>OX457031.1:53392302-53739802 GCA_949752745.1 Protula sp. h YS-2021 | reverse complement strand
CATAAAGATTCATGTGCAAGGTCGGGAGTAGATGGGGGGTTGGGGAATGGGGCAGTTGATAATGTTATTAAGCATGTCGGAAAAAAAAAGAAAAAAGAAAAAGAAAAGTGATGACACAGGTCTCAGAAAACTAGACTTCTTATAAGGAACTTGTTGTCACGTGACAGACAGGAGCTGCTGAGCATGCCGCAGTTCACTGACCTCCTCACGCCCTGGAAGTTCAAGCACCACGTCTGTGATTTATTGCAGTATTACGCTGACAAGGTGGGCTCAGTATTTGTTTTATTGCAATATTACGCTGACAAGTTGGGCTCAGTATTTGTTTTATTGCAGTATTACGCTGACAAGGTGGGCTCGGTACTTCTTTTATTGCAGTATTTCGTTGACAAGGTCGGCTCGGTACTTGTTTTTCTCCCATGGTTTCTCTCAATCAGTTTTATTGTAAAACGTAGTGTTTATATGTTATGATTAAACAAAAATACACTGTAAGTTTTCACAAAAAAATGTGCGACTGGTAAACTGGTAGGGTTATCTTTTTTTTATTGAACCCCCCCCCCCCCTTCCCCCCTCCTGACTAAACCCGTATCCGTAACTGATTATGTTATTTTATTGCAAAGGCGGATACAAAAAATAATCCTTCGTGCTAAAGTAGTATTTCACTGTTTGATTTCAATTTCACTGTTTCATTTCTTGTGTTTATATAATAACTGGTCACACAATGCCAATGTCTATATAATCGGTGACATGGATTGGTACATCACAGGGAGATGTGCAAACGGCAGTGTCCATGCTGATTGTCCTGGGGGACGAGATAAAACGTTACATAGACGAAAACGTACAGGAACAGTGGTACATCGCTTATATAGGTACGTACAGGAACAGTAGTACATCGCTTATATAGGTACGTACAGGAACAGTAGTACATCGCTTATATAGGTACGTAAAGGAAAAGTGGTACATCGCTTATATAGGTACGTACAGGAACAGTAGTACATCGCTTATATAGGTACGTAAAGGAAAAGTGGTACATCGCTTATATAGGTACGTACAGGAACAGTAGTACATCGTTTACATAGGTACGTACAGGAATAGTGGTACAACGTTTACTTAGGTACGTTAAAGAACAATGGTACATCGCTTACATAGGTACGTACAGGAACAGTGGTACATCGCTTACATAGGTACGTACAGGAACAGTGGTACATCTCTTACATAGGTACGTACAGGAACAGTGGTACATCGCTTACATAGGTACTTTAAGGAACAGTGGTACATCGCTTACATAGGTACGTTAAGGAACAGTGGTACATCGCTTACATAGGTACGTACAGGAACAGTGGTACATCGCTTACATAGGTACGTACAGGAACAGTGGTACATCTCTTACATAGGTACGTACAGGAACAGTGGTACATCGCTTACATAGGTACGTTAAGGAACAGTGGTACATCGCTTACATAGGTAAGTACAGGAACAGTGGTACATCGCTTACATAGGTAAGTACAGGAACAGCGGTACACCGCTCACATAGGTGCGTGCAGGAACAGTGGGACACTGCTTACATAGGTAAGTACAGGAACAGTGGTGCATCGCTTGCGTAGGTAGGTGGAGATGTCAGTAAAAATGTCAGTACATTGATTCTTTTAATCGTAAGAGGCCGGCGGTCAGAATATACATGAAAAATATTCATGAATAAAAGTGGCTGTGAAGCAACACCTGTATTTGATACCGTAAAACACCATAACGAATGCACCGTGACAGTACTTGCTGACTTGTGACTCGGCCGTAACTGTAATTGCTGACTTGTGACTCGGTCGTAACTGTAATAGCTGGCTTGTGACTACACCCGTTGTTTATGACAGACATACTGACACGGTTCAAACTGTACTCGCTCGCCAACCGCGTGATGAAGCTCAGTGGGCACGCTGTGGTGGGCGGTCTGAACCAAAGGAGTACCACCATCCAGACGAACTGTGCTAAGTGCAACAAGACCATGATGAGAGCGGGCTGGCTGTGTGATCGATGTACCAATCGCGTACATACGTGTTCTCTGTGGTAAGGGTGTGTGTGTGGGGGAGGGGAGGGGAGGGGAGGGGAGGGGGGTACAGGCTGGCTGTGTGATCGATGTACCAATCGCGTACATACGTGCTCTCTGTGGTAAGGGTGTGTGTGTGGGGGAGGGGAGGGGAGGGGGGGGGGTACAGGCTGGCTGTGTGATCGATGTACCAATCGCGTACATACGTGCTCTCTGTGGTAAGGGTGTGTGTGTGGGGGAGGGGAGGGGAGGGGGGGGTACAGGCTGGCTGTGTGATCGATGTACCAATCGCGTACATACGTGCTCTCTGTGGTAAGGGTGTGTGTGTGGGGGAGGGGAGGGGAGGGGAGGGGAGGGGGGTACAGGCTGGCTGTGTGATCGATGCACCAATCGCGTACATACGTGCTCTCTGTGGTAAAGCTGTGTGTGTGGGGGGGGGGGGTTGGGGTGGTAGGGGAGGGGAGGGGGGTACAGGCTGGCTGTGTGATCGATGTACCAATCGCGTACATACGTGCTCTCTGTGGTAAGGGTGTGTGTGTGGGGGAGGGGAGGGGAGGGGGGGGGTACAGGCTGGCTGTGTGATCGATGTACCAATCGCGTACATACGTGCTCTCTGTGGTAAGGGTGTGTGTGGGGGGGAGGGGAGGGGAGGGGAGGGGAGGGGGGTACAGGCTGGCTGTGTGATCGATGCACCAATCGCGTACATACGTGCTCTCTGTGGTAAAGCTGTGTGTGTGTGGGGGGGTTGGGGTGGTAGGGGAGGGGAGGGGGGTACAGGCTGGCTGTGTGATCGATGTACCAATCGCGTACATACGTGCTCTCTGTGGTAAGGGTGTGTGTGTGGGGGAGGGGAGGGGAGGGGAGGGGAGGGGAGGGGGGTACAGGCTGGCTGTGTGATCGATGTACCAATCGCGTACATACGTGCTCTCTGTGGTAAGGGTGTGTGTGTGGGGGAGGGGAGGGGAGGGGAGGGGGGGGTACAGGCTGGCTGTGTGATCGATGCACCAATCGCGTACATACGTGCTCTCTGTGGTAAAGCTGTGTGTGTGGGGGGGTTGGGGTGGTAGGGGAGGGGAGGGGGGTACAGGCTGGCTGTGTGATCGATGTACCAATCGCGTACATACGTGTTCTCTGTGGTAAGGGTGTGTGTGCTTGTGGGGTGAGGATGTAAGGGGATGGGGGTACAGTCTGGCTGCGGGCTGGCTGTGTGATGGATGTACCAATCGCGTACATACGCGCTCTCTGTGGTCAGTGTGGTTGGGGAGAGGAGGGGGGAGGGAATCAGTGTAATGATTGATTTATCTGCTCTCTGTGGTAAGTATGTGTGTGTGGGAGGGGGGGGGGGGGGAGGTGGTGATACGAGCGGGCCTGTCTGGGATAGATGTGCATCTATTTATGTCTGGGTTAGATGTATGTCAGACAGAGATGCTCACAAAACTATGTAAATTTCGTTATGGAGATTCAAAATTGAAGAAAACAGAAAATAGCATATTGTCTTATGTTTTTTAATAGTAAGTCTGTTTATTATTAATGAACATAATACCAGTCAGTCCTGGTTGAAAAAAAAAACAAACAAAAAAAAAAAAAAACAACAAACTGCTAGTGAATTCAGCTGCTTGTACAAAAATTCTAAGTAGATTTTTCATGAATTCAAAATTGACTTGTTTTGTGTTACAGCCACCAGCCGGTGAAGGGACTGTATGTGTGGTGCCAAGGCTGTTCCCACGGCGGTCACGTGACGCACATGAAGCAGTGGTTCTCCACACGCACGTCGTGCCCAGCCGGCTGTGGCCATCTCTGTGAATACACATGAATGTGCCCCCCCCCTCCCCCCACCCACATCGATTCACGAAGTCCTGAATGCCGGGGAAAGATCCCTGGTTTCTCCCAAGGCCCCGTTACAGCGCTGGGGAAAGGTCTCTGGTTTCTCCTCACGCCCCGTTACAACGCCGGCTAAGGTCTCTAGCTTCTCCTCACGCCCCGTTACAATGCCGAGAAAGGTCTCTGGTTTCTCCTCACGCCCCGTTACAACGACGGGGAAAGGTCTCTGGTTTCTCCTCACGCCCCGTTACAACGACGGGGAAAGGTCTCTGGTTTCTCCTCACGCCCCGTTACAATGACGGGGAAAGGTCTCTGGTTTCTCCTCACGCCCCGTTACAACGACGGGGAAAGGACTCTGGTCTCTCCTCACATGTCATTACGTCCCAGGGAGTTTTCCTCTGGTTTTCTCGGGATCTGATGTATCCTGTGGAAAACATAAACATTGCCCAGAGATGCCACAGAGTCCTGGAGGTGGGCGTGGAGATGGTCCGTACATCGGGAATACGTTAAATGCGGCTTTAAACAACAAAGCAGGACAAAACCACACTTGTAGGACGGGATATTACACAGCCAGTTCTGTATGTGTGACTACTGCACAATGTTCTAGCAAAAAAGCAAAAGAAAAAAAAACTGCTATTTTATACAAAAAATTATAAATGTTAGAGGCAAATGTTGTTCACAGATTGATTGGTTCATCTGTAAATCTGTGTAATTGTAGAGCTAATTTTCACGTCAATTCAGGAATCAACCTACCGGTAACAATTACGCGTTTTCCAGGCGTTCCAGGCAATGCACGAATTATCGAGATACATTTGGCAATACACGAATTAACCAAATTCCAACATTGCTTGTGGCATATACATATATATATATAGAAAGGTAAATTGAATATATACAAAAGACTGTTGCAATTATTTATAACTGCTTTTTCATATTACTGTTTCACAGTGCGTTACTATTAATTGATAATAAAAATGTTGTACACACAAACTTTATCTTGTTTTCTTAAGATTGTTTGGCACACCTATTGCCGGCGTGATATCAAATATTGACCCCCCTGAAATGTGATCCCCGGTGAAAATTTGATTATCAAATATTGACCGGGGGGGGGGGGGGGGGTCAGTATTTGCATATCAAATATTGACCCCCGCCATCAAATATTGACCCCCACCCTAAATTCCAAAATTCTTTTTCATCGGCCCCTGTATTTGCTTCAAGGAAGGCCGGTAACTTAACCAGGTCTTTAATGTGCAATTCTAGTCAGTCCAGAGCACTTTAAGTCGATTATGAATTGCATTTTTAGACCCTGAAATATGTATATGAATATTTGTATGTAAAAAACTTCAGAAATAAGGTTTATACCATCGTCGTCCTCGGCCAATATTTTATATCAAACATCGTCCCTCGGTCAATATTTTCTGTGAAACATCACCCAGGTCAATATTTGACGTCAAATATTGACCCCCATCCCCGGTCACAATTTGATATCACATGTTGACCCCCTCCCCCCGGTCACAATTTGACCCCCCGGGGGGTTAATATTTGATCTCACACCGGCCTCGTGTTAACCTAGTCCTCCCACTCAGTCAGCCTCCGTACGCACGGATGTGCGTTTTCAGGACGAGGGTGTGTTTTCTCAAATGTAATGAATAATCATCCAAAACTTTGCGCTTCTGCAGTGGGAGGGGGCGGGGGGTGAATAGGGGGGTTGTGAAAAGGAAAATTTCTATTTTAGTCCCAACCGAGATGCTTACGCCACCAGTGTGTGACATCAAAAGCGGGGTATTCTAACTGTCCATCATAAAACCGGAAAGGACGAAAACAATATAAAAAAATGGAGACTGGTTTCGTTTTAAATACACAGTATAATATATATATATATATAAAGTGCTTATATAATTATGTTTAAACTTTCATTTTAAAGCTGATACATCCGGACCAATCAAAATTTATACAAGATTTAATTTAGTATTGCATAAGTACAAATAACACTAATATGTTTTTAAGAAAATGGAAAGCTGTGTAATGAACAACCGTTTCGCAACAAATTGATTTACCTAAGGGATTTAGACAACGTGATCCGCTTTTTAGTTTTCTGGTTATATGCTAAAATTCTAGTTTGTAATATATGAAAAAACCCAAATCAGAGCCATAAAAATTAGAAATGTTGGAAAGAAAATATATCAGTTTGCTGAACTGTCAAATGATCTTCGCAGGGATGAACGCTCATTTTCAGCAGTTTTAATCCTGACTTGAAAAGACGAAACCATGCTGACATAGCTAGGGCCATGGAGACTTAAATATCGAACAAATGGGGCATGCTATGCGTTCAAGGCAATTTCAATTTACTAGGATTAGACCAGCATAAAAAAAAACAGAAAAATTTCAAATCAAAAATTAAAAAATGTCAAGTTTGAAATTTGGAACTAAAGAAATTTAAATATCTGTTTTGGGAAAAAAAAACGCAAATTTCTTACACCTTTGGAATCTCAAACTTAATATATAGTGTTAGTAATCAAGTCCTGGAACCACAAAAAGAAATTAATAACTTTATTTGGAGCTACAACCCCCCTAAAAGTAAACATGGTGCTTGGATATTGGAATATAAACGGGAAGGACTAAAGGCTAAAGATACCATAATGAATACAGCCTTGAAACTCCGTTGGATATCATTTTAGGCAATGGCTGGAATTCATAGCAAATTTACATTTCGAATAATACGGAGGGTTATCACCTGTGCTGAGATGTAATTATGATGCCGAGCTGTTAAAATTACCCAGAATTGAATAGAAATATGCTAGATTATTTCGGTAGCCATAACAAAAGACAAACTGTCAAATTGTTTCATTTGGAACAGCAAAGATATACTTATTGGAGGAAATACTATCTATTTTCAAACTTTGATAGAACAACAAATTTTCGATACTCAAGATCTAATGATAAATGAAACCAGCTTCTTAACAAAACAACAATTTGAAGCTAAATATAGTTTGTATCTAAATTTTTAACATATCAAGCTGTAGTTCACAAGCTGAGGGCATTTTACACTTGAATACATTGAAAGGAAAAACTTTGTGAAAGCTAAACATAAATTTTATTTCAGCTGTTTTTACAACAACGCAAAATTTCACAATAGATATAAAAAGGCAAAATGTAATATATTCTATGAGGAACATATAGCAAATAGATGTACTGTGCCAAATGCAAAGATAAATGGCTAAACATTGAAAGAATTGAAGCAAATGCATTCAGAGACAGTTATTCTCCAAAGCGTAGTTCTGTTAAATACCCGATCATTTCCATTCTGTTATAAAATACCAAATGGGATCCTAGCCCTAAATGAAAATCTTTATAAATGGATTATAACCGATACGAATCTTTGCCAAGAATGCAATACTACAGCATAGACACAAGTTTTGCATGCCTTGATACAGTGCCCATCCTCGTCAAACTAAAATCTAATTGTTTATCGGCAATTTTCCATTCAAAGAAGAGATTCTAAATTTGAGCATTCAGTAAATTTTGTTTGGAGTAAGTAGCCTGGCTCTAAATAACATTTTATTACTTTTGAAAAAATGCATATACTAAACAAGGGCAGTGAATGCAGGATGCAATTTAAATGATTTTAAGCATTCTTTGTACAGAAACATTTCAAGACAGCCATACAGCCATAGAATCAACACAAATCACTGAACTTCTTGTAATGGCCAATCTTGATGATTTGGCTGGCTAGCAGTACGGCTCTGATTTCTGCAGAGAATATTTGTAACCCATCCGTAAGTCTTGTTTTCAAGATATTGTACTCTGTGTATGCTTTGTTGTCAAGATTAGAGCTGTAAAGAAGATGTGGTAATCTTTGTACTGTTCTTTAAGCACTGCAAAATAAGCTTGAAATACGTCAGGATTTGTGGTCTAGTTTAAGAAGTATGAAAGGGTTTTCAAAAGTAAAGGTGTGCCTATTTAGGACGCCCTATAATTTGCAATAGAATCTATGATGATACCCGCTCAAAAAGATAAAGGTAAAATTCTGGCACCAAACGATGGGATAGCATTCGGTTTTCCATCTATAAGCCGTGCGAAATCTGTTCCAAAAATTACTTCATCACTGAGGCAAGGTTTGTAAGGGAGCTAAAGGGATCCTGATGTCTGTGGACCTCTCAGCAATGCTGTGAATGAGAGCTATGAATAATACGACTGAATCGTCATCTCCAGCAAAAGGCCTTCTTTCAATACCAAAGATGGCATTATTTATTGAACAACGACCAGTCTGCTTGAGAAAATTGATTTGTTACATTTTCCTGTCTGCCAGTAACTGTAAGACATCTGGGTGAATACACAACAGGTTACCATGCCTTTTAAGTGGGAACGATGTAACGCAGGCTTTTGTTGGTTCCTTGTGTGGGCTGTAGCAAAGGTGTAACACAGGTAATAATACTAATGACGCGTCTGGAGTGGTACAGTTAATAAGACCCAAGAAGGCATTTTAAAATACGTTGAAGGTTAAATGAAAAGGTAATGCAAGATTCCACGGGCGTACTTGTAACAAAGAAAACCCCAAACAGAGTGGTGATTGCGAAGATTGTTTTCAGGTTGAAGCATATGTGGATCATGATTAAGTGCTATTAGTTTTAAAAAGAAAGTTAGAGTGGTTACTAAAGTGGTTGTGTGATGGAAAATGTAGTGCCTGTTGCAGTAGTTCTTATTTTAAAAAACTTTTTGGAAAAGGTAAAGGATGAAGAGAAGGGGCGCAATACTAGTGGAACTGCTGGGAGACAGTAAAACTTTTTCCCCGGGGACCGTCGGGGGCTATGAAATCCGGCCCAACAGGGTCAAGGGGCTTTAACAATTAAAGGAATCGATCTTGTTTTATCAAACAGAAATCTACTTTCCGAAAGAAATATCGCGATAAACTGGTTTTATTATGACATTCTTATACATGAAGCTAATCATGAATTTCACTTTACAAGTTTTCAGTAAAAATGAAGAAATATAATCCCCTGAATGCATTTGATTTTTTTTTTCTAAAATGGCGTTGAGGAAAAAAGATAAGAACAAGGTATGCCTTAAAAGTGCGAGTGTAGATATGTGTGTAGATGTATGTTTTATCATTACTTATCCTTTACAGTTGCATTTTAAAGAACGTACAGGGAAAACTTGCCACAGAAAAAGCCCACTACAAATCACCGGCTAACCCGTCCGGGAAGTGATTTTTTCTCATAAGAAATAAGACAGGGCCGGGCAGAACCTTTAGTGCTGTTGAAAAATTTGGTGTAATGGTTAAAAACCGATTAACTGATGTAACACATGTCTACAATTGTATGAGTTGCTAGTTTGGAGTATCAGAGATGTTTATATTATGCTTATGGGAGCGCCGTAGGCGCGAACGCAAAATTATGGGCTAAGGCACTCAACAATCTTTAGACCCGTCGGGTCACTTTTTATTAGCGAATTTAGTGACCCGGCTGGGTCGAGAAACTAGTTTATTTTTTCCTCGTCTGATATATACGCTGTACCAGTAGAAATTACATTAGAACATTATTCAGTACACTGTACATTAGTACAGTGATTTTGGTTTATTCCCTTTGCAGAAAAAGTAGTCGAAGCAGGAAATTCGATTCTTCCCTGATAACAGGACGACGCATATTATGCATGGGCCAGGGTGGGATTTACGTGGGAAACATCGGACATGGGCATCGACATGTATAATATATGCATAATATACACTGCATGGCCCCACGGTGGACGAGAAAACATCTAATATATGTGTATTATGCATGGAAAACTCCCACGATGGGACATAGCCATGCATAACATGCGTCGGCCAATAGATGCATTTAATACATGTGTATGTCCGACGCATTTTATTCATGGGAATTAAATAGGAAGTGCCCACGGTGGGGCAACCACACGCATAATATGCATCGGCCATTCGCATGCATTAAATGCATTTTTTGCCCGACCCATTTTATGCATGGGAATTAAGTGGGAAGTGCCTACGGTGAGACAACCATACGCATAATATCCATCGGCCATTCACATGCATTAAATACATTTTTTGCCGACGCATATTATGCATGGGAATTAATTGGGAAGCCCCATGCGTGATATGCGTCGGTCATACCCACGCATTAAATGCATTTATTGGCCGACACATATCACGCAGACGTAACACTGTGGCTGCAGACCCGGGTAAGTGTTGCAAGCCTTGTCTTGGCTTCCACGCATCCTATGTACAACCGAAGCTGCAGCCTTCCCCGAAAACAGAAACAACCGACACAGGGAACAGCAAGAAGAATATCGTTAACTACCATTTGTTTTCAATATGCCGCAGGCCAACTGACTTTCAACAAGACAAAGAATTTATTGTGAGTGCCTGTGTACAATATAGTTCCAAAAGTGACTGTTTTTCAAACGTATAGTACCACAAAATTGCTCGGATATGGAGGGAATGTATTAGGAAATGTATCAGCAATATATAATTCAAATAATATGCACAAATAAACATGTGTTTTTATGTTATAAATTTTACACTTCTTTCACTTAATTATTCATGCCCATATATGGAAAGTATATGTCGGCAATATTTCTCCGCAACAAGACAAAACCTAATCACCTATCAAAACAGTGACCTTCCTGCGCAAGAAAAAAATTAATTCGTTCCAAAATCATAGAACGGCTTTTTTTATAAATGCACATTTTTGCCCCATTTTGGTACAAAAAGGCGAGAAATATGCCAAAATAGAATATTTATGTTGCATTTAGTTATATTTATGTTGCATTTACTCGCCATCGGTTTCTAAAAGTGAAGGTGTATGAATACATTACATTATCAGTATACATCATTTTTAGAAACCGATTGCAAGGAATGAGACATAAATATAAAAAATAAGCCAGTGAAAAATTCTAGTTAACATGTCTCTCGCCATTTGACACCAAAATGTTGTTCAAATGTGCTGTAACAGAAAAGCCGTTCCAAGATTTTGAAACGATTTTGTGTAATGTTAGTGAACGCAGTAAAGAAGATACTGACGAAACTCGAGACAGTAAGTGAAAGTCTGCAGCAGCAGTCACGCGCCATTGAACAGATGTGTAAGAAGATAGACAGGATGAGTACAGGCAAAAAAATAAGGGTGACGTGCAGTTATGATTTTAATTGTAGTCATGGTAGACACATGAGTAGGGAATAAAGTTCACAAATATTAATTTGGAAATATACATTCATATAATGCTATATAGTTTGGAAACTTTATTTTTGTTACTTATTATATGCATGTGTATAAATTTGAATAGTTTTTATAGCTAACATTTATTTTTAAAATATTGAAAGGTTGTCCGTCTGTCCGTCAGTCAGTGTTTTTGTGCATCCAATTTTATTTTATTGGGTTTGTAAGTGATGTATATCGGAATGAAGTATTCAAGGGGTTTCAATGGTATTTGGTATAAACAAAGAAATTCTGTGAGGTGTGCAAATAAATTTTTTGACTGTGCATGTACGCGATGCAATGTTTAAAATAGACCAGATGTTTCTTTTCAGATTATAGTATGGGTAATTATAGTATGGTTTTTAATATATTTCATTTCAAATAGTTGGGACGAATTCATTTGAAAACATTGTTATGACAGGTCGAAGTTGCAAAAGAGGTTGTCTTGATGAGACGCTGGCACGAGAGAGACAGCTCTAGGAAGGAATACAGCTCCCACAGGTGACATAGATCAACTCTTTGATGTTGAAGACAAATTTAAAAAACGAGGAGTTCATGGAAGCGTTGGTAACTGTATGACACTGGCGTAGCGCGGTGTCTGGGGACTATAGTGTTTTGGTCTATCTGTTTGTCAATATGTCGACACTTCTTCCATAACACGCTAAAGCCTACATTTCTGGATGGGTTGTTTAAATATATTTGATCTAAGGAGGATGGGAATATACAAGTATGGGGATTGTAAATCAACAATGCCCTAAAAGGAATTTGAAGTAGATCAATTTCTTTCTCTGTAATTTCAGGTTCAGATAGTATCGACCGCAGATGGAATAAATGCTTCCGCGATGACACGTAATGTTTTGAAAAAAGGTATTTCCAAACCAGTAGCTCGACTCCTAAATTGGTGCGGTCAAGGTACGAAAAATGGAATGCAAAGCATGCAAATTGCACAAATACTTAAAATGACAGTTAGAACTAAGTACAACGTCAGGGAGGCCAGTGATATGATAACTGAACAAGCCGCAAAGTTTTGGCTAAGGAACAGCCGGGACCAGGAGGGGGAACCCCAGGAGAGACGAAGGAGGAAAGAGCAAAGTTTATCAAGTTCAACGAGCCAGTCAACGGTGTCTGATTAAAACATTGCAGTGATTTGAAATGAGGAACACATTTGCAAATGCATATACATGGGGAAGAGTGTGACGCATTGATTGTTAACTTGATATTTCATGAATAGGCGGCATTGTATATACATATAAACAACAGAAAAATAAGTACAGCAAATGTTGAAAGAACATGTATCAGGTTCTTGGCTATAATTCCAATATCTTGTTCATTTCAGTGATATCTCATGGTATCGGCTATAAGTCCAATATCTTGTTTATTTCACTGGCATTGATAACACAGAGTGTATTAGACATTTTTGAGGGGTGAACATGTGATATATCATGCTCTTTTCTATAATTCCAATATCTTGTTCATTTTAGCGGTATATCATATCTTCTGATATTGTAACTACGAATATCTATGAATGATCATATTATACAGGTTCTCTAAGGCATACGAATGTAAGTGTTCTCTGATGTAAAATAATTGTTTCGACATCAGTTCTTTATTCTAAATATTTGAATAGTATATAAAAGCACAATACTTCATGTTTGAGTTTACATTTATGAATAAACAATTTAGCATGAATGATATTAAAGTGCTCCAAAATTGCAAATCTCTTCCTTATCATTTGCAAGTGCTCCTAAAATTTTCTTTTTAATATTTAAAGTTTTAAATTCCGTTGTAAGATTGTTGCTGGGCAATATTTCAAAATGTTACCAGAACTCTCACTTTGGTGCATTTCATGAAGACATGAATCATATCTATTCTTTTATCAAGCACAATACAACTTTCTAGGACGTTCTTATTAAATCTTATCACTACATTATATGCTGCATAATTTATAAGATTCCAACATTTTAACGAAACAAACTGTCTACTTTTGTATTAATATTATTTGTTATACCAGAAACATTAATGAAATACTTCACTTTTAATGGGAGGACTTACATTCTGAATAAAATATCCTCATAAGAATTAGAATTTCTCATGCATTTAAGGATAAGTTTTACAATTCTGTGAGTTCATTTTTTGCTAGATAACATTTTACAAAACTCATGTTGAAAGAATTTTCATTTGCAATCATGTTCATTCTTGGCACATTTTAAAAAAGGAAAAATAATCTTGATTTTGCAATATGTCGCGTCAATAATCTGGTACTATGATATTAGTTTAGATGCGTGAAGGTTTGGACTCTAGTCTTTGTCAATACACATGCCGCCATTGCAGGGGAACGGACCTGTTTTGCTGCAGAAGCCCCCCTCATCTTCGGCGGCGTAACAGTCATCTATACCGTCACATCGTCGTGAGCTGTCCAGGCAAATACAACCACGACACAGGTAGTTTCGTGAATCAGAACATGGCGGACAATCTGACCAGTCTGAAATAAAATGATAATTTCCTGCACTTTAGTCGCGCGCATTCGTTGACATATAATCTATCAGGGCTTTATAATGCATAAGAAATACATTTAAACAAAGTGTTTAAAGAATTTTATACGCTTATACGTATTAAACATCATAAGTTAATTTTCCTAAAACACTATGCACATACTGTGATAGGTAATTTCGCGACATCATTTAATGTTAAAGAAAAAATATAAAGGTAATTAAAATTACTCAATTACCATTTCAGTAACTGAATATCAATTAAAATGCTACAACTTAACAAATTTGAATTAGAACTAGTGTTTAAACTTATGAGCTTGACTCGAGAATGACAGTTTCCCACTTACATTATCGGAGATTTTGACGATTTCACACAGAATTTACTCTTTTGAGATAAAGCAGTGTTATTGCAAGTGAATTTTAAGCTGAAATATCATTTAGATGGAACTTTTTCATGTGCACACTGTTATTTTTGGGTCCGAAACATTTCCTTTTCTAGCTTTGAAAATAATTTTATGGAAAAATACACACACATTCTCTGAACATATGTTCATTCAAAGTGAAATGTTCTCTGGCATAAAATTATTCAATATCACGATGTTTTGTTCGCATATCGCGTTCCGTAGGTGTTTAAGTCCAGCGGTTATACATATTACCTTTGTGCTTTATATATTTAACTGTACGTCTGAATTCACAGATGTTAGCTTCGTAAAACTGTTGACACACAGAATGCTTGTTGCGACACATACAAAACAGTTCTAAGATAACGGGTAGCATAAAATAATGGGTAGAACTACAGGTTTTTTTCTTGTTGTTGTTATTTTTGTTATTTTATGGGATTAGACATGCTTTTGAAAATATTATCATAAATGTAACAGCTTTGAATTTTACTTTTGTTGTTTATTATTGATATTTTGTTGACAATTATTAGGTTTGTAAATAAAGGAAAATGTATAATTTGTCAGTTAGATTTTTTGTTTTTAATCTTTTTTTTGCAATTCAGTTTGTAATTATAGAAGCTAATCCTTAATAACAATGGCGTAACCATCGATTCCACACACACATTAGAATAGAACAAAGAAATTCATTATCTCCAAATCATCCAGTGACGATTCGAGTCTTTTCATCGAGCTACATATTCGTCATCTTGATTGCATTTCTCATAGTTAATGGTTTTCCTTAATAATTTAAGCGTGGGTGCTCGTGCTCTCTAATACTCGACTGGCATTACACTCAAGTTCTTAAAGTACACTGATGCATCATTATTTAAAGCGTTGTGTTTAAATCTTGTCAGGGTTATTCAAAATAAATCGAAATCAAAGAAAAGATTATATTTCTCTAAATATAACTCTAAATAAGTAAGAATGAAATACAATATTGACAGCAAGCAGATACCACCTTAGCTTTGCTTCGAAGGTGCAAAAGGTAAAATTTATTAAAAAACCACACGAGTGGTTGCACTGATGTGAGAAATCCTTCCTCACCGTGCAGTACTGATATGTTTTTTATCCTGATAAAGGTTGGAGAGGATTGCTTTAATCAGTGATGATTTGCATGATATTGATGCAAAATGCTCCTATTCTTTAAAAATTAGGTATAATTTGCACCTTCATGCGATTGTTTCTATTGTCTTGTTAAATTGTTCTGGCGATATAAAGTACACGTTTTCAGTATTTGACATTTTCGATGCTCGCAGAGCTTTGGATTTGGCTGAGGCTATATAATAATCAAATTACTGTTCCTTTCTTTGCATGCTTATTGTGAATAATGAAATAATGAATAATGAAATCATTTATTTTTAAGAAATGCTGAAGAAGATATATATTTGAAAGTTTTGGGGAATCTGAAGCATTTAGGCATCTGACTCATCCTCCTGTCCCTACAGAATTACTACGGAGATCAGTTTTTGCAAAGCTATCTCAGTCACACTCCAAAAACCTTCCAGCTGAATACAAACATCTTAAAACCTTTGCTTTGCTTATGAACTGCTTTTGGAAATGGGCATCACAATAATCCTTATTTGGTGTATTTGATAGCTGTTAAGAATGTAGAAAAAAATGATTTCACTAATCGAACACTTACATCTATTGTAACTCACCTTTTCACCTGAACAACAGAATGTAGTTATCACTTGTTGTCTTAAATCTGATCCCGAAAAAGTCTCGTGCTACGTATTTTATAGTGTACAGTTACGCTACGTCAAATACCAAATTACATTAAATTTACAAAACTGAGGGCAAACTGATTTGAACTGGAATTTAATTAGCAAAAAAATTATGCTCTTTATATTTTAACTCTAAATGCCTGCAATTTCCTATAAATGATAAAAACACTTTTTTGAAATTCAATTTAGCCTGTATATGGGAAACTTTTGATACAGAATAACAACCATTTTGCTCGCATAATTCTAGATATTTCACTGGAGCCATGAAATGTTAAAGAATATTTCACTTTCTGTTAAACACTTTACACTTACGCAGTACTAAGCAATAATGTCTAGGGTCACTGCTACCGGATACAAGAGGCCGAGCAACGGATTCACACATTCTCTTAAAAAGCTTATTGCCAAATGTATAATTCCCGTCGAGTTCTGTTTCTTAGGTATACACAGTAATTATTATCATGAAAAACACGTAAAAGGTCACCCTTTATTTTATGTATGAAATCCAGTTAAGCTCTTTCACCTAGTATTTGTCTTTAGGTTTTGTTTTCTGTCCGCCTATTGAAGTCAGTATTGAAAGTATTGAAATCACACTAAGATGGATACTTTGTTTTTGTGAAGCAGAGGCAAAAATATATTCTCGACTATATTGTAGTTAGCATAATAAATCATATAAAGAGATAACATATACCAAAACTAACAAAATTATATATATTATAACATATATAATAATAATAATAATAATAATAATAATAATAATAATAATAATAATAATAATAATAATAATAATAATAATAATAATAATAATAATAATAATAATAATAATAATAATAAAAATAACAATAATAATAATAATAATAATAAGATTATTTCTATAGCCCTTTTCTCAACATTAGTTCAATGGGCTTTACAATAAAAATCAATACTTTAATACTTTGATAGAAAAATAACATTAAAATGTAAAGCAGCAAATAACTACAATGACTAGATATTAAAGATTATTAATATGAGACTAAGACATAATGAATGGTAGGATAAAACTAATAATAAATCTGCTTATGCAAGAAAGCTCTGAGTTCTCTCTTAGAAACTTCGACTGAATTAATACTGGCTATGCCAACAGGAACGCTATTCCAGAGGTGAGGACCTGCATTACAAAAAGCTCTATTGCATTAGTTTGTTTTGACCAGGTGTTTGAGTTTTTTTCGATGGAGCACGTGTATTACGATTATATTGTTTAACACTCATCAAGTTAGACAAATAAGATGGTAGTAGGCCATGTAAGGCGTTTAAGACAGTTACTAAAATTAGATTACTAAAATGAGATTAGACATTTTGAGATGCCATATAACAAGGCATTACAATAATCAAGACGCGAAATAATGAAAGCTTTGGTTGCATCAACAGTTAACAACTTTTGAACTTTCCGGATACATTTCAAGTAAAATATGAATGTAGATACTTTCTTACTTACCAATTTGGCCATACTCAGTTTTTCGTCAAAAACTGCACCTAATGAGACCACTGGATCTTTAGAACTAATTGTTTGATTACCAACAGATATGGCAATAGAAGCTAAGTATTTAAGACAATGGTTAGACCAAACAAGAATAACTTCAGTTTTATCGTCATTGCCCTTGAGGCAGTTAGCTATCATCCAGACACGCATGTCTATTACACAGTTATTAAGAGTATCAATGAAGAAGAGTCTTCTAGTGTCAAGTAAAGTTGAGTGTCATCTGTGTATAAACTGTAGTCAATACCATGGAGTCCTAATATGGATCCCTGAGAGACGACAAAACGTAAAACGCGTGGTTCAGACTTGCCATCGTTCCCTTTGACAATCTGAACTCTATCCGTCAAATAACTTTGTATCCATGCAAGTGTCCCCACCAATGCCGTATCGAGTTTTGAGTCTACCGAGAAGGATGTTATGATCAATTATGTCAAAAGATCAAGAACAAAGCGGTTATCTTTTTTGCGATTTAAATTTTAGAGAACGTCATTTTGAATTTTGAGTAAAGCCGTCTAAGTAGAGTGAAATATACGATAGGCCGATTGCATAGGTTCAATAATAATGCAGCTATCCAATTGACTTTGTAGTCGTATTGCGACTACTTTTCCGCATAATTTAGATAAGAAATTAAGGTTGAAAACTTTTAATTCTACACTTCTTGATACATTGCGCACAATAATATCGTACACAAATGCAATTATCAATAATGTGTGCAACTGTTTTACAGAGTCAAACGTTAAGTTTGCAATTCCGTTTGCTGATACAGACCATTGCTTTAGGTGCAATGAGAGGTTTATCATTGTATGGGTAGTACATTGGCTGTGATGTCACAACATTTGTATACAATCAGAATGGTCGATCTGATGTGGTTGACCATTACCAAATTTTATGAATATCAAACAATAATACTAATTATAAAAGCGATACCTTAATTTTGGCTCTGCTTTCATATAAATAAGAACTGGCAAGATACATAAACATCGATCGTAACTTGCCTCGAGTTACTAGAACTTCTGGCGCTGAAAAAAGAGATATGGTGAAATGATCCGTCCATGTATTCTCAAAATAATGTATTTTCTTGTAATGTGGGCCAGACTGTGAGGTATGTTAGCATTTCATTATCTGAGTGAGGGGTTGCTCTCCATCAATTGCTATCCGAGGTAGCTAATGTATCATTCCCTCCATCCGCTCTAAATACCTTCTTCCCTCCCCCTCCATTCCCCTCCCACCCTTCCTCCCTCCCTGTGTTGGCAATAGTGTTTCTCGTCAACACTTGTTATGAAACAGACCTTTGAACTGGGGTCTCTCTCGCTGTATCTTACTTACTATTCTGCTTGCACCCCCGTCTCTACTCCACTATGTCTCTCTCTCCTCTCTCTTTCTCTCTCTCTTTCTCTGTCTGTCTCTCTCTCCTTTTCCATTCAAGCACTACATATTACATATTATATAATCACTGAACTGAACTATATTGGTTAGGGTTAAAGTCACAAGTTTTCTTCTTAAGTATACCGGTATGCGACAACAATCAGTAAATAGTTATTTCCGGAAACTAATTATATTCTGCCAGGCTGCAGGTGCATACGGGCGCATAGACTTACAAAAACATTTCATTACAATTTTGCAATTGAAAAAATGGTCTAAATTGCCAAAATTAATTAATTAATTAGTAACACTAAGAGGGTACAAGTTACACAGTTTAAAATAACACACCAATGATTATTGGCAATTATGGCACATTTAATCTTTATTGATGAGCCATTCACTACATGGTTCTCAAATTTCAGAGTAATTTCTTTTAACAGAGAGCCATGAATATAAAGTATTTACACTGAAACACATTCAACTATGCATAAACAATAAGCACATAGTGCTCACAATTGCTAAATGTAACTGAAGGCTGCTTGGATGTGAATCAACCCTAAACGTTTAATGTATGTTTTCAACAAGTAATGCTAATTTGTTGACCGGTCGTTCAAGACAAACTTAGTCTTTTGTCTACCTTGACCAAAATTGATTAACCAAGTGCTGAACACGTCTCCACCGTTTAATAGAGTAAACATCTTCCGGCTGATATTCCCCAGGTGGTGACACGACGATTTTGGATTTGGCCGTTAACAAATGATTGGAGTGAGGGGCTCTAAGTATTTTGGATCGGGAAGAGGGTCGAGAGAAAATGGCCGACTATTAAGCACTGCTATAACTTCTGTCAAAAAGGTGCTCAATGGGGTTGACGGTTAGCTCACTCGGTAGAGCGTTGGTCCTGTAATCCCAATGTCCCTGGTTCGAAACTGGCCAGGAGTGGAAAGCAGGGGATTGGCTTTCGTTCAAGTTGCCTCAGCTAAACGACTACACAAGATTATTCACCACCACGGAATTCAAAATTAACACAAATGAGTCTTCCGGCCATCCCTTTTTAAAAAAAAGGTGCTCAATGAATCACCATCCAACTGCTCTCCGTGTGGGAACATCAACGTGTTTGGAATGCTACGAACCGAACGGGTTAGTCGTCCCCAAATGTGAGACGCAGTAGGTTGATTTGTCTTGAATTCAAACACACAGTTGTTTTTCAAACGGAAAGCCTTAACTGATGGATTACAAAATTTCTACATTGATCACAATGGAGAAGGATGATTGGACCTCAGTCGCGATAAACCTCTTCAATGCGTTAATAAAGGAACTGGTAGAAAGAGATGTAACTACATCTAAACGAACAGTGCGTTATGCCAAACGGGTGAAAATACACCCCAGCGCTTCAGTTCTTTGCCGTCTTTGCGCAATGCAAAAGGGGTCAAACAGATCAATATCACAGTGAGTGAAGGGAGCAGCAGTGGTATGAAATCCGCCGTTGACACAATGACAGAAACACGAACGTTGCTTTGTGAGTCATCGACTTTTGCCCATAGCCTTTGGGATGTCTCGCTTTTGCTCCGAGTAAAGATCAAGTTCGGTTTCATACTTGGCATGTTTAGTCTGATCTAAATGTCAATAGCCCCTTCAGAAACAACAAACATCTTCCAAGGCTGGTAGAGCTTCATGAGCGTCATGTTGACGAAATCGATAACCAAATCAACATGCATCCTCCATTTGCCACTGGGGTGAAATGCTACGTCGTGCACAGCATGTGGGTAATTCATTCTTCCTTGAAGGCTCAAGTGTGGCGAATCGGTCTCAATGACTATATGTTTTTGGTAGGAACCGTATATCGCCTTCTCAGTCTTTCGATTGAGTTGACCTTTTGTCGCCATGACACTGACCCCTATCACGTAATAGGGAAATTTAGCCCAATGCAGCTGCACCAGGAATTCCGCCGCCCCCGTGAAGTTGTGTCTGTGAAGTCTCGTCGCCGGGCTCAAGTTGGCAGGCGCAATGTTTATGAAGTCATCATAGACTCCAAACGGATCAGTTTTGTTGCACGTAAATGGAGCACAAGAACTTGAGTACTTCGCATTGGTAGTTTCATTATTTTTGAGCGCTTCTTCTTGTTCTTGGCGAGAGGGACTATGGGTCGTGTAATCAAGACCCACTTCTCCGAATCCAACGACATTCTTCATGTCAAGTAGACTGGCTAATCTCTTCCGCCTGGCCTCATTCATCAGATTAAAATTCTTTGCGTGTAATCCAACGGTTATTAGGATGCGTCGATCAGTCAATAAGTGGGTAAGCTGTTCATCGCTGGGATAGTTTTCTGGGTCGCAGAATGATGTAACTGCATACTTTATGTGCGTATCAGGCGAGGAGTTGAAGTCAACTACTTCACTGGGTGGTGTACTCCAAGACCAATCATTCTTAGTAGCAATCATCCGATCGTAATGGAAATGGCTATCTATTAAACTCATAAGAGCAATGTGCACCTAAGAGATACGAACATTGCTCTGTGAGCCATCGACTTTTACCCGCAGCCCTCGGATGTCTCGCTTATGCTCCGAGCGACGGTCCTCTCACGAACCGTGACTACCATCTGAGCATCCTCCGACGAAACTAGATTTATTTCTTGCCGCTGGTTTTCGAGGCTTTTTCCTTTCTCTTTCATGAAAGTTCCTATTTCTTTTCGTTTTTCCTAATTTAGCTCTTCCAACGGGCGTACTATAATCGTCGGTGATGTGATCTCTGCAAGACATGAAGGTGGTGACTAGCTCATGTTCTTCGGGTTTTCTTGGAATATTTCATGATCCAGGTACCAAGCCAAACTGCAATCCTTTTTCGTCATTGTTCCAAATTTCGCTATGGAATGAAGTCGGCTATCCCTTATGTACTGACCCAGAGCAGAAATGTTTGGCTGATTCAATATCATTTCAGCCAACTTTTGCAACAATTCTTCCCATAGTTGGGCTAGTCTAGGGAATGAGGTCAAACAGGGCCCACGTAAATGTACCCCAGCAAACCATGGAAATTGAACGGCTCTGTAGTGCCGCTTTGGGTTCCACGTCCTCTTCTTTGGCCATTCTTTGACACATTCCGGAAACTTTCACCTCCTCGGTTTTTTGTCGCATCGGGCGGGAGGAATCTTTATCCTCCTTCTTCTTCTTCCCATGGCATTTCACCATCTCGATAAGATTAAATAGATTTTCTTGTTTTCCAGATGTTTCACTTGTTGCTTTTCTTTCGGCCGCTACCTCCACAGGAATAATTTCCCGTTGATCTATAAATTCCTGATACGATAATTTTTTGTTACCAGTATAATAGCTGACATCTTTTGGATTATTTCGGTACCTGATATCTGAAACCTGATATCTGATATTAAATCGCCATAATTCCCTTTCTTTTCTGCTCTTTTCCTCTTCTCCTCTTGCTTTTTCCAATATTTACTTCTCTCGACCTTATTTCTTTCTCTTCTCTCTTTCTTCTATCTATATCTTCTCTATTCTTTCTCTCTTCTTTCCTCTTTTCTTCTCTAAATCTTCGTTCTTTCTCTTCTCTCTTCCTTCTTTCCTCTCTACACTCCCTCTCCTCTTCTTTTCTCTTTGCTTCTTCCCATTGCTTGCGTTTTCTTTCTACCCTGCGTTTGTGTTCTAGTTCTTCTTTTATCTTTGCTTCTCTATATCTTTCTCTCTCGTCTTCTTGCCTCCTCCTTTTTCTTTCTATCCTCCGAAACTCAAGCTCTTTCTCTTCTCTTTCTCTCTCTCCAGCCTTTCTCCACACTCCTCATATTCTTGTTGCAATCTCCTTTCAAGTTCTTCCTCTCCCCTCAGTATCTTTTCACACATGTCTCTTGTTCAGTTCTTCTCGCGAGTGTACTCTCTATCTGAGCTTCTTTCGCGACGCCTACAACCCATCGCCAATCCACCGAAAGCAGATTTCTTCTGTCCCTCTCTCTTTTTTTCTTTTCTTACCTGCCTCAACCTTCTTTCTACTTCCTCCAACGTTCTCACTTCAGCTTCTCTTTGCTTTTTCTCTTTCCATTTTTTAATCCAATGGGCGTCTCGTTGCATTTCCTCATACTCTTTGCATGCCTTTTCCATCAAGGCAAAGGTTCCTCCTATGTCTGTTGTACGACTGCATTCCCACAGTTCTGAAGAGTGTGGAGAAGCCGAGCGCTTTTTTCTTTTATTATGTTCCATTTCTTCCTTCATCATTTCTAGAAGACGATTTGCTAATCCCTTAGCTTAGCTTTTCTCATCCTATCCTCGCTTGATGATTCACCTTCATCTTTTGATGATTCACCTTCATCTTTGAGCGATTCTTCACGGACCGTTTCCACATCTTTATCAATGGGCACTTCTTGGCTGCCTGCTTGAAAATTTCTGTCTATGGGCTCTTTTTCTCTGTCCGCTTTATCTGTCGGTGCTGCACAGTTTCCCTCCTCTTCCTTCCGTGCAGCTTTTCCTTTCATCGCCTTGTGGTACTTCCGTCTTCTTTTCCTTCGTCGTTGTTCTCTAACTGTTTTGAGGGCATCCTTCGATTTCGGACCCTTTTCCACTTTTCAATAGCTTCTCTTTCTCACTCAAATTATCTCTTTCTGGGTTTTCTAACAGCTCCTTCTCCGTCTCCTCAATATCCATACATTAATACTCTCATCGCTCGACATGACTTCTCTTTTTCAACCTGAGAAACAAAAACAAGAATGTCCAGGGTGATTGCAACCAGTCGAGACGCGAGGATAGTCAGGCGCCGGTCCAACGTTTTGGGAAGGAGGGGGATTCAACTGCTGAAACCTTGAGCTTAACAGTTAGTTTTTCTCGGGAAACCCAAAGTTAACCAGCTCAACTTTTTTCGAATTTAGGGGTGGGGGCTGGGAGGTTCCAGTCCCTGACCCCACTCTTGGATCCACTACTGAGAGTAAACCACTTTACAGTCTCATTGTTACCTACAAAATCATATATTTCAGCTGTTATATAAAGAACATATTGGCTCGCTTTGTTTGCATAAGGAATGGTCAAAGTCGGACGCAGAACAATTGGAGGGATTGACCTTGACTATGACGTAACAATAGACTTCTCACGCCTCAGTGACCTAGAACAATAGGAGTCGAATATGGAACACATAATGTTTTGCATTTCATTAATTTAAGTGTATCTTCATAACAGACCAAAAGAAAATGAAACATTTTTGTTAGGGTAATTGTGTTATTTTCGCCTTGTTTAACAATGGAGGTTGAAGCAATACATTTATATGTAAGTAATCCGTTTATTGTAAACAAGAATATGAGTCAACAAAAGCACAAAAATAGTCAATATTGACCATATAAAAAGCGAAATTTTCTCCAAAAAAAGTTTTGTTAAAGCAGTTTTGAAAGTTTCATCATTACACTAATTTTCTGACAGAACCGGTGTCAGATTACGTGCACTTAATTCAACAGTGATTTCACTAAGATTCTGTCGAAATTACGGCTTAGCAGTACTGCCACTGTAATTTACGCTAAAACCGTGAAAAGAGGCTGGAAAACCTGTGCCACAGGCGGTAAAAACGTGTAAAAAAGTATACTAACATATATCAAAACATGAAATACCGCTGTAATAAATATACAAGATATAGAAACAGAATTAAAAGCATATACAATCAATTGTGCAAGGCATTTTGTATTTTTATATTTCTAATGAGCGATTAAAATGAAACTGTTGCATATCATCAGCACAACTTTGTTAGGTAAATGTTAAAAAAGTTCCCCCAAAAACTTATAAAAACGTATGTAACCCAAAAACGTATAAAAAGTATGTTTTTGCAAAAGGCCAAAAAACGTATAATAGGTGAGAAACGTATGGTCTAGCAGGACTGGATTTGACAGCTGGCCAAAGAAAATGTCTCCCCCTCCACCCCATTTGGCCAATTTTTGGTGGATAATCAGAAACGTAACTTTTCAAGAGATGGCAGGCTAGTGCGCATTTATGCAACATTTGAGGGCATTCCGATCAAAATTTTGGAAGAAAACAAGTGCACCCAAGGGCAAAGCCCCAGCTTACGAAAAGCGATAAAACATATTCCAGCGTGCATGAGCAAGGAAATTTCCCTGAAAAATTGGGCTTCGAAAGACGAGATGGCAAAGAGATAGCTAGGTAATTAATTTAGCAACGGACCTGGATTTTCCGAGAAAAATCGGAAACAGATCCTGTGTATCTCTGGTAGACTGGATAGTCTACGAGAGCTACCTTTGAACTTTTCGAAATTGTATCCAAACACACACGTGTGCTGGTGGGACATAAACAATTATTTCAACAGTGCGTATGTTTGCTTAGCTTGCGTTGATACGTGGTTCACATTTCGGACCATTATGACTGCTTATTTATCTGCGTTGATGCGCCATTCTTATTTTAGACAAGTGCGTTTGTTTACTCAACTGGTGTTGATGTGCAGTTGGCATTTTGGGCCACTGTGCATGTTTGGTTAACGTCCGTTGATGCGGACCAATGCGCATGTTTATTGAACTTTCGTTGACGAGCGGTTCATATTTTGGACTAGTGCGCATGGTTATGTAACGCGTCGATGCACGGTTTTTATTTCAGACCAACGCGAATTTTAATTTAACTCGCGTTGATGCACAGTTCTCATTTTGGACAAATGTGCATCTTTCTTTAGGTTGATTTGATGCGCGGTTTGCATTTCGGAACAGTGCGCATGTTTACTTAACTTGCTTTGATGCGGTGTGCTTATATTGGACCAGTGCGCATGTTTATTTAACTTGCGTTGAAGCGTTGCTCGCATGTCGGACCACTGCGCATGTTTATGTAATTTGCGTCGATGCGTGGTTGTTATTTCGGACTAGTGCGCAAGTTCCTTTTACATATGTATGTCCTATTCTTGCTCTATGTATAACCATATCATCCCGGACATTACTTAGGGAAAGCAGTTTATGCCCAATCAATAGGATTAATTTCAAACAGCTTGTTATTCCTTTGTCTGGCCCAATTTCGTTGCCAAAGATCCGTTGTATATCTTCCAATCTGAGTATGGGATAAAGAAATTGGAACAGTTCTCGTTTAGCGCCTCCCTGACCGGTATATCAGCTATCTCGTTGCCGCTTATTCCTCCATGACTTGGAACCCAACAAAAAATTACTTCCTTACCAGCCTTGATGGTATCGTCGTGTTTTTCTAGGAGTTGCAGGATTAAAACGTTCGATGTTTGAACATTCTCCAATGCCTGTAGTACCGACATAGAGTCACCGCAAATCATGGACTTCTTGCAACGGCTAATCTTGATAATTTTAGTGTTCAGCAGTAGCGTTCTAATTTCTGCAGAGAATATTGATGACCCATCTGGCAGTTGTGTTTTCAAAATATATTGCTCTGTGACACCTGAAGCTGCTGCTTTATCATCAAGTTAAGAGCTATCTGCATAACAAATGTGGTAATCTTTGTACTGCTCTTTAAGTTCTGCAAAGTTCGTTTATGGTCTCTTTCGGTAAGCATGAAAAGGTTTTTAAAACTGAAGGCTTGGCTAGTGTCCATTTAAGGGACTGGGAACCCTTTAGTTTGCAATAGACTCTTGGATGATAACAGCTTCCTCTAGGTGAAGTAAAATTCTGGCTCCAAACGGTGGGATAGCATTAGGTTTTCTGTCTATAAGACCTGAGAAATCTGTTCTAAAGACTACGTCGTGTGTAGGGTTCGCAGTTTTACTGCATATTGCATGACAAGTTTTAACCTTCGAACCTTGAGTGTGTGTTCATTTGCCTCTACTTGTAGGCTGTCAGATGGTGAAGTTCGAAAAGCATTTAGGCATAGTCGCAGACCTTGGTTTTGTATGGGTTCCAGAATCTTCAGGTAGAATTGTCTTTCTGACCCAGAGACAATACAACCATAGTCTAGCCTAGGTCTTATGAGCCCTCTGTACAGCATAAGTTTAATGTCTCTGTCTGCTCCTCAATCGTGGGCAGAAATTACCCTTAGTAGGTTCAATGCCTTATAGCATTTTCTTTCAAGCTCTTTGATATGAGGATAAAAGTCAGTGTAGAGTAAAAAATCAAACCTAAAAATTTGCTTTCTTTCATAACAGTATTTCGATATTAGAAGAAATCTTTTAAAATCGGGTCCTGACGGGGTTTGCGTTTGTTGCAAAAGCGTACGCAAACTGTTTTGGATTGGAAAAATTTAAAACCGTTTTCATTTGTCCAAGCTGGACGGGAGGATATATTTTGTTGGGGACGAAGTTGTATCATATGCATGCTTTTTCTCTACAAGACATTGCACAGTCGTCTACGAAGAGAAATCCGTGTATTCCCTGTTTTAGGGTATCTTTGATGCTATTGGTTTTTATCAGGAAAAGAAGAATTGAAATAATACATCCCTGTGGAAAACCCTCTTCTTGTTCAAAGTAGTCCGAAAAAATTGCACCAGGTCGCACTCGGAATCGACGTTCATTTGGGAATTCTCTGGGAATAAATTCGGGTACGTGACCATTCAGCCCCAGATTGAACAGGTCTTTGAGTGAACCGTGTTTCCATGCCGTATCGTATGTTTTCTTCAAACCAAAGAATACCGTGACGACGTGCTCATTATAGACGAAAGCTGCTCTCACAAATGATTCTAGCCTTACAAGATGATCAATAGTGCTTCTTTGTTTTCTGAAACCACTCTAGATATCAACAAGTAAAAGATTTTTTCTAAACACCAAATTAATCTTTCCGCTATCATTCTTCCGGATGTTTTACACAGGAAGCTGGTAAGTGGGATTGGTCGATGCTTTTGTGGATTTGTAGGATCTTTATTTGGTTTTGGTATTGGGATTATTGTGGCCTCTTTCCACAATTCAGGAAAGGCACCAGTCTTCCATATATTGTTTAAGAGATCAAGCAGGATGTTGAGGCTATGGTCGGGCAGATGCTTTAGCATTTGGTAATGTATTTCATCAGGACCCGCCTCCGAATTGTGGGAATCATAGATTTTTTAGTTACTCAATCGAAAAATTGCTATTATAAGCTTCTTTGTTGTTGAAATTGAAGTTAGTGTTGTGTGTTTCTTCAATTTTTTCTTCAAAAATTCCCTAAAAATACAAAAATTGCCCAATCGACTAAATAAGCACAAATCGTATGCAAGACCCCTTGGGGTGCCTCATGCCAAAAATAAATGACATCAATCAAAAATGTAGGAGAAACATTTTAAAATTTTTTTTTCAAAAATTCCCCCAAAATTAAAAAATCACCCGATCGACTAGAAAAGCACCCTAGGGATGTCTCATACCAAAAACTAATTACATGGGATCGAAATTGTAGGAGAAGATGCATCTTGAAACAGAAATTGACTTAATAAGCAACTAGCGGACGCCGTCTGCAACCCATAGGCCGATTCCAGCTTACGTGTAACAAAACCTGAACTAAAAATGGCTTCTCTTCTACCCTATTTTTGGCGGTCGTCAAAAATAGTACTTTTTTTAGAGAGGCCTACTTAGAGAACAATCGTACAATCTTGGATACTCGGATTGCCAAAATAATTTTTCAAAAGAGGCCTACCAAGACGATATTCTTACAAATTTAAAAAAAATCTCATCAAAATTGTGGGAGAAAAAGCATGCAACCGAAAAATTCTAAATACTCCCATTTATCCAGTTTTTGGCGGATCGCTAAAAACAATAATTTTTCACGAGAGGCCTCCCAACAGAACATTCGTTCGAAATTCGAAAGGAGCCCGATCAAAACTGAAGGAGAGGAAGCATTTTAAGTAAAAGTTTACACACGTGCATACAGACGACGGATGCCCCTCTGTTGATATGATAAGACCATCCCGGTGTAGTCGGCTGGTCTCAGCAGAGGACCACTCTTGGAGCATTGACTAAAACTGTGACAGGAGTAATATATATCCTAACGTACATTGACACGTATTCACCACACCAAGCGCTAGTTTGAAACTATTTTGATGGAAGTGTTGGATTTTTGCATAGTAGCTAATGAACTATTTATTCACACTTCTCATGTCATGGGAAAACCTAAAAGGTCATGGAAGATTTTCACTGAACTTGAAAGTCAGGGAATGTTAAAAAAAAAGTGAAAACAAAAGTGATAAAAAATATGAATTTTTTTTATCTACACAATATTTTCCCCCAGTTTTCAATAACTGATCACATTTTCTAATAAACAAGCATCAAATAAAACAGTGTTTTGCTGTTTTTGTTTTGTTTTTATTTTAAATTATACCCGCACGAAAGTTTTGATCGGATCGTATTTAAATGTGACACGTAAGGCTCTCATATTGCTTCACTAATCATTGTTTTGTTGTTGATTTGGTGTGTGCTTGGTGTTTGTCGGGGTTACGGGTGTGCTTTGGGGTCCGTGTGCAGATCGTCATACGACGCACAGGTTGTCAGTGTGGCTTCTGTCGATAATTCATCTTCCAGTTACGGTCGCCTTTTCTCAGTTTCAATCGTCTCCTTTACGTTGAATATTCTCTCGATTTCGTGAAATTATATTCAAGACTTATTTTTGTCAGCGTTGTTGGTCAGATAAGTCGTAAATCAACTACATAATGGGATGGAAACTTACAGAAAAATGTCATTGGAAGGTCATGGAAAAATGATGCCGTATTTAACCAAAAGTCAAGGAATTTGATTGTTCCGCATCTGCAGGATATATGAACTGAAACAAACATTTTAAAATGTCACAATACATTTGTAAAGTTTGGTCATGAACGCCCACCCCTCAAAAAAAAAAAAAAAAAAAAAAAAAAAAAAAAAACAAAAAAAAAAAAACGATCATCTCGGTATTCATAAACACTACTAGTAGAATGATGCCGTCTTAACGACACTATCAAGTACTGTTTGCTGAATACGGGGTCGCGGGAACTCAGGCAGAAATTAACTTGTAACACAACTGACAATTATACGGTTTATTTCACAATTTTTGTCATGAATTAAATTCAATAACTACAGATATTATATTAGTTCGTTAACCATTAAATAATAACTATTTTACTAAACAAAATATATACTCAAATACCAGGTTTTTAATGCACTGTCATATGTACAAATCAAACACATTTTAATTGATAATTGTTCAATTAGCACACCTTTTTAGGTGTTTATCGCGATGACAATCATAACGTACCCTTTCAAAAGGCCAAGATTCATAGCGTACCCTTGCTAAACAAAAAAAAGTAGAAAACGCGATAAATAAGTATCAAGCACAATTGTTTACACCTGTTCGAAGAATGTACATAAAAATAAACACAATAACAAGAAATCTTTACAATGACAGGGAGACGTCTCAACAACTGCGATACAACTGGACGAAACAAACAAACAAACGAACCACTTGAGCGCACTCACACCCGAATAATAATAGAAAACAACAGGCACACACGTATAACGCAAAAAAGTGGAAACCATAACGACAGAATGATACACGTGATCTCGCGAGAAAACACACGATATTTTCTTCTATTTTATAGAATATACATATATAAATGAAATCTGATAATAAATATTACTCTAGGTTCTTTGCCACACGTTTGATGTCTTAATCTTTGGGATAATGTTGAACTTCTTTATGTACAGTTTCATAACCAAGGCATCTTGAAAATAGCCACCTGTTTCAAAGCAGCGACATGCAACTCTAATTAACTATTACCCTTTAAAAAAAACTCCAATATCAAATTGTGAAACTTAATCGTGAAACACCTCACAGCTCTTTTTGTACATATTTGAGACCGTTTTAGTTTCTGATAAAGTCTATATAACGTCTATTGTCTATATCGTGCGTTTGCTGTTTTATGCACAATACAATCTTTTTAATACCTCTGTTGTCAAGCATCAAAATCTCATCCTTACCCGGAATCCCCCCTCCCCCACTCCTCCTCCCTCCCCCTTCCTCCAATATCAAAGAGAAAGACAGTTTTGAAATGCAAGCCTTTCTTCAATGACGAAAATGGTTGTTTTTGGGGTGTAATTACGGTTTGTCCACAGAAACCATCAGCTCAGCTGACACCGTTCGTATGGTGTGAACTCGCCTCCTTTCACTCGATGCTTTGATCTGTTGTAAAACTTTTGATGTTTTCAGATCCTAGCTCCAGGATTTTTCAGTCACAAACACAACTTTTCTGAAACAATATTGCACAAAGGGCCGGTCGACATTTTCTCCACAGAAATTTCGGAAGCTGTTGAAGCGAAATGAGCAAATATTACGACAAAACGAACCAGTAGACGATACACCAATCGCCGACGCTGGTCCAAGCTACCACAGGACCTAGTCACACCACGAAACCAGCTCAGACCGGAGATCCAGCACAAGATTTGTTCCTCAGAAATCCAAGTTATTACTAGCCGTCTCACATTCAGAAACCCGACGTAGTCCCTTAGACATGCCACCAGTTTGCAGAGAAATAATATCCTGGAGTGGTATTCTGCTCTGTCCTTATATTTAAGGATGTCCTTATTCTTGAGATAAGATGGTTCATCCTTAATTTTTATCTTCTTTTTAAAAGACTTTGTTGGAGGATAGAGCAGAATAGCTTTTTTATCCTTATTTTTAAAAATAAGAAAATCCTTAAAAATAAGGACAGAGCAGAATATCACTCCTGGATAATATGCCAGCGATAAAATGTCTTTATTAATTTTTTGTTGTTGTGGAAAATTTCGATGACCCGGTTATAGCCAAAACTTACCCCCCCCTCCCCCCCACCCACAAAGCGCCTATGAGAAACATTATAAAATTTGCCACACCCAGATGGTCATTCGATTCCTTCTTTTTGACTTTTCACTTTGTTAGGTCATGCTAGGTGACTTCTTTTTTATTTGCAATTTTAGTGACCCCACCGGAGATGAGAAACAAGCTTATTTAGTTTGCCTCGCCTTACACGATGTAGTAAACAGATACCCCTTAAAATTTCAAGACTGCCGACCTGTCATCGGCCCCTACCAATCTCAAACCAAGTCTCCGATAGTAAGAAGCTCTTGTACCAATCACATCGTTTTGCTGGGCATTATTGTGATTTGAGGACCGCCTTTTCTCATTTGAACTCCTCTCTCTAACCCCTCACCTCCTACCGACAAGAATTTACGAGGGCCATGTGGAAGGCTTCAAATGAGAAAATTAGGGCCTCAAAAGTAAAAGGTAGGGCCTCAAATCACATTAACGGTCCCGCAAAACGATGTGATTACTATTTTTAATATATGTGCGAGACGCTTGACATTGCTCAATTTCAACACCGTTTTATTCATCTGAAAAAAACTTTTTCTGGGAGACTTTACTTGTTTAAGTTTCGGCAATCTTTTTTTTTCAAATATATTCTTTAACATATATTTTTACCTGACAAATCTGATGTTTTGCTGAACATCTGATATTTTTAGAATGTTTGTGCCCAAACTGTTTTACAACTTCGCCTTGATTTTCTTAATAAATTTTAAACTTTCAACATGTCTGAAGCAATTTTTACAACGCTTTGAACACAGAAGAACTGTTCAGCAACGATGTACAATCAAGGCTATGACGAAAGCAAATGACGCAATACACATAGCTATGACGTAGCTAGAAACAGGGCCTGGCCTAACAATCCACAAAACAGAGACCTTTTGCAAGAAGTTGAAACTCATTTTGCATCCCATTTACTTCTTGTGTGTGCCGTGTGCAAAATAAAACGTTTCTTGAAAAGTTTCGACAAACACGATCAGAAGAAAACATTACTTCTCGAACTTATGTTTTCACAATTGATAATTTACTACAATGGTGTAAGATATCATGTTTCTGAATCCCTTGTACACATTTTAAATGTTTTACTCACATTTGAATAAGAAAATTTAGCTGCAAATTACGATATCACATCACTCATGAATTTGTGTACATACACCGCCTTTCGACGGATCAAAACACAGCTTCGATTAATTTTTAGAGTTTGGGTAACTAATTCAAATTATCTCACATTTGAAATAAGAGCGTAATATAATTTTACTCATACCCTTTTTTTTAAGATAGGGAACATTTACTCGTTTCTTATTGAAAATAAATTTTACTTTTTACAAAATACTTTTTGCCTTCTCATTTCAGAAGCCTTCCCAGACGTACAATTTGACAAGTTAAACTTCTTGCAAAAGGTCTCTAATATCAGGACTGAACATCACCTTCCTACTCTATCAAAATTGCATATTGCTTACTTGTTCTCTTGACTGCTCAATACTGTCTAACCCGAACACAAATATGCCTATTTTTGGCACGTGAGGCCCGCCATTCTTGACCTGAAGTCCGACTGTTCCATTTGAAATATGAAAGGGCGGTTGAACTGTGCACAGAAACTCGCTGTCACTGTACCATAGTGTCTCACATATGGATAGTAATAAAGTTGTGTTTCTGACCAAATATATAGTTTAAATTATACAAACACTCCCACCCCCCACCCCCCCTCCCCACCACCCATACACAGGATTTTGAACTAGACTGTGTGTGATGTAGAAGTGCCCAAGCGCGTATTTTGAGCAAATGCTCGTTAGTTTGAAAATCAAGTTTCACAAACTATTTCGATTACGAGTCTGACCTAATTTACTGGATGCGGCGAAGGGACCTGTCTTGTTCTTGTGTAGTTTTGATGTCCCCGATAGAATTCTCAACAACGCGTAACAAAATAGATTGGAAGTTATTAATTAGTGCACTATGAAGTAAACATTTGTAACTGTACGCCTGTCATCTACTTTGGGGCGAGGGTAGAGGGTGGTGAAACCCCATAAACTTGTCATAAGGTGCTTCTTGAAGGTCAAATACAGCCTGCTAACGGGGCGGAACCTTATCGTACTGACTACGCTTTCCTCCTGCTTCAACACACACACAAAATGAAACGATGCTATTTAACATGCAGCGACTTGCTTTTCTGTTATCAAACATCGATTTGTGTATGTTTATGGTTTCTAAAAAATGACGACATGAAGCTTAATATACTCCCCCTCCTTAACAGCCAAAGTGAAAGCACTCTTGACTTGTTTTAGTTATTTTATCAGCTTACGTTAGGAGCTACCGATGAACTGGGCATTCTCCGCATATCAGCTCAACGTGTGCGACATCACACAACATGGGGCAATCAGTCTTCAGAAGCCGTATTGGTATAATCATTTACTGTTGGGATTTATCATACGTGTGATCACTGGTGTGCTTTGCATTGGATTCGGGAACCCTTGCAGGACCTGTAAACCAATCGCTCTGCGGTGAGCTCACTGGCCTTTCACAAAAGCTCGAATCCAATACCAAGCAAACCGTTCTATCACTATTATAACACAAACAAATTTTGTCTTAAATAGCCAAATAGAGTGCAAATAAATTTCCTTTCCTTTGCAGATACTAGTGCAGTATCGTCGCCTGTGTTTAGCGCAGCAACGTTCATTACGCAGTCCTTTCGTCACAAGGCTCTCAGCGACGTTGGCGTATACTTATGACGCTCTCCCTTGGTTTCTAAGTTAATTTCGTTAGCGATTTGAGAACTCCGGCGAATTTGTACCATTTCTTTCTACGGCAGTATATCGCCACTCAATTATAGTAGAGATTTTAAGACCAAAAAAAAAAAACAAAAAAAAAAAAAAAACAAAACAACAAAACAAAAAAACAAAAAAAAAAAAAAAACAATAAGAAACAGGTGTCTACGATCAACTAAGGCTGGATCCGACTAAGAAATTTGCCAGCCGACTAGTCGGAACAACTAACCGACTACTAGCCGATATCTGTTTATTTTGACAGGTACAATGATTCAATATCGAGGTTTTTTAGCAGAGAAATAAGTTTTATATGGGAGAAAAAAGTACCAACACCACCCACGTTTCATTTGAAAGTTTGCTCTCATATAAAAATAACGTTATTCTCCAGATACTTTAATTTTCCACATCTGGTGTGATTGTCTAGTCAAGCTGATCAAGTGACCAGTCGACTAGCAAATCTCTTTAGCGGCAAATCACTTTTCTGTCCATGATATTTCATTTTTGTCTCTCGAAGTTCCGCAGAGGAATTTTTAGGGTAAAAAAACAACTGATTAATTAAAATTGACAACCATGGACGGGACACATCCCAACACAACGGACTTCTTGATACTTGTAACACAGCCCTGTCATTAAATCACCAAGCGACACTTCTCATACGTAGTAGCCCAGTTTCTTTTTCTTCAAAATGGGAAACAGAAGGACTCTGACACTAAGGCTAGTCAAGCATGCCCGTGACGAGCATGTCCGTGAAAACATTCCCGTGACAAGCATGCCCATGAAGAACATGTCCGTGACAAACATGTCCGTGACAAACATGCCCGTGACAAACATGTCCGTGACAATCATGCCCGTGACAAGCATGCCCGTGACGAACATGTCCGTGACAAACATGTCCGTGAGAAACATGCCCATGACAAGCATTCCCGTGACAAGCATGTCTATGACAAACATGTCCGTGACAAGCATGTCTATGACGAACATGTCCGTGACAAACATGCCCGTGACAAACATGTCCGTGACAAACATGCACGTGACAAACATGTCCGTGACAAACATGCCCGTGACAAGCATGTCTATGACAAACATGTCCGTGACAAGCATGCTCATGACATACATGCTCGTGGGAAAGTGAAAGTCGCAGGCAATTTTCGGCATTTACACCGGGTTAAAGGATAAATAGATTTCCTAGCGAGTTTCAGCGCCTACATGTCAACGTACGGACTCTGAGCTTAAACGATTTTTCTGCTTATATATGTTACAGGGAATTCGTGTATTCGCTGCGACCGCCCGGCAATACGTGTATCCCCCCTGATTACACGAATTCTCTGCGACACAACACATTAAGCTCGTCACTGAACCATACCATTGCTGCATCTCCGCCCCCACCACCCACCCACCCTCCTTAACCGCACACAGAAAAACAAACCTGCAGTTTTCACTTAACAAACTTCACAGTTTCATGGCATTCTCGGCGCGGGACAAGTTTTTAATGCCCAGGTGCAAGCACACGACTTCACGGAAACACACGCTGATATCTAATGCTACAAACTCAGGGCTTCATCCATCAGACCGTCGTCAATGCTACACGGACTGTCCCTCGTCACCAGTGACGGCGATAGCACACAGTCAATACCTTTCACCATTTTCTCGCCATCCCCCAACGATTCCACTTCGCCGTTCGGCGATTGCAAAGGAGGCGAGCGCGACTGCGATCTCTCCAGCGGGATCGTTCTCGGCGCCGAGTCGGTCCGATCCTTGGCCTCGGGCGAGTTGGGATAATCGATAATGAGACTACATTCAGGACTACTGATATCACTCCGTGGGCTTGACGGCTTGGCGATCACCTTTGTTTTGGGGATGACCTTGACAGTTTCCGGCGGCGCTGAACTCGGTGGCACCTCGTCTGGTGACTGCGGGTCTGCGATTGGCGCGGCGACCTTGAAAACGCTGTCGTTGAGTGGGATCGCTTTGGCTACGTTCTCTTTGTTGTGCGACACGTCACACGCCATGAGTGGCGAGGCAGGAGGCGTGTCGTGACGTATCGGGCTCACGGGGCTTTCGTCAACACCGACGGCAGACTTGTTCAACGGCACATTGATAGGTTTCACCACCTCGCTTGTTTTTTTCCTCAGCGCCTGCGCAGGGTTGTAAAAAGTGGGCGGGGGTGACGCCGGGGTGGCGGTGGTGGGCGCGGCAGAGTCCTTGGTTGCTACACTACTGCCCGCATTGCCGCTAGTGGGCGTTTTAGTGCTGCTCGCATCGCCCGCCGCCTTGCGGGGATCCCGCGCAGACGCCTTGCTGGGAACAACCTGGCTACTTTTCGAATCAACCGGTGTTTTGGGTCGATTCGACTGCTGATAACGATGACTAGAATTCACTTTACTTGACTGCGACATCACTTTGGTTTTGTTTGCAGGATCAACACAACCTTTGTCCGAATGAACGTTATGCTTATTCTCTTTGATTACGGGGCTTTTTGACCGGGATTTCTCGTGGTTCACTTGATGTGAGATATGTTTCTGTGATGTGCTTGGTTTCTGATTCGGTCTGGCACCTTCACTTTCGCCAGACAACTTCACGGCATCCAAGAAATGTCGAGATTGCAACCTTTCAGATATATCGTCAATTTTGAATCGTTTATTCTTTTCGTCCGACTCACGGGAGTCTTGTTTTTGATACTGATTCGCATTCACCGACTGATTTTGTCGGGCATGCGTACTGGCTGCCTGACGTTTTCCGCCCTCTTTACCGTCCGAACTATTCGATGTGGCGTGACCTGGTGCACTACTTTTTGAATCACTCGATGCCGTGCTGTTCTTGCGCATGTCGCTTTTGCTCATATTCGCCTTACTGTCCCCTTTATTGCTAGGAATACGAAAGCTCGAGGACTTGTTTATCTCCTTATTGTGTCCGCGCTTGGACGAGAGAACACTGGGCGATGCTTGCTTTGACAGATTCCCCTTCGCAACAGCATTGACAGCATTTGGCGACGACTTCGCTGGCACGGCGCTACTAGCCGTCGTCACGGGAGAACTCACCGCTGTATCTTGTTTGGAAATTTTCCCAATTCTACTCATTTTGAGCTGCGGCGTTGAGGATTGCTTGTGAGCTCCTGCTTTAAGAATTTCCAGGCGAATTTGATCGTACACATCCTGGGCCTTCTTCGTTTGTGTCGGTGTATCATTATCGCCCAGCCCTTTCGTCAATTTGCTGATGACCTGGTCCAGTGAGCTTTTACGTTGTTTATTTTGTTGCTTATTACGCTGTAAATCTGCAGATGACTGTGCATTCTGAGGTTTCTCATGCTTCCCTTTGGTGCTTTCTTTCTCGGCACCGCCACCGGCTGCTTTCGAACGCGACGACTCGGCACTGTTCGTCACTGAATGAACGGACGCCGACAGCGACCGACTTTTCGCGCCGTCGCTGGGATTATTCTGCGTGCCACTCGCGCAGCTAGAGCTCGCGCTCCGTACCTTATTTTCCGCGCTTAGGAACTGTGTGGGTGTGCGCGCGCGATTCAACTCCGTACTTTGCGCGCTGTTGCGCGACTTTGAATCCGACACTGAATTGGAAAGGCTATTTTTTGTCAGCTTAGAATCTGCAGTATTATTTTGTAGCGTCCGTGCTTTTGAATCGATAGTTGAATTTTGAACCGCTCGCGACTTATTTTCACCTGACTGTCCACTCTTTGATTTATTCTCAATATTTTGCATGGACTTTTTTGGATCTAAATCAGAACCTTGCGATGACAGGCGAGACTTCTCTACAGAATTATATACATTCGTCCGTTTACAATCCTCCAAACTAGCACCATTCGAAGTACCAGAATGTTTCGACTTATCGCTCGAGTCGTTCGAATTCACACGCGGTTTCGAGTTCACAGTTGTTTGAGTATTTGCGTGGTCCGCGTTTGTAGAATTAAGCACTGTGCGGTGTTTTGGCTGACTATTCGCCGACGCTAACGGTTTAGTTTTCGAGCTGTCATTGGCAACAGTACCCGATTTTGAGCCGCTCTCCCCACTAGTCACTACAGTAACGCTTTTATCACCAGCGCTACCAGGCGTTGCTACAGTTTTTTTATCCGTCATCTGGCCTCCTACAGTTAGAGGACTTTTCAGCACTTCCCGGGAGGAACCCGTTGCCGCCGCGGCCACCACAGTGTCTTTCACTTTCACAGACTCACTATGCAGATGCGAGAGTGACTTGGATCTGACGCCGTCAAGCAAGCAATTGGGTGAGTGTTTGGCATGCTTCCCCACGGCCGCCGGGCTAATGTTCGTCACCTGCACTTTGAGCGTTTTGCTGAGGTGCTCGTGGCTGGAGTTGAGCTTGACGGGAGCAGACTGCGGGGTGGAGACGGTCGGCCTTGAGGCACTATCCGGGGCGCTACTTAACGGCTTGATCTTCACCACTGGTGTCTTGTTCAATTTGGAGTCTTTCTCCTTGTCCACTTTGCCTGATTTGAAAGAAACAGAACATAAGATTTAATAACTCAAAATATTAAATAAAACACTTTAAATGTGTTTTACAGAACGACATTTTCTTCATACCAATCCATCATGGCTTAATATTTTTTTCCTTTTGTTTTTTATTCATAATGAACACATACCAATATTTTTATTTAGTAGCGCTTACACGCAATATGCCATTTATAAAATGTATTCCGAGTACAAATTTCAAACCCGCACAGTTATAAAGTATGCTGTACAGTTTTTCAATGATTTAAGTTTGCTCTTCGAGAAAACAGTACAAGAAAATCTCTTAGCACTATATTGTTTAGTTGTATTTGGTATTCTCCACAATCTCGGTGAAATATTTTTAAAATTATTTTATTTACTTTTAAGTTTTATAAACTAGCTGCTCATCTGCAATTCATATTGCGCCATTACGTTTTAATTTACTATGAAGAGATGGAGTAAGTGTGTAAAATGCATTCTTTCCACCTCATTTCAGTTCGGTAATTGCCATTTCTAATCCATAATAAACCAGAGAGGAGGTCACTGAAATGTAATCTATCAAAACTCTGGGAGACATCTTTGTATCACAGTTGTTCATCTGTGGCAGTCCCGCGTGTGACTGAGATGCCATTCGTTATGACGTAATCCCTTTCATTCTTAATCACTGTCTGACCTTTATATTTCCCGTAATGATTTCAAAATCTGTCCTTCCCACCGACATTTGAAGTTCAGTGACGTTGAGGCTAATGGATGCTCCGAAACTCATAAACTATTAAATGATGGGGAGGTGCTTTTTTATAATACGCATTTGTACGAAACATTTGTGGACAGGCAGCCCAGTTAAAAAATGGGTGACGCGTTCTTTTCTCTTTCTTTCTTTTCTCTTTCTTTTTTTTTTTCTTTTTAATTTGAAACACCACACAACACAATATACAAATTTACAAAATTTAGCCATCACTTCAAAAGTTGGTCGCCCTGGCCAAATGCCAAATTTCAACACTACCAACCTCATACAAATAGTTACCTGATTGAGACGACCCACTTTTGGCCTTGTTATGCCTGCTTGACGAATGTCTGTGCTTCGACTTCTCCGACTTGTGCGACTTACTGGAGCCATGGCCGGCGGCGGGCGAATCCGACCGCTCCGACGCTTTCATCGGCAACGGACTCATACTCATCTTCTTGCTCGTCGTCGACGTGGCCGTATGGATCTGGATTTTACCGTCAAACGTTCGTATCTTGATCTTGGTGGGCTTAATGGGTGGCAAGTGTTCCGTCTCGTTGAAATCGAAATCGTACACTTTTTGTTTCTTCACCTGTTCCGCCTTTAATCTCGCCTCTTCGTCGCGTTTCCGTTTCCGTTCATGTCTAACGTCATTATCGTGCTTTGAACCTTTCTTTTTCTTTTTATAACTGGGATCAGACCGTTTGCTGCTTTTATGAGAGCTATTCAAATGCTCTGCACTGTTTTGTGTGCTCGAGGTGTGCGTTATAAATACGTCGCTATCACGTGACGATTCCTGTGACGCAATATCCGGCGTACCCGGAAGTAGTTTCACGTCAGCTTTATGCGAGCTATCCACAGGACTCTCACTACGATGCGGCGAAGCCCGCACAATGGTATTAGTCTTTGTGTTGATATTAATCTTCATGCTCACGTTAGCTAGTTTGTCGGGTCTTTCCTCGCCCTGCAGGAAGCTTTCCCGTGAAGCTTTCTTACGCTCCTTTTTAGGATGGTCTTCCGAGTTTTTTGACTGCACATTTTCATGATGTTTATCCACATTTGAACTCGTATGCTTGGCTGCAGGCTGCGGTAGGCTAACGGTACACACGGGTTTCTGATCGGTGAATTCCATTCCCAAACTCGCCGCATTCGCAGTATCAAATGCGCCATCAACACTTGGTTGTGTTCCTAAAAACGGTTCGAATGGATCGTATTCAAATGATTTAGTTTTGTTCGATGATACACTTTCTAAACCTCCGCGAAAAACAGAATCGCTATCCATGTGCGGTTCTGTTTTAAATATCGAGTCATCCACAGTGGAGTAGCTATTCGATACTTTCGGTTCTTCTTTCACGGGAAAAAGCGGTTCCATGAAACTTTTTGAATCACAAAATTTTGGTTCTTTTTTTATTTCAGGCTCTTCACTCAAAAGCGAGGCCAGTTCGGAGACTTTAGGCTTTTGTAGGGACTGACTGAGGGCGTTCATGTTTTGTGGAGGGACTAGACTGGCCGGGGGAAACTGATTCTGCGTTTGTTTCTGGTGGGAAGACGCCAAATGCTGCTGCTGGGTGGCTAGCCGTTGGCCAGCTGCCTGCTGACACAGCTGCGCATTCGGCTGCACCGAGGGCTGCGGAAGCTGCGCGTGCTGCGCCGACGTGTGCGCGTGACTGTTCAGCCCGTGTGACGTCAGCGTGTGGAACGACGTGGCGACGGTGCGCGGTGACGTCACGGTGGATGACGCGCTGACGACGGTCGAGACGACGCTCACGCAGCTGCTGCTATTGGCGATACTATGCTCCAGCGACTCCTGCTTGATGAAGTTATCCACACTACTAGCCAACCGAGACACGTGCGACTCTTCGGAGAAGACACGCGCATGCGCGAGAGGCGACGAATTCGGTGCGACGCCTGAACTTACTAAAGGATTGGTACTGGTGAAATTGGACTGGTGCGAGCTCGAGACAACATATAGGGAGTTACCTCCTCCAACTCGAGTCTGTGTATGAAAATTTCCAACCTGCTGTTGGTGAGGCTGATTGTTTAACAAGCTATCCATGTTGTTTGGAATCGTGTTCTGACTAGTGTGGTGTTCTGCAGGGGGAAGCGTTGGATAACCTTTACCCAAACTCGACATAATATCCTCCTCACTAGCTAGACGTTTAGGGCTAACGCCTACTTGATTATGAAGGCCAGTCACACTGCCCTGTGAATCGCCCAAACTTCGACGCTTTCGTTTTTGCGACTTTTGTTGCATGGTGCCTTTGTGAGGCATAGTCATTCCCGTTGGATCCGGGGCGTCGACTAACAGCTGACTCAGCATGGAGTTTTGACTATTCGGTATTTGTTCCGGGCTCTCTCCCCCCTGGTCCAACAAGCTAGCCAACATGGGGTTCTTTTTAATCTTATCCTTTTTGATTGCCTCAATGGCGGCCGCCGGTACGCTCTCGGGGTCCACAACGCCCGCCTGTATGTCCTCCACGAGTTCGGGACTGATGACTGATTGCGAATTGTGCGGCACTTTCGACGATGCCATGCCCTGGGGCTTGACTGTGCACTGGGGGATGGCGGGGGTGCTTACAGAGGTAGGGGTTGGGATGGGCACATTCATCTGGCCCTGCCGGGCAGCAATGGGAATCGGAACTGCATTCACAATGTTGGCCGCGGCATATGGCGGCGCACCGTGTGAGTTGAGATTCGAATACGGACCCATTCTCACAGTATTATATCCAATAAAGTTATCTTCTCGCTGGGCACGAGATTCCACGAAGGCAGCGCGCCTTTCCTGACCAAATTTGGACAGCTGCCAAGGGCTATGCCTCTTAGGCACAAAGCGAATGTCGTTTGGTGGAGGGGACGGGGAGCGAGGCTTGATGCATTCCTCTATTTTCTCCGCTTGGGCTCGTGAAATGTAACGCATGGTAACGGGCAAGGAGAGACATCTGCGATTGGGGAAAATAAAAACAAAAGATTAATCACCGCTTGGTACCAAAATTTCACTATAAGATAAGAAATATTGCTCAATTAAATCCTGACCCTTCGGATATTGGGTCTGATCAAACAACACTGTAGGCTGTTGTTATTTACAAGTAACTGTAACAGGAGACTCAGTGCGTGCTCACACGTGTTTTCACAAACAAAATGTCTTGTTAATATTTTTACGACATTATCGCAACTCTTGGCAATTAGGGAATACTTAAATACTAAATACTTTGTTAAATACTAACAAAAACATGAATGCAACTGGGGGGGGGGGGGGAGAAGGGGGTGTTGCAGACTTAATTTGACACTAAATACCTCTGAAAGACCGATGTAGCTTTTTGATCATATGTGGAGTCTTGTTGGCTGCTCGTTGTGGACAGTGTACACCGTACCCCTGTGATGTCGCTAAGATCGAAGCCAACTGCGACAGGAGGGAACAACATGTTAAGCATAATCGTGAACGAAGGCAAAAATCAGTGCTATGAAAATGTATCATGTCTTTACATGTGTCTTATGTACCTGTAGTATATGTCGATATATATTATGATTATTTGCAAATAAAATTATTATTACTGGTATCAGTATTAATATTAGAACTGCCATCTCTAAATTGATCCGGCCTGATCGTAAAAATCAAGCACTTTTGGGAAAACAAAGAGCCACGTTCTGAACACACATAGCACCCCTGTTACTGGCGCTTCCACCAATGAATGTACTCGGAGTTCTTTCACCCACCCGTAGTCACGCTGTCTGCACAGGGATGCTCAAACGTAACACTAACAGCCTGCATGGACACGGCTGTTACTTCAAACGTCAGCACTCCGTCACCCGCTGCACAAAAGCCATTCACGTGCGTTCTTACTGACTTTTCTTTTAATGATTAAAATACACAAATAAAACATTAGAGCCGCCAGTCGTTGCACGAAACCGAGGCTATTTTTTTCTTTCTAATTTTTATTTCATCAATTTAAAGAACACGTGAGTATGCAACTATACCAAACTGAATTTGAGTTTTACCAAGCTCTGCACGCAACAATATGTAATCAATAACAACATGCCTTTCGTTTTTTATTTTGCCCTTGTTCAACATGTTTACATGCCGAATGTTAAATCAAGCAATGAGAAACTTTCCAATACAAAGCTTCTGCTCTGGCAAGTTTCATACCATGTGTATGTTACATGGATTTACATAATCATGTACGCGTGTATTCTCTGAAATTTCCTAAAACAGCCAGGGGATGCGCGTATTCCCTGAAATTCAAGGTAACAGTACCACGCGCTAATCCCGACCACTTCAGGGAATATGCGTAATACGGTGAAACCAAGCGAATGTTGTCAATGAATGGAAACATCGTGTCCCAAGCAATAAATAAATAAGTCTGCTGACAAGCATTGAGATTCAGCGAGAAGCGTAACGGGACTAGATTCAAAGAAGGGTCTTTCAAATCAGAAAAGAATATTGTACATAGGAATGAGGAGAAGGAGGGGGGGGGGGGGGGGGGCAGATGACCATTTACCGAGGCTTGTTGTGAGTGCAGGGCTACGGTTAATTGTCAAATCGTACCCATATTAAGTCTCAGCCTAAAATTTTATGGACAAGTCGTACCATCAGTGAACAAGTCGCACCCATAAGTATACAAGTCGTACCCATCAGTGGACAAGCCGTACCCATTAGCGGACAAGTCGTGCATCAGTGGACAAGTCGCACCCATCAGTGGACAAGTCGTGTCCAAAACAAATATTATAAACACCTAATTTATATACCCAAATGGATAATGTTTTAGTACATTTCTTGCAATTGACTCAGATGAAACAATTTTGAAGTGTTAATTAACCCCCCCCCCCCCCCCCCCCCCCGCCAGCTCTATTTATATTAAGTGTTGCTAAGGGCTAATAAGAGCTTATGATGTTACATCTTCTCTACAATCACATTTTTTTTTTTCTGATAAGAATTGCTTAACAATGGAATCATAACTCAAGTACAATAATGTGTCAAAATGTTCAATTGCTGAACTGCACTTCAGTCTAACAGCAATTTACTAGTCATCACATGGGTAGAACCTAGTTTTCCAACCACACATACTACCACTCTTGGAACATACATAAAATTTGGGTTGGGGGAGGAGGGGGGGGGGTTACTGGATATGTGAAACTGGGGGGAGGAGAGGTATAACCCTAGAGGGGGCTTTTAATCGGGGGTCTTTTATCCAAAATCAGCCATTGCAAGGCAGAATAAAAATTCATTAATTTATAGCAAAGAAATAGTCTCGTTTTGTATTTATAGCACACAAAGAACATTTCTGGGAATACGGGAATGCCCTGGAATTTTTTAGGAATACGCGTATTTCCTGGCGGTCGAGGCGTATCAGGGATCGTTTTCGCCTTTCTCAAAAAGGGCGGAAAAGTGTTGAAAGGGAAATTCCCCCGCAAACTAAAAAGCAGCTGGGGGCTCGGGGGGCGCTGTAAGCCCCCCCGAAAGCTCTAGGGTTTCAGACACTCTGAGAGCAATTTTTGGCGATTTTCGCACAACAACTTCATTTTTCAATTAGCATTTTTAAGGATAAAGAGTGAAAGGTATTAATAAATGTACAAAATACCATTTCAATGCGAGCGCCGAAGGCGCGAGCCGAAAAAAATCACATGATAATGACATATCAAGAAAAGGCGGAAAGCACGAATGACACGCAAGTTGACCCCCCCCCCTAAAAAATGCCTAAAATATTATTACAGAATTCAACTGATCTCGAGGACCACAAATTTCGACTCAAAAAGGGCGGAAAAGGCGGAAAGGGCGGAAAAAAACGATCCCTGGCGTATACGCAAATTCCCTGAAAAATTTTTGGGGAAATATGTGTATTCCCTGATAACACAAATTCTCTGTAACGTATACAGCCCGGTACAGCAATCCGGCAATGAAGGCGATTTTTTCAATGCCTTTTGTACAGTGTATTCTTGCAGTTTACCGCCTATTTCATATGGCTACAACTCAAGTTCGAAATAAGTACGAATATGGGACAACGAATAATTTAAATGATCCGAAACAGTGATGTACTTTTCGAAAAATAATGTGACCATTTATTCCTTAATTTGAAACTAAATGGCAAAACATGTCAAAAACCACTGTTTTTTTTTTAAATTAGAACTTCTTTAAGTCAATCTTTTGAAAAATAATAACCACAACACTTGCCCGCTAACCTCGCCTCTATACTTTGGCCAAAAGATACTGGCTCAAAAGATCAGCGACTTTTAAAACTACCGGCCCGCTTCGGCTCCCGGTAGCTCGGGGACAGCGGTATTTCCAACACTGGTTGAAGCTTTACTTTTTTATGAACTTTTTCTGCTCTTACTGACATAAGACTGGCTTAACAACTCTGACGTGGCAGATGTCAACCAATTCTATTTATACTGCCTGATTTCTTTTTCAGGCAGGCCTGGATCGTTATCCCGCACAGGGCGAGGAAAAGTCGCTCGGTTGTGAATGTCTCACGACTAATTTGCCATCTGGCGGGAGGGCAGATAAAAATTTAATTGGAAAAGAATTACTCCAAAACATTACAAAAGGCGAGGAGTCACTGACTGGGTTATCTGCCGTAATGGAAGCCAGCTGTTATTAACAGCTCATACTCACATGTTCTTTAATTCCTGACACAATAGTAAATTCTCCATTAGCTTTTTTTTAATATATCTTTTTCACATTTTCTTTTTTTTTCTCCTATTAAAACCGCAAGCCATAATTTCCTGCGTTGGCGGCGGTTTTGCACGTTACATTGTATGTCTTACAAGTCTCTCTGTTCATCACTTACCCAAACTCGCGTGCTTCCTGACACAGCTAGCAACGATAGTATTATACAGCGACTGCTGACGTAACAGTTGGATCACCTTGGCTACGTCGGTCGGGTGCAAGAAGGGTATCTTGGTTACCATGGCACCGAGATAATCGTCACAATTGGCGCAGCAATTGAGTGAATATCTGTGTTTCTGGTCCGGTAACACCTGGGAGAAAACACACCGTGAAGAGGCTCCACTTCACTACCTCCAAACACCTCCTACATCTTACGCGTTTTTTTTTTAACCACTACCTCCAAGCACCTCCCACATCTTACGCGTTTTCTTCCCACTAGCTCCAAACACCGCCTACATCCTACGCGTTTTCTTCGAACTATTTCTAAGAACGTTCTACTCCTTACGCGTTTTCTTCCCTCTACCTCCAAGCACCTCCCACCTCTTACGCGTTTTCTTCCCTCTACCTCCAAGCACCTCCCACCTCTTACGCGCTTATTCCCACTACCTTCATAATCACCATATCATTTTAACCTTACAATAACTGTACAATTTTAGATCAGGAAATGCAATCAAGTTTATAACGTTGTTTTCTTGAAGAGCGACGTTATTTTACGGGATGACGTCAGATTGTACTGACCACTGAGAGACTCTCGCTGTCATATGGACTGTCCTTCAACGCGTGATGTATGATCAGCTCTGTCAGCGGCTTGTACGATATGTCCTGTACCTCAGACAGCTCCAGGCCTGTAATGACGTAACATGCTTCTGTGACATCCGAAAGACGCAATTAACATTTAATTCCTTGATTAAATGCACTAACCCACTGTATTCGCCTAGCTGAGGCAATTGGAGGCGAGATCAATCCCCTGCTTGCCAAGCCGAGCGGAATCGAACCCCAGACCTTGGTATTACCAGACTAACGCTCGAACCAGCTGAGCTAAAAGTCACCTCCTACCATTCACTAGCAATTTTCCATTTGCGGGAGGTAACAATTTATTAATTTTTGAAGGTTGGAAAACCCTTGATATTCTCTAGGCCACCACCCTCCATGGGCGGTCTCTCGCTACAAACACCTTCGATACCAATGCACCCACAAACAGCCGTACATACGTGTGCCACTGTTCTTGGCACCCATGCACCCAAAAACAGCCGTACATACCTGTGCCACTGTCCTTGGCACCCATGCACCCACAAACAGCCGTACATACCTGTGCCACTGTCCTTGGCACCCATGCACCCACAAACAGCCGTACATACCTGTGCCACTGTCCTTGGCACCCATGCACCCACAAACAGCCGTACATACCTATGCCACTGTCCATGGCACCCATGCACCCACAAACAACCGTACATGCCTGTGCCACTGTCCTTGGCACCCATGCACCCACAAACAGCCGTACATACCTGTGCCACTGTCCTTGGCACCCATGCACCCACAAACAGCCGTACATACCTGTGCCACTGTCCTTGGCACCTATGCACCCACAAACAGCCGTACATACCTATGCCACTGTCCATGGCACCCATGCACCCACAAACAACCGTACATGCCTGTGCCACTGTCCTTGGCACCCAAGCACCCACAAACAGCCGTACATACCTGTGGCACTCTCCATGGTTTTTATCAGCGAGTGGGCCACAGGCAGAGGCTGACTGAGCCGCAGCGTAAACACGGCGGGCATGATGCAGCTGTTCATCTTATTCAACGGCATAAACGACGGCAAGCTGCGAACACATTGTACACACATAAATCTGATTTATTCATTATTAATTTAATCGAAGAAATGTCCAAGACTCTATATTCGATAATGCTGAATTCCGTGATAGGTGATCTAACCCACCGGATTCGCCTAGCTCAGGCAACCAGAGCGAAGGTCAATCTTCTGCTTACCAGATGATCCGAACCCGGATCCTTAGGATTACTGGACCAATGCTCTAACCAACTGCGCTAACCTTCACCGCCCCCCCCCCCCCCCCCTCCCTGTTCCGTTTCATTATTCATTCAGTTTGGAAAACTTCACCATCACCCAATCTTAGACTGATGCGTTATTAGCATGCTTCAGGCAGACATGTCCTGAACATATGAATTGTGACTTTTGAGACAATTTTCAACATTACATTGAAGACATGAACATGAAGGGCCTATTTCACAACTTAAGTCTAGAACTGATTTGGAGCAAACTCAGTCTAGGCCGCAGTTCAGACTGGGTTTCAGAGCAAAGGGAATTTCACAGCCTCGGTCGAGATCACATTCATATATGATCTTCTATGTCTGTATAAACTGACAAAACCCTGTCTAGACTGGGTTTGAAACCTGCTTTCAGACCAGGTCTCGACCTAAGTTGTGAAATCGGCCCGAAGCGTTTACCTTTTTCCATCTTGAGTCTTGGTGCTGAGCAGTGTGATGTTTTGTAATTTATGTGGCGACGACGACGGCTCCAGGTGAACAGTAACACTGTGACCGAGTGAACGCTCCGTAATACCTACAAATACACCCACACACATCTCATGTAACACAACATTTTGCAAAACTTCTTTGCGCGATGTCGAACAACAGCTCCTGCAGTGGCTTCTGCAAGTAAATCCTTTTTTTTTTTTGGGGGGGGGGGGCGGGCAGTTTCACAAAATTGATTTTTTTTTCTAATTTTCACACATTCTTTTTTATCTCTGTTAACTTTCAAACCGCACATTACTTAGCTAAAGAAACGTTTTCTTGTTGCTCCTTCGAACACCGCATAAAGAAAGTGACCAACTGAAGAGATCATCATCATCATCATCATAGTGCTTTTTACTATGGCTACTTACTTTCAATGGTCATGGTTGAAAGCGTTTTAGATTTTTCATCCACCAAATCATAAGGCGACACAAAATACACCAGTTTCATCGCTCGACCTATAAGGAAAACCGCAATATATATATAATACATATATATATACATAATATTTATATATATTAAATGAAACTTGCAATTATACTTTGATATGAGAAGACTTTTAGCCTTTCCTTATTAATTACTGTCAGGCGCCGTATTCACAAAAGTTAACTGCACGGTTAACTGTACACTTAACACTGTACACTGTCAGGCGGGCATTACAGTCAAAATGACTTGGATTTTATTCCCCTGGAGGGTGGGGGGGGGGGGGGGGAGAGGAGGGGAGCAACTATGCAAGATGTGTGTGGAATGTGAAAGTTTACATAAAAACACAAAACAATATGATTTCAGCCACCTCTAAAATTGTGGTCGAACCAAAAGCATCGAGTGGGGGTGGGAGCGGGGGGGGGGGGTCCATTGCTCACTGAATATCGTTAACTGTGCCACTTTTCCCTCTCCAACCCTGCACATGATTCTTACCTGCAACCCTGGGCACGGCTACACCGAGTGGAGATTTCAATATTAAGTGATGTTCATTTGTTATTGCGCTGGAATGAAGAAAACAAACACGACCAGATGAGACTTTTTCGTTGGTTATTTCTTTATGCGTCTCTTATTAAACCAAAACTACCCGGCCTGTCGAATTTAACGCACGCGTGTTTGGTAACGATCCCTTACAACACAATAATTATCTCAAATTTCATGGTGTGTTACTTGCAATAGCAATACTGAACATAGACGATGCATTTGAATGTTTCCAAACTCGCGGACAATTATAATGAAGTTGAAAAATAATGACGTATTGTGCAGTTTACCTTTGAAATTTGGCCAGATTCATCAAGTCGGTTTCTAGGCACTGAAGCGTGAAAAATGCGCGGCTCTTCTGCTTTCTGCATAGCAAACAAAACAATCCTTACTCTCACACTTTTCTGCACATAACCTTTGTCAGGTAAACCCCCCCAAATCACCCATTTCCAATTAAAACTTAGTGCATTTTTATTTTTTTTTACCTCCGATAATTCATGATCTGTGAACAAGTGGATTTTTTTTACCATGTGAATGCAACTGCTAAAAAAAATGTGGATCAGGATACGTTCGAATGTGGCAAGGGTAGGAATTGAGCGCAGGAAGAAAACTAATGAGAGTTTTGCTCTATTTTCATAGTTCAGACAAGTATTGCGAACGCAATTCCGTGCCAGGCGTTGCCAGTAATGTCAATGTATATTTAAAAGATATCGCATGAAATGAAAATGAAATTGAACAAAGCCGTGATTACTACAATACACTGAGCCCCCCTTCCATCAATTCCTCGACAAAAACGATCAGCCCATTTGCATCCGGATTTGGCATCAGTCAATTATTTAGCGTAGGGAAGCCTCTCTTTCTGGTCAGATAATCACACGAACGAGTATCCGAGTACAATCTTCCTATATTCTTGTACGGATTAGGTACGCGGTGTTCGGTGGGTTACACAACAAGAATGAGTATCCAGTAACACTGTCACTACACTTCATGTCGCTTAGCAGCATCCGGGCACACTCGCACTATACTTCGTGTCGCTTAGGAGCATCCGGGCACACTCGCACTATACTTCGTGTCGCTTCGGAGCATCCGGCACACTCGCACTATACTTCGTGTCGCTTCGGAGCATCCGGGTACACTCGTACTATACTTCATGTCGCTTCGGAGCATCCGGGCACACTCGCACTATACTTCGTGTCGCTTAGGAGCATCCGGGCACACTCGCACTATACTTCGTGTCGCTTCGGAGCATCCGGGTACACTCGTACTATACTTCATGTCGCTTCGGAGCATCCGGGCACACTCGCACTATACTTCGTGTCGCTTAGGAGCATCCGGGCACACTCGCACTATACTTCGTGTCGCTTAGGAGCATCTGGGCACACTCGCACTATACTTCGTGTCGCTTCGGAGCATCCGGGTACACTCGTACTATACTTCGTGTCGCTTCGGAGCATCCGGGTACACTCGCACTATACTTCGTGCCGCTTCGGAGCATCCGGGTACACTCGCACTATACTTCGTGTCGCTTCGGAGCATCCGGGTACACTCGTACTATACTTCGTGTCGCTTCGGAGCATCCGGGTACACTCGCACTATACTTCGTGCCGCTTCGGAGCATCCGGGTACACTCGCACTATACTTCGTGTCGCTTAGGAGCATCCGGGAACACTCGCACTGTACTTAAGCCGTCGCTTAGGAGTATCCCGGTACACTCGTACTATACTTCATCGTGTCGCTTAGGAGCATCCGGGTACACTCGCACTGTACTTCGTGTCGCTTAGGAGCATCCGGGTACACTCGCACTATACTTCGTGTCGCTTAGGAACATCCGGGTACACTCGCACTATACTTCGTGTCGCTTAGGAACATCCGGGTACACTCGCACTTTACTTCGTGTCGCTTAGGAACATCCGGGTACACTCGCACTATATCTCATGACCCGTCTGGGTACGCAGTGCTCGATGGGTCAGATAACAACAACGAATACCTGGGTACTCTTTCAAATATTCATGCATCACTAAAGTACCAGGGTTGGCACGTTTCTTCCCAGCAGGGAAAAACAATGGCTTTTTCCATGTGTTTTTTCCGAAACGGAAGAAGTACTCTCTAACAGTGCAGGAATTTAGTATATAAACCGCCAACTATAAACTGACAGTTTGGTTAATAAAGTAATAATTAGGCAATTATTTGACCAAAGAAAACCAATGATCGGAAGAATAAGAATGAGTGACAGCCAAGACATCAGCGTGTTGCTTGGCGTACACAAAACTCCTTGCACGGCTCGTAAGCAGTATAATGTTGATGTTTACGCAAACAGTGCCGAAGCAACCTACACAATAAAACTAACTGTGACGTGTTATTTTGTTTGTTTAGACAAACTGCAATGATGCCTTAAGCCGAACAAAGTTTACAAAAAGTCACCAATAAGTCAACACTGATACACACATTCGTGTGATAAGGGAGCTTCCAAATACCGGAGTATATACGTCACAATGGGTTAGCAGAGCACAAAGTCGCCCATGACAAAACACACACACAAAAGAACATCAAAAACGTTTCTCTCCCATTTTTTCCACATTAGACGGGCATAAAGTATTTTTGCCGGGCGGAAAAATCACCCCTTTTGTCCGCGGCTTTTCTCCACAAAGGCAGGTACTTTACCCTCAATACACGAGACATCTACTTGCTAATATACTTGATGCTGCCGAGCAAGACTACAGTTATCATAACAGTGATAGCGAGACCCTACATAAACTGGTACATCCTAATTTTTCAATTAAACAAAAAAAGATTTCTTCCCAGTTCCTTCCAGGAAGAAAGGTGTTTCTTCCCATGGAAAGGAGGAAATGTCTTTCTTCTGGGAACAAAACCAACGCTGTTACGTACATATTGCACGGTGGATCTTGTAAACAACGCAGCTCCTTACTGCTGCCATTCAATTACAAACTTCAAGAAGACTTTAGCCGCTCGTTGAAAGTACCACAAAGCAACCAATTAATTACAGCACCATACAAAGTATAAAATCCAACAATCACAAACATCCGACAGAGAACTTAATACATCCCTAACTATCTGAACCTCAAAACAATGAATCAATCAGAAATTTAGAGAGTTGATCCGCTATAATTGAGCTAAACACTGTTCCCCCCCCCCCCCCCCCACCTCCACAAAAAAAAAAAAAATAAAATAAAACACTAATTCATTTCTCAAGGTTAGAATTCTATCGGTTGCGAGAATCAAGCGAGCACTGAAATATTTCACGTAGATATTCATTAACAATTGAATCTTCATCGCTAAATCCATCACCTTTTCCGTTCAACATCTCGATGATGCCGTCACAGAAATTGCTTCGACGCGAAAACGAATGCCAAGATGAAGTCACAAATCATGTTAGGTGCCTCAGAAAAGTAATTTCACCAAATTCAGAACTCTGCGCAAAGGAATATTCTTGCCTAAAAAGGAACAGCTTCAATAATCCAGATACGTTTGGGTGCTATTTTTTATTTATTTATTTTGCCGCCAAGAAACTTTTTGAAAATCATTATCCCAAGACTGCTATTTGCTGGCTAACATGAGGCGCTTCAAAAAGCTGCAAAGTTCGTAAAATTCCCGGCGGAATAACTTTCTAGCTACACTTTGTAATGACAGAATTTAACCAAAGCCTTTGCTCCGCCATAGTCTTGTCAGCAAATCAAACACAATTACGTGCACAACAAGAGTAAAACGTATTTATTCCCCCATCGTCCAGGGGGGGGGGGGGGGGTGGCGGAGGTGGGGGGGGGGAGGGCTGAGAGAACAGGTAGCGAGGGTTAAATAGCAAATACCTCAGATCTCTCACACAGGCGAGACATTTATACGTGCAGTTTCTTTCAATTTGTCACAGTAATCAGCGAAACAAAAATACAGCTGTCATTGGGAAATGAAATCACTCACTTGTCGACACCAATGTTGTATATCGCCAGTATGCCGCTGATGTGATTCTTTACCTCTTCAAACTTGCCATCACTAAAATAAATTAAAATTGGTTTTACACACAAAAAAAAAAAACAACTGAATGATGCTATTTATAGTGACATTTGCACTAAAAGTTTCTGTCGGTGGCTGTACTTCGGCCACCGGTTGCCAACCGTACTATATTTCTAATGACCTTTCTCAGTTTAAGCTCAAAGGGATCTCTTGGACGGGTCGAATTATTTAAATAATGCATGAATGCCACATTTTGTTAATTTGGGTTTTCTTGGAGTAACAATGGTGAGAATGTGTGCGCATGCGTGAAGGCGCATTTTTGGCAGACATATCCAGGGTTCGCGTTGGCGGGATTTTTGTCCACTTTTTGGGCATTTTTTACGAAATGACTCACTTTTTCGAAACCCACCGAGTCTTTCTGGACCCAACTGAGTCACACTTTCCTTTTTTCACTCAATTTCCTGAGAACCCAGCGCGAACCCTGATATCAGATATCTAACATATGCGTGAAGACTCATGTTTGGCAGACATATCAGATATCTAACAGGGAGAACTGCACACACCATTTGAAAAACAAAAAAAATTTATCTCCACAAGATTTATCAGAATTTCTCACTCTTACACTAGAGATATTTTAAGACGGGCATGATTTGGTCGTATTTTCAATGCAAGATAAATCAGCCAGACTCAGCTTTGTGAAACCATTAACACAATTTGCGAAAACCCCTTTTATCTATATTACTTTGATAGGACAGTTTAACCAACGGGATATTCTTTACAAAATTACTCTGTAAAGAGAGTATCTGCAAAAATTACGACCGTCTCTGACTTAATGAAAATATTGTTGAGCCCACAACCTACAAGGGCAAACTGCTTTTTGCCCTTTCTTGTTTGTAGTTCTTTACTTCAAGTTTTTGATTATTTATTTTTAAAGAACACAAAAACAACACCCCGAAGTCACAAATTTCTTATTGCAAAACATTAAATTATTAATTAATTAACTATTACTTACTTAATTAGTTTCATTAACTCGGCACATCTCTGAAAAATAGATCAACATTAACTGCATGAGTTTTAGTTTTCTCCAAAAAAAACAAAAAAAAAAAAAATCAATAAATAATAAAAAAAAAAACAACAACAACCAAAAACATACTTTAGGCCATTTATTCCACACTATAAATCAATAAACCTGTTCGCTCTGTAAATCGTAAAGCTTAACTGTGCATTTAGATTACAACGTAGAACTTAAGGTTTCGCGTACTGCGCGGATGGTGCGCCTAAGACTTAATGGAGGGCGAACCCGCGGATGTGGCACTAGCCAGTTTGCTACTCCTTTTGCCATATCGAAATAAGGGGTCTTATAATAAATGGCACTCAATGGCAAAGGCCAGTAAATACGCCTTTTGTTTCTACCTTTTAGCTCAACACCTTTGCAATAGGCGAACCATTTTGAAAATGATAAATAAAATATATTTCAAGGGTACAGGTGGAGATATTGATTATCTGTTCGCAGGAAATCGCAATTATGTTACTTTTCCTCATGCACGCCCTTTTTTATTTTACCACCTGGAAGTGGGCGGCGGAAGAAACTGTTGCCGTTTGACTGGTCTGACAGGATCTGCGAACCCGCTTATTACTTTTCACTGGTTTAGTTACGCTATTTGTACCACTGGTGCGTTATTGTCGTATCGACCTCGCCACTTTAATGGGGGACCGTACCAGGGTTCCCGCGCTTTTCGTTAAAAAAGAAATCACGACATTCCACACTTTTTGAGACTTTTCCAGGATTTTTTAAGACCAATGTTCAGGAATTAGCAAACGAATTTTCAGCCTTTATGATATATAAAATACAGAAAAAAATTATCACTATATTTATTTTCAAATGAAGTACTCATTCAGAAGCCATAAAATAACCACTATAGACTGTCAAATCCAACGACAAAACGGTACGAGTTTAAATAATATCCACCACTTTCCAGGACTCTTACAATATTCCAAGACTTTCCAGAATTTTCCAGGACCGCGGGAACTATGCTGCAGGCACACCATCGTCAAAGAAAATCTGAAGCCTCGCATGTTAATCTTGGATTTTCATTGAGGTGGTAGACCTATGTCTATCCTGTCATTTTCGCTCAATCGGCTCACATGAACACTGATTTTTAACTGCCACGGTCATAAGGCAGCGTATGAGATAAAGGTAACATGTGTTGTGTTAAAAACCTACCACAGATCCATCACGATCTCCTTCGTGCTTCACTCGTACTTCCTTCACGATACCTCCTGTATCTAATACTACATCAATTCGGAAACATTCCGCCTCTATCGTTAATGTTCTGTACAGATGGTCTACGCTGGGATTGACGACCAATCCGAGGGATACCGCAATACGTTCTAATCGCTCTGTCACCCCACGCAAACCATGCACTGAAACAAGAACACAAACGTAACTAAAACTGAACAAAGGTGGCATGTGAACAACAAATCACGTCTCTCTTAAAGCCTGTATTAAACTCCTGGAAGTTCAGTCTCTAAAAGGATTAAATAATGATAAATTATAACATTTTCAGCTAAAGATTATACAGCCCTAATATTTGTCTGTTGGTGAAAGGGGTGGTTAGCTGATCAGTCTGAGGTATTGTAAGAAACACATAAAGGCCAGATTCTCAAATTCCACCGAACAGTGTCAACATTCTGTGTAATCCCCTAGAATTTTGAAGAAAAGAAAACCCACCCCATGCACGTTTCTCAGGACAAGAAGCTTGACTGAACAACATCCGCTCATTTCATTATATCGTGAACATATCAGTACCAAGGCTTTAATTGTTCAGCTGAAAAAATTCTCATTTAAATTAAATATTCTCTAATAAAATTGCAAGACAGTTGATTGCACGTTTGCGTTACCCACTCACTTAAAGAATGTACTTTACCTTTAAAAGCCTTCTGAAGTGTTTCCAAATGGTTTCCAATGTACGTCTTTGTTGCTTCGTCAGCAATTTTTCTTTCCTGAAATCAAACCAACAACACTGCATTTTACCACATGTCAGGTTGGCTTCCCTCAATATAAATACCAAACTTCGTAGAAAGAGCAAAATTTTACAGAAAGTTACCACTTGACATATATATCAGGAAAATCATAAAAGAAAAACTGTATACATTTATGATATAGGTATGCACAAAACATGAATAACTCCCTTCTCGTCTTACCGCGAGAAAAAGTTTCAAGCTTCTGGTTGTTTCCGACCAACCCGACGACAGCCCTTCTTTCCGCCGCAATTTCTCCATAAGATGTTCAAAACCGGATTTATTCGAAGGATCGCCATCTGCAATATAAGACATCTAGAAATTTCAAGATTTGCTGACCAACAATAAGTTACTGCTCGAATAAGTCACGATCTTTAAAGGTGCTAAGAATCAAGGTAGATGTAAGCAAAGCTGTGGCATGAACATGTTTTTGCCCACTGAATTTCAGTTCTTGAATGAACACTTTTCCAATTGAGAAGCATAAAATAGGTGCGTGATTAAACCATAAATTGTAAGTTTTAAATCAAGAACAAAAATTATTGCAAACTAAATAAGAACTGGGAAAGAATGAACATTCCCCTGTGTTGACAGGAAGCGGAAGATAAGACACACTAAAACAAACACGAAAATAGACATGATAAGACAACTTTTTCTGCGCAATGATGACATACCATGAATTTTCCTGAAGAATGTTATAAAGCATACTGAAATAAATACATATAACTACAGAGACCGAGCACGAAAGGCCACGTTGGGATTATTTGTTTACCCTACCAAATTCATCTTTCCCACTGGTACGGACTTCCAACGAAGAGAGATCCAACTGAACAGTAAATCTTGACTGGCTAAAAAGAAAAACAAGCCTCCACCTTCTAAAAACGATCTTTCCTTAGCATTTTCTTGCTTGGCTGATTAGCAGATTATATATCATCCACTTTAAAGACTTTTAAATCCTAGAACTTCTGATGTAGTTTTATGATTCCAAGCAACTTTCGTATTTAGACCTGCAGTTCAATTCATGAACCAGGCATTAAAAATGTGCGTGAAAGCGGATAAACCGAAATTCTGGTGTAAGGATGTCACTGTAGAAGCTTGTGTTATTACTTCTCTGAAAACATTCCCTTCGCAAAACGAATCAATCTACAAATCAACGGGTTGTTTGGTCAATTGTGTCATATAGTATCCGAAAGCCTCTTCACAAAATTAAAGCGAAAGTACAGAACTATCTGCAAAATTCTATCTGCTCGTAAAACCCGGGAGTTGCTAACAGAATTGGCAGGCAGTGACTTTCGTAATGGAAACACCTTATAATCAATTACCCTACAAGTACAAGAACTACGACTCGTGTATAATTTTTTCTGGTTTCCCCCGTATGTGTTTGTGTTGTCAAAGCGAGAGAAGTTCCACTAGAACAGCAAATCTTATCAATCTACAGTTAAGATAAGAAAGCACATGCCGTGTCACAATTGCAGCTACATAACACGTGGCATGTTTTATTAAAAACTGTCACACATACCTTGCTTTTCCTTCGAAAAACTTGGATTTCTTAAATTAGGCCCAAGAGTGTCGGCCATTTTGAGAACTTAACAGCAACACATCCCGATATCTAGCTGTGAATAGTTCGTTTGTTTCTTAGAATTTCTAATTCTTACATTGTAAACATATAAAACATATATTTAAGATTAAGTCATATTTTTATGAATACGGAAATCCAGGCGATTTGGATGAAATTGAGCTCAAAATACAAGAAATCAACAGCCTTAAGATAGGCTTTTCGGGGTCAAGGCCATTTATTTAGGTTAAAGTTAATTGGGTCAATTTCCCATCTACAGCGTCCGGTACTTGCAACGGCTATGCATGAATTTAAAAAAATAAACTTACGCAAGATGAAGACAATTTACAGTGTTTCGATAAAATGTGTAAACTAACGTTTCGCTCAAATCACTACATTTTTTTGTATATGCAACTTAGTGTGTTAACATGAAACCATAAAACAAACAATAAATTTAGTATTAAAAAGCAATAAAGCATGTCTGAGTTTGATACATTTTTCAACCAAGTTCAACATATTTATTCAATTCAAATTTATTCATTACTGCAAACAATTCAAGAAACACTAAACATCAACTGGAACACAATATACAAGTTACTGTAATAACATTAGGACGTCCGTAATTAGGACTAAAGAATGAGCAAGTCTAAAACTGAAGTTCACATTGTTAAGTCACAAGACATAAGGCCGTGCATTTTTTGGTTTTGCAAATAGGTATTTTTCCTCATGACTTTTAACTAACAAGATTATGATTTATTTACAATAGACTGGAAATCGTGAGGTTGAATTGACATAGGTGCATATATGCAATTAATTCTTTTCAGATTTCGCCATTGCAGAAAATAAAAGGAATAGAAAGGATAAGATGGTCCGTTTGGAAATTTCAACTGCTATGCCATATGCTCATATATATATATATATATATATATATATATATATATATATATATATATATATATATATATATATATATATATATATATATATATATATATATATATATATATATATATATAGATTTATGCTTACAATTTTGGTGCATAAAGATATATATCACTTGATCACATTTGAATGATTAGGTCAATTTTGATTAAAGACACCAAATCAACAAGACGTTGTTTCTCTCTCACAACATAGAGACATTACACATGGTGTCAGAGGATGGCTAAATTCAATCTATCAAGAGCCTTTGACTTCAGCAAACCACAACAATGGCCAGAATGGAGAAACCGTTGGTAGAGATTTCGCGTTGTCTACAAACTTCCAGCAGAGGAGGGAGAAATACAGGTTTCAAGCCTGATCTATTCCTTTCCAGGGCATGCAGGCAGAGACGATATACACTTCTTTCACATTTGCAAATAATCGTGAAGGGAACGATCATGACACAGTGACAGCCCTGTTTGATGCTCATTTGGTTCAATGAAGGAAATGCATTAACGAGCCGTTTCACGCATGAAAACAACAGCTAGGAGAAAATGTCGAAACTTATATCAGTGCATTGTATGAGCTAGCTAAAACGTGTGGGTACGAGGCAATGGCAAAGGAAGAGCAAATCCATAATCTTGTTGTCGTGGGTATTTTGGGCAACGAATGCTCAGAACGACTACAGCTCAAAGATGACCTAAGCCTTGGAGATGCCAATGAAATTGGCAGAACGTCCGAAATGGTAAAATCTCAAACGGCAAGCAAACAAGCTACTTCAAACCTTGATACTGCGAGAACAAAGACATGCCAGGCTTAATAGTTTACGGGACGAAGTGGTAAGCAAAACTTCAGAAACTAACAACCGTCGCAAAGTGGACCTCAATGTGGGAACTGTCTGTATTCCCATGCAGGCAAACCATGCCCTGCAAGAGGAAAGAAGTGCCGATTCTGAGGTAAATTTAAGCTCTTTGAACGAGAGTCCCGAAGAAAAGAAATAAAAATGAAATAGCAGGAGACGATGGAGACTGTAGCTATGCAGATGACGTTCAGCCTCCAGCATTTTCCTTGGAGCTATGGTTTGCTCAGACATTCAACTGTGGAGAGTGACATTGGCTTTAAAGAACTTATCTGTTAACTTTAAGCTTGACACCGGAGCAGGTGCCACTTGTATCTCCGAATCTGTGTTCGACAAGATAAAGCCAAGGCTACAAGTGCAGACTTGTTTTGCCTTTTTGTCGAGTCCGTCATGTCCTGTTTTGAAACAGTTTTGAAACCAAGGTCCTGCACAAAGGCAAGCACCACAAGTTTTTTGTATATGGGATAGAATTACAAACAAATATTCTCAGCAGAAGTGTTGGTACGGCCAGGGGTCTAGTTAATTCGTGGAGCACATCAGTGATGATGTCTTTGAGGAGTTCTGGTTGACAAAGAACTAAGAACCGGCAAGATCCGATTGAAGACCGGTGCTGTACCGTACAACCTCAATTCACCACACCGTGTTTCAAAACCGCTTGTGAAGCCCTTGAAGGAAGAACTTGATCGTATGATGCTCAATTTGATTATTTCTCCGATTAGAGCCTACCCTGTAGTGTGCACCCATAACATGTATGTAGAAGAACGGAAAAGTGAGGATCTGCGTTGATCTGAAGAAGCTGAACACTTCAGTCAAAAGAGAACGATTTATGATGCCTACTGTTGAAGAGATTACCACAAAGCTGTCTCGTGCAAAGGTATTTTTCATTTTAGACTGTTCGAAATCTTTTTGGCAGCTGCCCTGCATAAGGAAGGCAAACATAACACTAGTTTCATCATACGGTTTGGCAGATATGTGTTTAAATGTTTGCCCTATGGACTGAACTCCAGTAAGGAAATATTCCAACGTACGCAAAGAGCTTCTGAAGGACATTGATGGCGTATTTGTGGATGCTGATGACATTTTAGGTGCACAAGGTAGTGAACAAGATAAGGGAGTCCACTCTGAAGCTCGAAGTGCCGATCTAGGGCAAAGTGACGTGCCAGGAACAGATGTTCATAAAGGATGGAATGTCTCCAGATCCTGAGAAGTTAAAAGTAACACGTGTCACGAAGGAGCCTTCAAGCGATTCGTCGGAATGAGATAATTGGCGAGATAATTGCCAAATTTATCGCAAGTGATGACTCCGATGCTGGAACAAATGAACCGCGACAGCGTCTTTACGCAGGACGAGCTACAGAAGAAATCGTTAGAAGAGGTAAAAGAGCTCCTGTCGTCCGATACATTGCTCACATACTATGACATGGCAAAGCCAATTTTCGCCATAGCCCATGTCAGTTCGTATAGTTTTGGTGCGTATTTGTTACAGATCATGGATGGTCAGATGAAGCAAGTGGCCTATGCTTCACGTTCACTTACACTTACACGGAAAAAAGTTGGGCTCAAATAGACAAGGAATGTCTAGCTTTGGTGTGTGCTTGACAGCATTCTGGACACTATCTGGTGGGATTGCCAAAGTTTAGACTGATGACTCACCATAAACCTCTAGTTCCAATCATCAATACGAAAGATTTGGATAAAACCCCAATTAGAATACAGTGGCTATTGATGAGACTCGAGGGTTTCAACTGAAGACAGAACAAATCTCTGGAAAACACCTTGTCGCAGTCGACACGCTGAGTAAAAAATCAGTATGATTCTGACATTGCAAGCGTGGTTGATGAAAAAGTGGCGGTGGTCGAGAGTGCCTGGCCAGTTTTCGATCAAAAGCCGGGAGAAATCGCTACTGGAATCTTCGAAAGGCCCGGATTTGTCATTAGTCATGACATTTCCACTTACTCTAAACGGCTGGCCGGAATATCAAAGATACATACCAGACTCAATCAAGTCATTCTGCTGGAGTAGATAGTGTTTATCTGTAACAAGAGGTATCTCTTACCTTGAAAGAATTGTGATTCCTAAACCCATGCAGGCTGATGTGTTAAAGAACCAACATGCTGGTTACTGGGGCATCGTGAAGTCCAAGCCGCTTGCTTTCCAGACCCAGGATCAATGTTGATATACGAGCCATATGTCAAAGCTGCTCATTTGCGAAGAGAACAAATTATCAAAAAGACATGAGCCATTGATTCCAACTCAGCTTTTTGATTTCTTCGAACTTCAACAAAGTTATTATATGGCTATTATTATTATTATTATTATAGCAACTACATAGAGGTGGCGTACTTACTTGATACAAAAAACAAAATTGTAGTTATGAAACTCAAATAAGTTTCATAACTACAATTCGGTATACCATTGGAATGTTGTGCAGATAGTGCTGGACAGTTCTTGAGTAAAGAAGTTACTGAATTTAGCAACCAGTACAATTTCGTGCAAAATGTGGGCAGCCCTCATTTTAGCCAGAGTAATGATGAGGCTAAAGCAGCCATCAAAATTGATAGCAAGTGTTTGAAGCAGGAATACCCGTTTATAGCGTTGATGTTATATCCAGCCATGTCACATTCTGCCACAGGACAACCATCTTCAAGACTGTTATTTGGCAGATTAATCAGGACTGTTGTACCAACTGCACCTGAAAATCTTGCCCCACGTTGGCCAAAAGATGCTTTTGTAAGAGACAAGATGCTGACCACAAAGAAAGAATGGTGAGAAATTATAATAGTTTGTGTTGCACAAACACCATATAGAAATGGGCAGAAAGTGCTTATTAAAACTGGCAAAGAGATGACATGGAAACCAGCAAAGAATGTCAGTAAAACCGATTATCCCAGATCGTACACAGAGCGGGCCAAACATACTCTTGTTAGTTACAGCCAAAACTATTCCCAAAATGTCTAAAAAACAACCAAAGAGACAACAGATCAACTCTGTAGAAGGAATGTCTTCATCGCACGATGCAAAAAGTAGTGTAGAAAAGGGTGTTCTACACCCATCAATCATCGTGACGTCATCAATCACAAGATCAATGAAGTCAGATAGGTCAATTAAGCACCGCCCACTCTCTGTCTCACACCTGTCAATCATCGTGGCGTCATTAATCACGTGACCTGAAGAACCACATACTAATACTTTCTGTCTTTGATCTGTCAATCATAGTGACGTCAGCCCCCATGTAAAATTTTACATCTATTTTTAGACATCTCCTTACGAATTTGGGAGCTTGGAGATGAACATTTTGACGGGAAATCCAAAGCCTGAGTGGTATAAATGGATGAGCGAGAGCACATTTCGCCGATATCAGTTAAAGCAATTGATTCGACACAATAGCAGCTAGTTCAGTAAGTTGTCACAGACTATTTGCATATGCGGCTATGAGCATAATTTTTCCATCCCTAATTTTAACTTTTAAAAACAAAAAAGGTAGATAACTTTCGTCATGTTTAACCGATGCTAATCAAAATTTTACGGTTTGATTCAGTTTTATGTCTAGTTTTTACGTAAAGTTGTCACAGGCTATTTGCATTTGCAGCTATAAGCATAATTTTTCCATCCCAAAATTTTGACTTTTAAAAAACATAAAAGTAGATAACTTTCGCAATGTTTCACCGATCTTAATCAAAATTTTACCGTTTGATCCAGTTTTATGTCTAGTTTTTTAGCATAAAGTGTCACAGGCTATTTGCGTATGTGGCTATAAGCAAAAACTTTTTGCGAAGAGCACGCCAATCAAAGATTTGTTCGAATGGCAAGCCCATTCAAAGATGTGTTCGAATGGCAAGCCCATTCAAAGACGTGTTTGAATTATCTTTGGAACATATTACATCATGGTATTGTTCAACAAGTTTTTCAACATGTTGTTATTCAACATGATGCTGTGCAACATGCTGTTGTTGAATATGTTGTTCAACAAGTTGTTCAACATGTTGTTGTTCAAAATGTTGTGTAACATGGTGTTCAACAAGCTGTTGTTCAACATGTTATTGTTGTTCAACAAGTTCTTGTTCATCAAGTTGTTGTTCAACAACGATGACAACAACATGCTGTCATCGTATATAAAGCTTCGTTCAAAAGACCTTTTCATCATTTGAAAAGCTTATATTGAACCGAAAGGATGTATCAATGCAACATTTGTTCAAAATCTTACAATTGGCCTCAAAGCCTTAAAAGACACTTAAAAGATACACACGCTTCAGAAATGAATGAAGAATGGGAGACGGATATGGAAAAAACTATGAAAATGTCTTTCATGGAAACTTTGGATGAATCTTCTATGGAAGGTCAAAGCGTCAACATGGCTGAAAAGAATGCACATGCTTGTACAGAACGTGATGTGTTATACAACAGTCAAGAAGCTTTGTTAAAACATATGAACCTTTGTGTGAGATTGCTGTTGACAGCATTTCAGACAGCAGTTCTGACAGTGAATCAGAAATAGACTCTGTTTGGTATGATATGCTCCAAGAGGTCTACCATGACCATGATGACAAATGTCAAGAAAAGGCTTAAGAATATGAAGAACAAGGGCTTGAAGATGCGTGTGAAATAGGAAGTGATGACTTTCGACCCGTTTATAAGCGTGGACTAAAACAACTGTTTATGACACTATTCAAATATACACAACATCTAGAACAAAGAGAACATTATCAAAACCATTTTAGAAGACTTTAAATGCTTTGTTGATGAGAAACATTACGAATATTCAAATGCACTAAAAGCGGTTATAAGAAGAACGATACATTCTTTGAAGAGCTTCTAGATGAGGAGGAGGAAGATGCAAGCAGCGACGAAGAAAATGATATGGCCAGTGAACAGAGCAAAACAGATGAAGAAAAATAGACTTATTTGGCTAAACATTAAAATAAAGACTTTGTAAATCAACAAATGTTGTGATATTGATTTAAGCGCTATGTATTAAAGTGTTTCAATAAAACTATTCAATATATGTCTTGCTTTTTCTAGAATGGCTGCTATCGCTGTCCCATCAATTGCTTGAACAACAACTTGTTGAGCAAGTTGTTGAACAACAAGTTGTCGAACAACAACTTGTTGAACAATAACATGTTGAACAACTTGTTGAACAACAACATGTTGAACAACAACTTGTTGAACAACCACAGGTTGAACACCAACATGTTGAACAACTTGTTGAAGAACAACATGTTGTATAACATGTTGAACAACAACTTATTGAAAATTTGTTGAATAATACCATGACGTAATACGTCTTTGAATGGGCTTGTCATTCGAACACATCTTTGAATGGCGTGCTCTTCCCAAAAACTTTATGCTTATAGCCACATATGTGAAAAAAGGCTGTGGCACTTTATGCTAAAAAACTAGACATAAAACTGGACCAAAAGTAAAAATCGGTTAAACATTGCGAAAGTAATCTACTTTTTTGTTTTTTTTAAAGGTAAAGTTTTGGGATGAAAAATTTATGCTTATAGCCCCATATGCAAATAGCCTGTGACAACTTACTGAACTGGCTGCCGTTGTTGTTGTCGCATCAATTGCTTGAACTGGTATGGGCGAAATGTGTTTTCACTCATTCGTTTATACCACTCAGGCTTTGGATTTCTCGCCAAAATGTTCATTTCTAAGTTTTCCAGCATGTTGTTGTCCAACATGTTGTAAGCAAGTTGTTGTTCAACATTTTGTTGTTCAACAAGCTGTTTAACATATTGTTGTTCAACATTTTGTTGTTCAACATGTTGTTGTCCAACATGTTGCTGTTCAACAACTTGTTGTTCAACAACTTGTTCAACAAGTTGTTGTTCAAGCAATTGATGCGACAGCGATAGCAGCCATTTCAGAGAAAGCAAGAGATATATTGAATAGTTTTATTGAAACACTTTAATACATAGGGCTTACATCAATAAAATATTACAACATTTGTTGATTTACAAAGTCTTTATTATAAAGTTCAGTCAAATAAGTCCACTTTTCTTCATCTGTTTCACTCTGTTCACTGGCCATACCATTTTCTTCGTCGCTGCTTACATTTTCCTCCTCCTCATCTAGAAGCTCTTCAAAGAATGTATCGTTTCTTCTTACAGCCGCTTTTAGTGCATTTGAATACTCGTAATGTTTCTCATCAACAAAGCATTTAAAGTCTTCTAAAATGGTTTGATAATGTTCGCTTTGTTCTAGATGTTGTATAGATTTGAATAGTCTCATAAACAGTTGTTTTAGTCCACGCTTATAAACGGGTCGAAAGTCATCACTTCCTATTTCACACGCATCTTCAAGCCCTTGTTCTTCATATTCTTAAACCTTTTCTTGACATTTGTCATCATGGTCATGGTAGACCTCTTGGAGCATATCATACCAAACTGAGTCTATTTCTGATTCACTGTCAGAACTGCTGTCTGAAATGCTGTCAACAGCAATCTCACCACAAAGGTTCATATGTTTTAACAAAGCTTCTTGACTGTTGTATATCACATCACGTTCTGTACAAGCATGTGCATTCTTTTCAGCCATATTGACGCTTTGACTTTCCATAGAAGTTTCATCCAAAGTTTCCATGAAAGACATTTTCATAGTGTTTTCCATATCCATCTCCCATTCTTCATTCATTTCTGAAGCGTGTGTATCCTTTAAGTGTCTTTTAAGGCTTTGAGGCCAATTGTAAGATTTTGAACAAATGTTGCATTGATACATCCTTTCGGTTCAACTTACACTTTTCAAATGATGAAAAAGTCTTTGATCGAAGATTTATATACGATGACAGCATGTTGTTATCATCGTTGTTGAACAACAACTTGATGAACAACAGCTTGTTGAAAAACAGCTTGTTGAGCAACATGTTGAACAATAACATGTTGAACAACTTGATGAACAAAATGTTGAACAACTTGTTGAGCAACTTGTTGAACAACATGCTGAACAACAACATGTTGAACAACAACATGTTGAGCAACTTGTTGAACAACATGTTCAACAACAGCATGTTGAACAACAACATGTTGAACAACATGTTGAAAAACTTGTTGAATAATACCACGACGTAATATGTTCCAAAGATAATTCGAACAAGTGTTTGAATGGGCTTGCCATTCGAACAAATCTTTGAATGGGCTTGCCATTCGGACACATCTTTGAATGTCGTGCTCTTCCCAAAAAATTTATACTTATAGCCGCAGATGCAAATAGCATGTGACACTTTAGACTAAAAAACTAGACATAAACTGGATCAAACTGTAAAAATTTGATTAAAACTGGTTAAACATTGGGAAAGTTATCTCCTTTTTTGCTTTTTTAAGTTAAAATTTTGGGATGGAAAAATTATGCTAAGAGTCGCATTTGCAAATAGCCTGTGACAGCTTAATTTAAAAACTAGACATAAAACTGAATCAAATGGTAAAATGTTGATTAATATTGATTAAATATGAAGAAAGTTATCTACCTTTTTTGTTTTTAAAAGTTAAAATTTGGGGTGGAAAAATTATGCTTACAGCCATATATGTAAATAGCATGTGACAACTTACTGATCTGGCTGCCATTGTTGTTGTAGCATCAATTGCTTGAACTGATATGGGCGAAACGTCACTATGATTGACAGATAATATACAGAAAGTATTAGTGGGCGGGGCTTCAGGTCACGTGATTGATGACGTCACGATGATTGACACGTAATAGACAGAAAGTGGGTGGGGCTTAATTGACTTTATTGAACTCATTGATCACGTAATTAATGACGTCACGATAATTGATGAGTGTAGGACACCCATTTCCCCTACTGCAAAATTTGAGTCTACCGCAGCAGATAGGTGTGCTGACGTGCCTGTAAGCAATATTTCAAAAAAATAAAACTTATTAAAATAGTTAACAAAATAAAACTGTTTCTGTCTCATTCCCTTCTCCGTTAGTTAAAAGTCTTCTTTAGATGAAAAATCTAAAACTGCATCACTGCAAAATAAGGCTGTGGTGGCAACTCGCTCGGGAAGAGTTTCAGTAAAATCAGAGAAATTGGATTTGTAAAACATCGTTTTGCCAAATAATCTTTTATCGTTTTGCCAAATAATCTTTTAAAAAATTTTAGTAGTTACATAATGATGTTGTCATTTATATTTTTAAAAAGAACAAAATTCATCTTAATTTTTTATACGAACATATCTGCTTTAGTTTGCTTGTTGTCTTGCTTAAACAAATCTTCATAATAGTTTCTTCTTTTCATTCACTCTGCACGTATTTGGATAATTTTAAAATAGATGTTGTGACGGATAGCAGTAAAGTAAGTTATTTGTTTGAAATTATGGTCCCATTACTTATTAACCAATAGGAACATTCCAGATCAATGTAATATGAGTCATAGTTTTAAAATTTTAGACTAGATTATGAACAGTTAGTGTTGTATATATGTGAATATCAGTTTTGAACTTTGCATACTATAAAATCAATTTAAATGGCGTTTATAAGCTTATTTGCAAGATATTTGATTGATATTTAAACTTCAGTTCAATATTAAAATATGTATGAATAAAGCCATGTGTATATGGCTCCATGCCACACACACGTGAAAAAATATACTGGCATAATAGATGTGGAAGGATTGTAAAACGAAAATTGTGTGGTAATAAATGCAAAGCTCAATCTAACTAATGTTTTTTTTTACAAATAACATGATAGATAAATGAATTTCTGCAGTTTGCACTGGATATTACTTTATCGCTCACTGATTTTTGGGTAATGAATTTCATCTTAAAAGTAGAAAAATGACTGTAGGGTACATTTTAAAAGGGGAAGATGTTCATATAATTATATATATTGATTTATATTTACAACATTGGTGCATAAAGATACTTAGCGCGTTATCATATTTAAATTATTCGGTCAACTTTGAATAAAGACACCAAGCCAACAAAACTTTTTTTATCTCCCAACGTAGAGACCTAACACCATACACTTTTTATCTTTGAAATTATAAAATATGTTCTTTTGTTATTAACAAACTTGACCCTTGAATTGCCCAGCTACTCTCTAAGAACTGTTGTGCGTAGTATCGTGAATCTCTCAGCGTATTTGCTTTTCTCAGGATCGCACATTTCTTTAATGTTTATCTCATTGCAATGACTTGGCTGTGAATCTCTTAGCGGGATATCACCTTATGTAGCCCTTTGTATCTGGTAGTCTATTATTCAAAGTTCTTGGAGACGGTTTTTTTCACTTTAAACAGGATATTGTTTGCTTCACTGTTATTTTAATTAATTCCAAATGACACTATGTTGTCCTCATATCTTTCTTGTCTTACGTGTTCTTCTAGAATGGTAGTAGATTCATTGTGGTAGAACTATTTTGTACTTGCATTTATGTTGTTTTTGTTATAGGCATATTGCAGCTAGATATTTCATTTGTCTCTTTTTTAGTAAGTGTTTCCACTGAAGATATCAGCTGGAATTTGATGTTAGATCTACTTTTTTAAGTTAAGCATCTTCTCTTCAGTGCTATTAATTATGTTGTCAATGTGCTAAAATTAACACAATTGTCTAAGTATACGTTTTACGGGGCCTACAGTCCCCAATAAAGTGTGAAGGGTAAAATTTGAAGGGTAAAATGTTTCTCACACTCAACCTTTTATTTGAAGATAGCTTGCACTGATGACAATCATTTTCTTTAGTTTCATGTCCTATTTCGTATCCACGATCTAGCCACTAAAGTTGTTTGTAACCTGTGCCCTTAGTCCTAAAGGCACAGACAAGAGGCCTTTAAGGCCTTAGGGAAACGCCTTAAGGTCCAAAGAAAGCTGCTTTAAACTCTAATTATCAAGTAAATTTGAAAACTGTTATATATTATATAACCCTGCATTCGGATGGGTTGATTAGGGGGTTATTTGTTACTGAAAGAGATGAGGTGTATAATAGAAATCCAAAGTATCGTTACCGAAAAATTCATAGAATAAAATCGGTGATTTTATAATGTTATCCGTAAAGATTGTTAAAAACTGGCAGTTTTGAAAAGATTTTTGTGCTTTTTTCCTAACTCGATAAGTTCAACATTTTTGCTTCAATAAAAATATTATCAATTATTATTGTTATCGTTATTATTATTATTATTATTATTAATAATAATAACATTATAATTATTATTATAGGGGAAGCTCCTCTTCTGCAAATAATTTTAAATAAAGTTTTTCTTAAATTTCTTTTTGAGTATAGCAAATTGAACCTAGATTAACAGTCGCACATATACCAATTGCCTCCACTATTTGGTAGCCCTTAATATTTTGACAAGCCTGCCAAAATCGACCAAGACTCTCTCTCACCGGAAACATCTTTGCTTCTCTCACTTCTAGTTTTCGTGACAGAAAAAACTAAAGCACTGGAGGGCCGGGGCCCAGCATGTCTTTTCCTCTGGTTATTTGCTACCTACAAAACTATGCCGACTTTCATTTCTAACGAGGCTACTGCCTTTCTCCTGGACGCTTCCTTCCGCGCGTGCTTGCCATTTTGCTGCAACAAATACACATATAATGTCGACATTTCGTATTTTATTGCCCACTTTCATTGTTTGGGTAATGTTGCCTGAATTCGTTGATATTTCGATTCACTTTCATAGCAACTTTTCCTCTGCTCGAGTAAAATTTTTCATGATACAAATTTTTACCGAAGTTAGTCAGTTTTTCTTTATTTCTGGGTGTGTTCGTTGAGGTATAGCAGCACAGTTCGAATGCGGCATACATTTCATCTCAATTTCCGTACTTTTAGATTCTTTCTGATTTCAGAATTTTATCTAGAAGTTTCATAAATTCATGTCAAATTCCATTGTACTTTTCTCTGTTTAGAGGTTATTTTCTCTCATAGACTTGGAAAGTAGATCATTGTTGGCATACGGCTTTTGACACAGTTTTCTTTTTTCCGCGTGTATAAACTAGCTATCTTCAAAGTGCTCCGCATAAAGTCTGTATAGAGTATACAGTGGTGTACTGGTTACCCCACCGAGCTCGGAACTTCTTGTGTTGATAGCTCTTGTTTTGAATTTCTTAAGAAACAACATAAAATACTTGTTTTATATATATTTGTGAATTTATATGATTATTTCATTTGCTTCACAGATTAATCTCTAACGGAGAAATGCAGTAGTTAAACGAATAATTAAAAAGCAATAAGAGAAAAATCTGACTGAATAAACAAAGCATTTACACATGAAAGAATCCAATCTAAGCTGAAAGAATATACCAATTTGTGTTTCTGGTAATCGAAAAAACGGCTGTATGCGTCCGTGTACAGTGAGATGATGTCGCGGACAGTCTTCAACGCTGGTAGGGGGTGCTTTTTCTAATGAGTGCATCATTGCTTTTTGTGTGCTTCCTCAATCAGAACTACAAAGAGTGCCCGAGAGAATAGGGTGTCAGACCTGGTTTCTTTGCTTTTCCATCCGAGACAACAAAGTGGGATATATCATTCGCAACTGCACCAATTGAGACAACACTAACGAACTACATTTTTACAAATCCTCTGTTTTTTTTCAGCACGCAGTCACAGACAACTCTCGGGCGGCATAAAGTTTCTTAAAGTGTCCTTTGTGGTGTTCTTCAAGGATATTATCTGGAGCTGTTTACGTGCATCCATGTGCGAAAGCGGAACCGCTTTGTCTTGCTAGAAGATGAGTGGCTGTTAAAAAAATCTCAATAGGAAATGAATAGTGTGTTATATGCCGGTATGCTTTGTCCGTACACATGAGACCTGCAATGACATCATAACATTAACCTGTCCAAAGTCCCGTGAGCTCCTGGTACTGTCCGCTAAAACAGCTATCAAGTTTCTTTTAATGAGTTTATCAATTTTATTAAGTTTCAAAAATAGAATTCTGAAGCGAACACCACTGTAATCATCAAAAACAAGGTTTACACGGTCGCCAGCCCCTATGGTAAAGGGGTTCGGAATTGTCGTAAATATCGATGTCAGAGCCGAGCAGACAGTACAGTCTGAGATCATTACGGCATCAATTTTGGGATACTTCTGTCCGTGTAAAAGACGTTTCTGGCCTTGTGTGCCATTTTGCTCTTGCGAAGATGGCCAGCTCATTGTTCTTTTTTCCGCATGTATGTAATGAATTTTAGATAATCTTTTGTAATAACAAGTATTATATTTAGTGCATTTGCACTTCTGTTTAATATATTGACCCCTCGAGCAACCGCTAAGTTATTCCAATCGTTCTACGATTATGAATAAATCCGGAGTGGATAAGCCAGTTGTCATGAATTACTGTGGTATACTCGTGTTGTGGTTTTTGAACTTTTTATTGCCTGCAATGTTGATCCACCACAAAATTCTGGTATTTGAAAAATCTTCAACAACCTAAACAAAGTTCCCACCACAGCTTGACAGAATTGTTTTTAGATTTCATATTAATCATCTCTGGTTGGTATTCTCCTAAAAAGATTTTTGAGGGACCCTACAAGACTTCTAATATTTGATTAACTGGATTCAGGTTGATCACAATGTCCCTGGAAGTTTTTTTTGTTATAACTCCACGATTCGAAGTCGCGATGTGAAGTGTTTAAAACAATTAGTTAATATGTTCAGATTTTCATCTTGGATATTAGTTAAGTTAATTAAAGTAGCAATAAACCGTGATAAACACAATTTAATTTCATCACTGTGTGAAAAGCAAGAGCGGGAAGTGCTATTTTTTTACGATAGCATGTGACTCAAATGGTTAAAAATAGTCACAGCCGAAATAGTAGGTTTAGGTAGAACAGGAGATTATTGGATATATCCAGTAATCCCATGACAGACTTTTTCGTTCTTTTCATATCAGTTTATGGTCCTGTGGAGGATCGTGAATTTTGGTTTTGTGTCATTATATGATACGGGGCTTCCCGTCTGCCCATTTCTTATAATGGAACTGTACGTGAGTCTTGTGCTTTTGAAAGTTCTGCTACAGGGGCAATTAACTTTAACAACTTGCATTGCCGCTGGACAGGCGTTCATGTGTGACATTTTCTCCCGTGGCGTACATTGCGGAGTTTCCCAGAAGGGGCAATTATCTGTAAAGGTCCAGTTTGTCCAGCTTGTTGTGTGACTTTCGGCTTTGACAGAGTCTGAAAAAACCATTATCTCATCAGTTGAAACCTCATCAGCTTTGCAAATAAATTCACCAGGCAGGACTGGTGATGATTGTTCCACGGAAGCTTTCTTTGCAAGCGGCTGATCAGTTTCAGGATGTGACCGCTTGGTCACGTTCACAGACAATGAAAAGCGATCAGTATTTTTTACAATATACTGATCAACCACATTTTGCGCTTCCTTCGTAACCATTTTTCCTTGAAACAGCTAATACTCAACAAGTATAAGGCCTAAAAAGACCTTATCCAGTTGAGAGAATCCGTGTTTAGTGCAGAAGCTGTCGCTCAGAAATTTATCAATTGTCGAATCCATTGGCATAAAGCGAGTTGTGATAATCTCAGTGGAACTATAAAAGAATTCTTTGGTAAGGTGCATAATCATATATATTCTGTACAGACTTAGCAGTAAAGACGTGTTTATTGTGAACATGGATATTATTTTCAAACGGATATAATATTAATAATAACTGATGAATTAACCCGCTTTGGATACGAGAAAGAACAGCTTTGGGACTGAGATACCTGTTGGAACATGGCGCAGGACAACCTTATCAGAACTGAATAACACAACAGATTTATTGAACAGTGTTATGAAACTTGAATAGGACACCCAGAGGACTCTGCATTTCACTTTGTTCATACTGATGTAGGAGTGTACTTGCGCGTGGTGGGTTATTTGAGAGATTGTTTTGCAGAAGAAGAAAAGTGAACAAGATCAGTATCTCAATTCCTTCTTCACAGATGCATAGAGTCATTGGATGATGTCTTCCAGGTGAACTATAATGATTTTGTTTTTTAAAGCTTCCTTATTTTGAATCCGATTGGATTTTACAAGTGAAGAATATGCATAAACACTGGAAAGCTGTTGGAATGACACTTTCAAGAAATCGTTTCATCCAGTCTTTTTTGAGTGAATGGAAAGAACTGAATTTATCAGGGAAAATTTATGACATTGATTCAGCATTTATCAACGCCAATACAATTTGGGCAGCGGACCTCATGTTAGTTGTGGCTGCTATAATTATTTTACATTACGATGATAATGTTTCACTGTCCATGGATATATCAGAGCTTGTTATGTTCAGTAATGAACGAGTTGAAGTGAATATAGACATTTGCAAAATGTTTGAAGAACAGTTAAGTTTGTCTGTATTGTAGTGTATAACATAATTTTTAACTGATTAAAAAATAATAAATAGTGATTATGTGATTTATATATGCGTGCCAATACAAGTTTTACTATGTGAATGATTTTTTAAGTTAATATGGCAACGTGGAAAGACTACTTAACCAATAATTAATGTAAACCTGGACTTCCTGGAGCATTTGAAGGACCTAATAAGCTATACAAACTACTGAAACAAAACAAACAACTTGTAAAATATTCCAAAGTAAGAAATTGGTTGCCTTTAGTTTACTTCAACCAGTGAAATATAGATTTAAACGACAACGTATCATTACCCGGTGTATTTATGATATGTGGGATGTGGACTTGTCAGATGTAGCTAACATTGCGCAACATAATGACGACAATCACTTTCTACTCAATGTCATTGATGTTTTTCCAAACAGTTGTGGATACAACCTATTCGAAACAAAAGTTATGCAAGTGTCATTCAAGCCTTGCAAAAGATTTTTCAAAAAACAACAAGAAGACCTCGAACACTAAAGTCTGATAATCGAACAGAATTTAGGAATAGATGGGTAAAGCGATTTCTAAAGAAAGAAGGCATTCATGCATATGCTTCTAAGAATGAAACGAAAGCCAACTTTGCTGAAAAGTTATACGTCTCCTAAAGGAATAATGCATCGCTATTTTCTACATCGGCAAACGTATCGGTATGCAGATATTTTGCAAGACTTAGTCTACAATTATAATCATAGACCTCATGGATCCTTACCAAATGGATTATCCCCAGTAGACATTATCAAGAACATTGAATCTAAAGTATGAAAACAAGTGTATATTGATAAATTGAAATTGAAATCAAAGAAAAAGCGAAAACCCTACAAGTTTAACATTGGTCAACATGTTTGCATTTCACACATGAAATATGTTTTTTAAAGAGATTACCTATATAAAATGGACACAAGAAGTGTTCATTGTCACACATCGTTATAAGAAGCAAGGAATACACTTATATCGTGTCAAAGACTTCTTAGACGAAGATATTGATGGCCATTTCTACGAAAAACAATTACAAGCTGTTACAAAAGACATTCAATCCATATATAAAATTGAAACAGTTTTAAAGACACGAAAAAAGACGAGGTGTGAAAGAATTATTTATCAAGTGGTTAGTCTGGCCAATTAAATTTAATGGTTGGGTTAAGGAATCTGATATTCCAGCCATATGAAACATTCATTTACTTGCTTCATTTCTGGCCCAACAGATAGTGGGAAACTTCTCTTGTGAAATCAATCATTGAACAAAAAGTTATTCAACCATTTCTTTAAAATATTTTATAGCTCTATGCTGCAGATCAACCTTTATACAAAGATATGCAAGAAATGACTTTTCATCAAGGTTTTCCAGAGGATATTGAAGAACGTTTCAATCCAAAACAGAATAATTTACTTATTATTGATGATCTCATGACTAAATGTGATAGTGACAAACATATGACCAGATTGTTAAGTGTTGGAAGTAGTCATAAAAATCTAAGCATTATTCTCATCGTACACATCGTACACAAAGGAAATGCGTAATATTAGTTTAAATACACATTACATTATTCTTTTTAAGAATCCAACGGATAGTGAACAGATTAGTACATTGGCATAAAAATGTATCCAGGGAAATCTCAGTTTCTCATTGAGACATATCAAGATGCTACAAGCAAACCTCACGGTTATTTATTTATTGATTTAAAACCAAAGACAGAAGGTAAGTTACGTATTCGTACAGGTATTTTTAGCAAATGATACACATTATGTTTATGTGAATAAAATAGTGTATGAAGAAGAATTACAACAGTCCGGTAATGAACGTCAATATGTCCAGACGAATTTAAGCAAATCCATCATTTCTTCGTTGATTAGCACGTAGTAGTGCTAAACGCCGGAAATCCTTATTGAAACGAGCTCTAAAACATGAATTAGCCAGTTTATTTGAAATGTGTTTAAATATATTGCATGGACAATTACCATTGAAATCACATACGTATAAAAAATTAAAGCGTGAAAAACACACCATTCGACAACTTGCTGATAAGAAAATTTCCCTTAAGCTTAAAAAAGTTGATTAATAAAAAAGGGGATTTATTGGAACCATTGTTGGAATTGTACTTCCATTATTAGCTCAATTATTAGTAAAATGAAGCAGGCATTGAAAATGGTCCTTATTCCGGAAGCAGAATATAGAAAATTATGATCAAGTCAACCTTTAAATGATGGTATTAAAGCTGAAGTGAATGAACTTTTAAAAGAGAAATGAAATCGTGAAACTGCAATGGAAATATCTGAACGTCATTTACGAACAATTCAGTCACAACAACGAAAATGTGCTGCTTCATATAATGTAGAAAAGTCAGAAAAGTCACAGCAGTTAACGTTTCTAATCCATTTTCAACCTATGTATCATGTGACAGCAACAAAACTTCTGGTAGAACTTAAGAAACATGGCACGAGATGGACAGATAAAAATGAACTCGTGTTGAAACTGGAGATGTAGTTGAAAATTCCAACACTTATTTACTGAAAGAAGCATTGATTGCTACAAGAAAAAAAGAATGACATGAACCGTCACGAGGCTTGAAGCAGTTTATTGAGGAAATTTTAGACGCTAATATTCAAGAAACTGTTCTTGGCAAAAAGAAAACTCGTAAAGATATTAAAAAAAGAGATAAAACAGCGCCAACAAAGGCTGTTTCCAGAAGGATGGGAAACTGTTTAAAATGGCTTAAAGAGTTATGGTGTTGTTGTAAAGAAAATGAAAATGAAAATCATATTCTGTAAAAATAAGGTGTGTAAATACTTGTTGTCCAGGAGAAGTAGTAGACAACAGTGTAGATCATGCAGACAGTGTGGATGACGTGTGTCATGCATGAAGTAATGTATATACACATCCAGTCTATCCACGCACACGGACGATTTAGCCATCATGGTGTCAACAAGTTTTTACATTACTTTACCCAGAAATGCTATCATGAACTATTATCCTACTGATAAGGCCTCTAATTATCAAATTCATTTACCTCGTACATTATATTTGAAAGAAAACTAAACCGAATTTAACTACACGAAGCGAAATGGCACCCACTTGCAATGGTACAATCTATCTGGTAAAGACACATTTTTCAGTGTTTCGACATAATTATCAGCTTCCGAATTATTATCCTGAACGAGGACATCGAAGTAAATATAATGTAATCTCTTTTGGGTACAAATAATCAAATTAAGCTTTGTAACTGTTTTCGAGATAATGGTCAACTTCCGGTTTTTGACCAAGGAGGTCAAGATCACCGAGGTACCTCTTATATAACGTCTTTTAGGCCCAAAGGGTCGAAAATATGCTCAAAATCGCTCTATCTCTAACCGTTTTCGAAATAATGGTCAACTTCTGGTTTTTTACCTTGATCATGACGAAGGAGGTCAAGTTTTTTACCTTGATCATGATGGAGGGGGTTCAGGTCACCGAGGTACCTCTTTTATAACGTCTTTTAGGTCCAAAGGGTCGAAAATATGCTCAAAATTGCCCGTTACCGTTTTTGAGAAAATGGTCAACTTCCAGTTTTTGGCCTTGATCATGACGAAGGGGGTTAAGGTCACCGAGGTACATCTTGTATAAAGTCTTTTAGGCCCAAAGGGTCGAAAATATGCTGAAAATCGCTCTAACCGTTTTCGAGATAATGGACAATTTTTCTCTAAAAATAAGGTCACATGACTTTGACCTTGCCCCTGAATGTCGAGATTCAGTCCACGATGTTACTGCCTGCTTACACCGTACACGTGTTGAAACAAAAACAGTAGGGTCTTGAAAAATATATTTTGAGCTCAATTTGACCTTGACCTTGAAGGTCCAAGACGAAAAAAAACAACAAAAAGGAAGAAATAAACAGCCAGAATATTAGCAAGGCATTCTCACTTGCAAACTGTGTTCAGTCATGTGAATGTAGTCTTGGAATGGTTTCACATACCACCAAAGCAAACTGCTATAGAAGAAAGTTATAATGTAGACTATCAACTACTCACTACCATAAGAGAGATTTGCTTAATGGGTTATGGTCCAGTATTGAATGATTTCTGAATGATCGATTGATTTCACACTGTCACAATTTCCATGGTTATACCAGCATCATTTCTCACCTCATCATGACCTCGAATAATTCTGAGAGCTCTATGCGTCTCATCTATACTCATGCACATTAAAAAGTATACACAGTTTTGAAGTTTTTGTGTCTTCAAAACTATTTAACATGGAAGAATTCTATTTTCGCTGAAACAAGATTACATAGATGCTCACCAACTGACAAAACAACAAATTCGAAGAGAGGCAACGTTTCGAGAGAGTTCAATTTGAAACAAGGGTAGGTCCAATTTTCACCGTTTACAGTTTCAATTAAAAAACCAAGCACTTCAAAAACGTGTGTGATCACCTCCAGCGTGAAGCGGAGCACCAATTCTTCTTGGCATCGAGCAAAGGAGACGGTTAATCCACCATTGAGGGTAGCGGTGCCACCCTGGATCAATGCTTGCGCCGTTCGGCATGATTTCTCGGAGACGGATCCCGTTGTCTAACATTCCTATCCACGTAATCCCAGACATGATCTATGGGGTTCATGTCTGGGGAATAAGGCGGCCACAGCAAGATGTTAACGCTATTGTGTTGCAGGTACAGTAAACTGTTTCGGGCAACATGCAGTCTTGCGTTATACTGCATAAAAATGGCAACTGCCTCTGGCAACATGCAGCCTCGCGTTATCCTGCATAAATATTTCGTTGGTTTTTTGCTGGATGTGGGGGACCACTTGGTCTGCCAGTACCCACTCCCGTCTTAAGCGGCGTCTTCGTTCGTTCAGAAACACGCCTCGATAAGGACTGCGAGCACGTATCCCGTGTTCCGCCAAACGTCCGGACACTGTCATTCGACTTATCCGGTTGTTACGTCTGCCTGGTGTTACTGCCGCGATTTTGCGTAGCACTCTGGAACCTGTTGCGTAAGTGCACTAAACGGATGTGGCGATACTGCTGAGGCGTCGTTACACGGGCTTGTCCGGGTCGAGGTCGATCAAAGATATTCCCCGTCGCTTTATGCCTCTCCTGCAGCCGATAAACCGTTGCTCGGGTAAACCCAAATCGGTTAGCGATGTCACGTACAGAAAGTTCACTTTCCAGAATGCCTGAAACCCGGTACCTCTCGCTTTCAGAAAGCCGTGGCATTGCGTCTTTAAGTTCTTAACAAAAATGTTCAATGAAAAGTCTTAATGCATTCGTCTTAACGTTTTCGTACCCCAAGAATCTACTGTGTGTATATTGTGCACTGGAACAATATTGCTTGATCAGTACTAAAGTCTAAATGGCCAAAGCAAGAAAATCAATAAAGGTGTAAAATAAACATCCAAACTATCATGTGAAAATTCAAAAATGAAGCTTTTTTTACAAAAATATTCCAAAAAAGTGTGTATGCTTTCTAAAGTGCATGAGTATATAAAGATACTGCTGGATGAATGAATTCTACTGAGGTAAAAAGACAGAATCATAAAAGAAATATAACAGATTTTCATGTAAATATTGAGGTGGCGACATACCTCAAGCAGGAAATATGGTTTACATAATCGTTATTTGCATACACTTTTAAGCCGTGAGTTTATGCTTACAGGTACCTTAAGAGTAGATTTGTTTGAGCAGGATCGTTATCTTCCCAATTGCATGAGTATGAAATTGCGTTTACATAGACAAAAAGATGAATATGTATTGATGGCTACGGATAATACGTTCAAGGTAGAAGTGAGAGATGCGTTTTTAACCATTCGCATAGTCAAGGCTAGTCCAGGTATTCAGCTAGAACATACAGATACATTTATGAAAACTCCTGCCAAGTTTAGCTATTCACTCTGGATTTCAATCTTTTGTGAAAATAATAACTTTTTGGGTCAATTACCAAAGCATTTTGTCATTGGAATGTTTCATAATGAAGCCTTTGCTGAAACAGCGTTGAGAAATCTATACAATTTTGAGCATTTTAATCTTAACTAAATGCAACTTTAGACTGATGGTGAACCAGTCCTAACCAAACCTCTCAAGCTTAACATTAATCGGTGAAAATATCTTGACGTTTTTGAGACTTTTTACAAATCGTTGATAAATTGAATGGTGAGAAAAGTTTCATCATAAAACGGAAAGATTTGAAGTTATGCTTTATTTTCTTTCGACGTAACACCTGATTATGATGATGATGACCATTACGCCCTTATCAAGCATGGCAGCTTGCGTCCAGAGATGTATTTTGCCGGTGCCATGCAAAATACAGTCAATGTCGCAGTCTATGCTGACTTTGACAATATCATTAAAATAAGCGCGAATCGCAGTATTCAGTTTGATTGTCACTCATGAACACGTAGCAGATAGATGCCATATTGACCCATGTTGATGTCATGACAAAAGACTTATTCCACGGAGTTTTCCCTGTGGCTCAACTGCCAGCATTACAGCCAGTAGCCTATTTCATCAACACAGACAATCATGATGAACCTGGTGAAAGTTGTGGAATATTTTGACTCTTATGGACTTATACCTATATATAATCGTTTAGAAAAGTTTTTAAGTAATGAATATGTGTATAATTCCATACCATTACAACAGCCCATTTCCAATACTTGTTGTTTTTATTGTGTATATTATATATTACACAGAGCTCGAGATCATAGTATGTTTGATATTGTACACGTATTTAAAAGAAGTGATGGAAATTTTGTAGTCAAAGACTTTATCTATAGACATTATAAACAATTGTTCTATTAAACTAATTTTTATTTTTTAAATTTGTAGTTAAGTGAACTATTTATCTAACAATGTATATTTTTGTAAATGATTTCTAATGTCACTCTAGTGTCATATTATTCCAAGGTCCCTCGCGCAGTGTTAATTTACCGGTAAACCATTCAAGTAGAGAGTCCCTGTTAAGGTGTTAATTCACTCGTAAATCCTTTCATTTTCATGTTTTCATTCTTAAGAAAGGGTTTCTGGCGAGGAGTTAACTCACCCGTAAACCTTATATTTTTTCTTTGTTATCATATACATTTATACATTGATATTTTTTGTAGTTTTATAGTATAGTCAAGAATGGCATGAGAAAAATAAAAAGTTGAAAAGCATCATATGTGTTTTTTTTATTTTATTGAATATCAAAAATATTTACACTTGTTGAGAACTACAATTATCACAAACATCAAATTAAAATACGGACATTTATTGAGAATAAAAATAAAAAATATTTGAAATGCATATTATGTTAATACATGTAAGTATCATAAATTTTATGAAAACTGACATGACATTGTTGCAATCCAATCACTTTCACATCAACATGGTTTGATAATGTTAATTCATTCAAACCTTTCATAGCCTTTATCATAGTCTACATATTAGGCGTAAAGTCAATTTTCTTTGAACCACGTATCAAGTGTACATATCCATGTTGTTCAGAGCTAAATTTCAAGTTCTTGCCAAGTCTCAAAAACTTGGCTCCAATCTTCTGCGCTGAGGGTGATGAAATCGTAGGATCTGGTAAGCTCACCGTACCGTTGAAGCTGTATAAGCGTTCATCGTCTCGTTCAATGACTTTCACACTAAGACTTTCTTGACAGGATATAGACTCCCAGATGTATGATCTGTAATATATTCACGAATGTTAACCATCACTTGCTGTTGATATTTCACCATTAATGGATATCATAACTGGTAAATCGTCTACGTTCATCTTCTTCATGGAGTTTGCAGTGGTGGCATCTTTACGCTCAGGTTCTCGGTTGACTTTAGGCTCTGTTTTAATTTTTTTACACTGCGGCATGGTAGCTGATATCTCATCTCTTTTAGTCTTTCTAAACTGTGGTCGCCCTTGAAGCTGTTGTTTTGGTAGTGACTCATCTCAGACTTTACCATGGGCATTGCCTTAGACTTTGCTGTAGGTATTGTCTCAGGCTTTGCTATAGGCTTTCAGTTGGCATTGCCTCAGACTTTTCTGCTGACATTGTCGTAGATGGTAGTTGTTGTTGACACTTCAGCAGTTTGATACAGAATTACTGATATGCCGGAGGATGGACGCCTTTTAACTCATGCTCTATAAGCTGCGTAATGTTCATGAGCTAACGTGGTATAACCATCATCAAAAACATAGCGCTTATCATCAAATGGTGATAGACCAACCTTCTCAATCGTCTCTAAAAAAATGATGTTTATGACTTCGAATGATGTTTCCACCAACATATGATTGCTCTTTCTTGAATAAACTATTCTTGTATTGAACATGTGTCATTCGCCTCTGACAGGCGCGTGTAATACTCTTAGATTAGCCGCATGTTTCTCTTGTCCAATATACAGCAAACTGTACATCTTCGGTCGAAGCCCTACAAACTCCTCAATGGATATTCCAGTAGTTTTGTCTTTAATTTTCCACAACACTTTCTTGTTCGCAGTAGAATGCAGGAAGTGATCCTTTGAATAATCACTTGTATCAAAAAGATGACTGTCCTGTTGCATATCTTTGTAAATGTCTCTCTTCGGTATGTCATAACACAAACTGTCTGTGTCGCTGAACAGCATTTGCCTCTGGATACTTCTTCATGTAATTGTATTGGTAATCATACGTGAGGGTTTTGCTGAGATCTAGAATAGAAAACCCAGTCTGAATGGGCTTGTTCAGCAAGAGATCATATTTGAGGCAATGTTCTGCTGTCAAGTCTTCATTGAAAATGTAGAATTTATGAAATGTAGGCTTAGCCACCACCCTTTTGAAACGTTTCACACTGTGAATCACTTCTACATTGATTCGTTTATTCACATTTTCCAAAGTTTTGCCAAACATAGTATTGTTCATCAATTTGTAAAAGCCTTTTTCGAACGGGTTTTTGCCACTTTTCTCTTCTCTGTGTTAACATCTATTTATTTAGCTAACCATTTACTCTGCTGGAACATAATGGTTCGATGCATCTTTCTCACTTTCAATCCAAGAGAGACATATTGCTGCAAATTTCGATAATGTACTACATACTTTTCCTTGTCACTGAGATTGAGAATCAACTTTTCTGTAGGTTTACGTTTCAATCCCAACTGTGTTCTCAGATTTTGGCTGTATTCAGACAATTCACTAATTCAAACAGTTTTCTTCTCAGAAGCCACTGGCTAGTCACTATGCTGATCATGAATTTCATCCGAGTATGTGAGATCTACCTCTAAAATATATCCTGTCTCAGCATCTTCGCTCACTTTCATGTAGTCCAGAGATTCGTGATCTTCCACCCATGCAAATCCACATCCTAGCAAACTCCACCCATAGAGATTGTTGGCATCAACGTATATGATGTAATTTGTTGGCTTGGTCACATCATACTATGAAATGTAGGGATTGTGCGCTTTTGCATACTTGTGTGTAATCACTGAAATACCTCCTCCAGACCTTGCTCGACTACATTTGATATATGTCAATGTCATCTATCAGTTCAAATTGAACCATGGTATGTTTCAGCATAGCGTCCCATGTCAAACCTTGTGCTGCATAGTAATGAGCACTATCCAATTCATACGTGCTATGACACATATTTCTAAAATTTTCAAACACATCTGCCAATAGCAACACATCTGTTTTTAGGTAGAGGTCATGGTACTCTTCAAAGTTATTGCACTGGAATATATTCCATACCCGTTGTGCATGAGCATAATCTTCATCACTAATTCCTTCTTCAGACAATCGACTGAAACGAATCTATGCCCTCAGTCGCTAAGTTGACTACAAGGTTTTGCAAGGATGCTCCCATGAATTGGTATAAGTCGATGAATTTCAGATTGTCCATGGTAATCGCAATGTACTTTTCAATATTGTTGGGAATAACCGACAGCTTCAACCCTTTGTATTTTCCTATACTCTCCGTAAGAAGATGACTGCCATATCCCCTTAGATTGTGGAACAGGACAGGGATGATAAATGAATGTCACTTTCCTTGCTGATCCTTTCTTAAACGAAACCCCACGCTATTTTCCACTGATGTGATCATGACCTCGCACATGATCCACTTCCATCAACTCATGGCAAGTGTAACAATGCGTAGCTTGAGCAAACTGTTTCTTCTCCTCAGCAAGTCATTTCAATGGGTTTTGGGTGGTTCAATCGATTCACAATGCGATTACGCTCATCCAACATATACTGTAGAAATGTGTGGGCAGCACTGTCTCCACGGTAAAGCCCAGAAGCACACTTCTCATGTTCGCTGACGACAACATAGGCAAAAATATTAGCCTTATGATGTTGGTAACGATCACCCTCCTATTTCTCTGTACAGCATTCAAAGTCAGCATAAATGATAAAAGGTACCTTTTGCTGTTTTGCAATGCCTTGAAACGAATAACTGTATCCTCTGGAAATGATAATCGCTGTGCTCTATACTTCCCACAAACTTCACGATTTTTGTCCAAAAGGTCTTCTAGCATAAACCCATGCAAACAATTGAAACAGTAAAACTTCTTGCCATTATGTTTTGTACGATACTTCATGAGTCGACTAAAGTTTTCAATCGCCTCTGTGGAAGTCAAAGTCTTTGGAATTTAAATATCTTTATTGCACTATGTGTAATGCGTGCGCTTCACTGATGTGATTCCTTAATCACGTAAAGACGCAACGATTAACTGAAAAAAAAAATAAATAAAATAAAAATAAATCATAAACCAAGTTCAATTTCGTTTCGATCTCAAAATATTATTCGCGTGGTATTCAAAATAATTATCATTTTCAAACATAGTCTAATATTCTTATCTAGTACAAACCAACATTTAATAATAATTAATAATCAATTAACCGACCGGACATTTAACAATAGAGAATTATGGACAAACACATTTTAATTACATATACATAATCGACCATATAATCTTGTGCGCAATTTGCTCAATGTGAATTAACTTCAATCCATTTTAACCCACGAATTAACATAAAACAGCTTACCACATTTTATGCGCTCTTATATTCCTTAACTTCCACAAGTTTCCCTTAAATTACACCTTTGTAATTAAGAGCCTTTACGCAGATGCGTACCAAATATCATATGCTGCAGAACAGCGATGTACGGCTATTTATGGGAAATCGAACGGAAATCAGGATCATAAGAATTTACCAATAAAGTGGGAGGTCGGAAATGAGTGTTTTTGGGTGTGGAAATAAAGGTCCAGTTTAGGGGATGTGGTTGGATAAAATACCGGCATTTTCTCCGAATTTCATGGAAACGCTTAGTATTAACGGCAACGTCATACACAGGAAACGAATAACAATTCAAAATTAATGGACTTTTAATTAAACCTGGAAGTAAAACGGCATCTTATCTCAACCGCGGAAACTTGTTTCGAAATGTTTTTCTAAGAAACAGCTGATTTTTAAAGGAACTTCAGTGTTATTCATATGATGGATTTGCATCCGTTGATGCACTTAGTTCTAGAACAATAAACAACTGTTTACTTTTCAAGGTCAAAATTCGTTGAATATCTGGCCGTAACACCACCCCCTTTAAATGCTCTTGGGCATTTAATCTTATGAAAGGTCAGATATAATATTATCACTTAGAATTCCTTTGCCCTTTATGATTTGCAGTACATGTTGCTCTAGTTAGCTTAAACTATTTGCAACTGTAACAGCACAAGTGGAACACATGCAAGATCCATTAATCTTAAAACAGAAGTTATACATGATCTAAGCTGTTATGCTAGTGCCTAGTTTGAACTGAAATATACCAGACGCTACGCATCATTGTCACTACATACAATACATTTACAGTGTTCAAATTCAACTTTAAACATTTCATTGCTGTTCCAAACTACTCATATATTGAAATAAACACAAATTACAATTAAATCGCAATTAAAGCATAAACATAATTAGTACCAGTAACATACATTAATCATATCTACAATTAAAACATTTAAATGATAATGATAATAATTGAAGCATTTTCAATTACCTTCTAAGATAAGACACAATTTGTGTATGGGGCGTTCTAAAATGTTTGACTTGGTTTGCACCTTAACTACTCTAACTAAGCCCTTGTGATCTCTATGTATTTCTACGACCCTGCCTAAGCTCCATGAATTTCGAGGGGCATTCTCTGTTATCAAAACTATATCACCTGTATTGATATTCTGTTTTGATGTTTCCCATTTTTGACGTGTTTGGAGAAGAGCAAGGTACTCCTTTCTCCATCTTTTCCAAAATATATCTGCTAGATATTGTATTTGACGCCATCTGCGGCGGGCGTAGTTATCATTTTGATTAAAGATTCCGGGAGCAAATTTGGTCTGTGGGCATAGCGTGAGTAAGTGGTTCGGTGTAAGAAACCCTAAATCATTTGGGTTGTCCGAAATTTCGGTCAATGGTCTGTTGTTTAATATGTTCTCGATCTCGCAAAATAATGTATTAAGACCATCATCATTTAGATGTATGGTCTGCTCTTTCATGATGGAATACATAAGTTTTCTCACTATTCTGATTAGTCTCTCCCAAATTCCGCCAAAGTGGGATGCAGCTGGCGGATTCATTTTCCATTCGACACCTTGTTGTAGCAGGGTGTCGTGGATTTGAGCTTTATTCCATTTTTCTATTTCGTCTTTTAGTTCTCGTCGTGCCCCAACAAAATTTGTACCATTATCTGACAAAAGTCGTTTCACCACCGGTCTCCTAGCCATGAAACGTCTTATGGCATTGATACAGGAATCCGTGTCGAGAGACACAGCCATCTCTAAGTGCACTGCTCTTGATGACAGACAAGTGAATATAACTCCATATCTTTTCACTGTTGCCCTACCTCTCTTTACTTCTATTGGACCGAAGTAATCTATACCTGTATTTGTGAACGGAGGTTGATCCGGTGTCAAACGATCAATCGGCAGATCTGCCATCTTTGTTCTAACGTTTTTCCTTGGTATTTTCGACAAATTACGCACTTTGAAACAACGTTTTTTGCCAAAGAATTTGCACCTATTAACCAATACCTTTGTCGAAGAAATGCGACCATTGCATTGCGACCCATGTGACCCACGGACTTGTGAGCATATTGCATGAGTAGAGCACAAACCTCAGATTTCTTCGGCAAAAGAATAGGATGTCTTTCGTTAAAGTCTAAGTCAGAATTTCTTAGACGTCCTCCTACACACAGAAGTTCGTCGTGGATGATTGGATCAAATTTCAAAATGGAACTAGATTTCCTTATACCTTTGCCTGTGTGAAGAGACCTCATCTCTTCTGGGAAATGTGCACTTTGAACACCCTTGAAAATACACCTTTCCGCCTTTTCAATATCACTGACGGTCAGTTCCAGGGATTTGGAGGATTCAGTGGACCTTAATTTCGCAATTTCCAATTCAACTTCGTCTTGAGTCTTCATTGACTCTTGCAGCTGTTTGCGTTTTGAAGCCAAAAATCTTATATTTGAAACGAATTTGACAATCCACCCAAAAACCTTTCGTGCCCTTTTCCAATCCGAGAATCTACTTAGCACTACATCAAGACTTTCTGTTTCACACTGGAGAGCAGTGTTGACAGAAGCCTTAACCTCAGGGTCATCCGTATCAATAGTCTTGCGTAAGTCTTTTGTCCCTGGCCAGTCGGACTGCGGCTGCCATAAAAATTCGGGCCCTGAATACCATAGCTTGCATTTACCTGATTCGTCTGGAGACAAGCCTCGAGAAGCATAATCGGCAGGGTTCAAAGCTGAGCTGATGTATCTCCATTGCACAATGTCACTACCTTCTCTAATAACGGACACCCTATTTGCTACAAAGGTGTGGAATCGAGTACTATCATTTGCAATATATTTTAATACTGATTCACTGTCCGTCCAAAAATACAGTTCCAACTTGAAATCCAATTCTCTTTCGATCATTCTTGCGATTCGAACTGCAACAGTTGCTGCAGTAAGTTCTAATCTGGGAATTGTAATTTTCTTTAATGGCGCTACTCTTGATTTCGCCATAACAAGAGAGCACACTGCCCTGCCTTGTATGTTAAGCCTTAGGTATGATGCTACACCATAGCCGTCTTCACTAGCATCAGAAAATGTATGAAGTTGAAATTCTGAGCAAGTGCCTTCACTTTGCTTAAAGCACCTGGGTATGCAAAATTCAGAAATTTTTGGGAGCTCCACTAACCATTTTTGCCACCTTTGTGATTCTTTTTCGGGCAAGGGATCATCCCAACCTAATCCATTCTTGCAAAGTTTCTGAAGCAATTTTCGAGCAGGCAGTACAAAGGGGGAAGCTACGCCCAGAGGATCAAAGATTGAACTCGTGACTGAGAGTACACCCCTTCTTGTGAAAGGTTTGTCTTGTAGTTTTATACGAAACTTAAAACAATCCGATTCTGTGCACCATACAACACCTAGAGCTCTCTCAGTTGGGAGAGTTTCTGATTTTATGTCTATGTCCTTAACGGTCTTGGCTCGATCTGATTCGGGGATAGCTTCTAACACTGTCCTGCTATTACTTATCCACTTGGTCAAACGAAATCCACCTAACTCACACAATTGTGACAAGCTAGAAACAAGTGAAATTGCGTCACTTTCACTTGGAACCGATTTTAGACAATCATCGACGTAGAAATGACGCATAACCGTATTTATTGTTTCCTTGTCGAATCCATCTCTGTTGTCCAGAGCAGTGGATCTAAGGGCAGAGATTGCACAGCTGGGGGAAGAAGTGGCCCCAAACAAATGGACACACATTCTATATACTCTCGGTTCGCTATCTAGGTCCCCATCCTGCCACCATAAAAACCTCAAGCAGTCCTTGTCCTCTTTTCGAACCCTGACTTGGTGAAACATTGCCTCTATGTCTCCCATTATTGCATAACGTTCCTGCCTGAAACGCAGCAGTACCCCAACCAGATTATTGGTTAAATTTGGGCCCTGAAGGAGATTCTGGTTCAGTGAAAGTCCCTCGTACTTCGCCGCACAATCAAAGACAACTCTTATTTTCTCCGGTTTGTTTGGATTATACACGCCATGATGAGGAATGTACCAGACCTTCCCATCATGTCTCTTTAATTCACTATTTGGAACTACTTCCGCGTATCCCTTATCTATGACATCTGTCATGAAGCGTGTATAGTCCTGCCAAAACACTGGATTTTTTCTCATTTTTCTTTCCAAAGTTTTCAATCTTTGAACGGCTTGGTTACGATTGTCGGGGAGTACGATGGACTCGTCCCTAAATGGTAATCCTACCTCATAGTGATTTCCTACCCTTTTCATTGAAGTTTCTACCTTTCGGAGAAAGGCCTTGTCCTCTTGTGAATTTTCTTTTTTATCGTCTACAATATGCTCGGGAAACTCAAAATTGATTGAATCTCTGACTAACCTATCTAAAGCCTTTAAATCTTCAACTTCCTTCAGAGCTATCATAGACGTTCTATTTACCATAGCGAAAACTTTGGCCTGGCAATTACGCCTTATATTCCATACGATCCACCCTAAGGGTGACCTTGTAGCTGAGGGACAGTCTATCGGACCAGCCCTAGTTTCGATAGGAGTAAAGACTCCTGGTGCATCGACACCGATCAAAAGACCGATATCTGCTTCTATTTCCGGTAAATGCACATCTGACAAATACGGCCATTGGGATATGTCACTCATCCTGGGAATGTGAGAGTGCGAAACAGGCATCCTATCCTTAGTGTAAACCTTTGGCAATTCTATCGTATTTTTGCCTTCCAGATCACTAACCGTTAATCCCTTAATTTCGTTAGTCACCATTGTGAATGGCTTGCCCATTGTGTTTATGGTCATTTTCAACCTTTTGCCACCCACACCCAATTCTTCCATTAAACTTTGCGTACAGAAGCTAACACTGCTTCCTGAATCTAAGAATGCGTATGTTTTAACAGCTTTGAAACCGTTCTTAACCTTCACCTCAACCGGTATAATGGCCATAGCACATTCGTCACTACCGGCCCCCGTAGAGCTACATAACTGATTTACTGGAGCTTCCGTTTTCTGTTCAATGTTTTTATCATTAATTTTGTCTTCTCTATGAAGCGATGTTGGATGGTGACGTTTACATTTTTTACAAACACACCTGTTTTCACAAGATTTGCTCAAATGACCAAACTTCAAACAACCAAAACATAAACCTTTTGATTTAACAAACAGTGCTCTGTCATCAGGTGACAAACTACTTAACCTTTCGCACTCGGATAACCCATGTGTCTCGACTGAACAATATACACAACCTTTGCTCGTAGGCTTACCTGACCCTGACTTGTCAGACTTGCGTTTGGTCTGTTTATTGTCCGTTGAAGTGGCGAAAGATCCGGTGTGCCTTTTTGGTGTAGTTGATGACGTCACGTCACTGATTGCGCTTCTTCCATATGTCGGGTCATTTATAATCTTTGCTTCGGATTTCACAAATGTCACAAGATCTGTGAAACTGATTTCGTGGTGGCCTTTGAAGCGATGAGTTTCTCTGCACCACCGATCCTGTAGAAACTGAGGCAGTTTGCCACAAGGCGTTTCATGTTTTCCGGATATTCCAATATGCGGACCTCTCGAACATCTTTGATAGCGCTGTCGAGTTCTTGGAGGAACACTGCATAGCGGTCTAGTGCCTTGCCATCATTTGCACGTATTGACGGCCAATTTAACGCTCGTTTGACGTAAGCGTGAGCGATAACTTGTCGATCACCGTAACGTTCGTCTAGCTCGCGCATCGCCGTTTCATATGCATCCGACGCGTTCAAATGAGCGAAGCCCGAAACGATACTTTTAGCTTCGCCGGAAGTGTACTGTTCAAGAAACGTGTATTTTTCTTCATCTGTGTCGCAATAAGCGACAATACGACTGTTAAACTGACGTACAAAACGTACATATTTTAACGCATCGCCATTAAATTTCTCTACGTCGAACGTCGGTTTTCTAAGCAATTTCGTAATATTGACAACGTCGGTAACATAATTACTTTCGTAACGTTTGTCATCAACGACTCGAGAACGACGGGTAGACACTGACCTGACACTAGCGCTATCGTGCTCACTGATCGCGGCTTCAGCTATCTTCAGCTTGGTCTGTAGTTCCAGTTCTTCCCTTTTCCGTCTGAGGTCAATTTCGAGCTGTTCGCGCCTGCGATACAGATCTCGCTCCTGGTCTTCTATTTCTTGCCGTTTTTTCATGGCTTCCGCCTCGGCCTTGAGTTCTTCGCATCGCTGACGTTCCCTCAACAGTGAGGATGTTTGCGACTTCCGCGAACTTTGGGTGCAAATGCTTCCATCTGCTTGGCTGGAAGAAACTTCGCCGAACCATGTTTCTACCCGAGATTTGACCTCAAGCAGAAAGTTTCGCTGCGACTCCAGCCTTGTTTCTTCTATTTCAGTGCCGTCACTAGCTGTGTGGCTAACTCTGGCTTCGTATTGGTCAAGGAAGTTGCCATACTTCTCCAACCAATCCTTGTATTTCAAGCGAACGCTTTCTTTGTCCTTTTGGAGCATAAGGACATCAATTTCTCCTGACAGTTTTGTCAGCCAATCAAAGGTTTGAGCATGTTGCTCATCTTGGATTCGCTTCGACTCGGACCGGGTTGTCGGTTTGTCGACCGTATCCATCATCAAAAATGTGTTAATAATTGTGGAAGTCAAAGTCTTTGGAATTTAAATATCTTTATTGCACTATGTGTAATGCGTGCGCTTCACTGATGTGATTCCTTAATCACGTAAAGACGCAACGATTAACTGAAAAAAAAAATAAATAAAATAAAAATAAATCATAAACCAAGTTCAATTTCGTTTCGATCTCAAAATATTATTCGCGTGGTATTCAAAATAATTATCATTTTCAAACATAGTCTAATATTCTTATCTAGTACAAACCAACATTTAATAATAATTAATAATCAATTAACCGACCGGACATTTAACAATAGAGAATTATGGACAAACACATTTTAATTACATATACATAATCGACCATATAATCTTGTGCGCAATTTGCTCAATGTGAATTAACTTCAATCCATTTTAACCCACGAATTAACATAAAACAGCTTACCACATTTTATGCGCTCTTATATTCCTTAACTTCCACAAGTTTCCCTTAAATTACACCTTTGTAATTAAGAGCCTTTACGCAGATGCGTACCAAATATCATATGCTGCAGAACAGCGATGTACGGCTATTTATGGGAAATCGAACGGAAATCAGGATCATAATAATTTACCAATAAAGTGGGAGGTCGGAAATGAGTGTTTTTGGGTGTGGAAATAAAGGTCCAGTTTAGGGGATGTGGTTGGATAAAATACCGGCATTTTCTCCGAATTTCATGGAAACGCTTAGTATTAACGGCAACGTCATACACAGGAAACGAATAACAATTCAAAATTAATGGACTTTTAATTAAACCTGGAAGTAAAACGGCATCTTATCTCAACCGCGGAAACTTGTTTCGAAATGTTTTTCTAAGAAACAGCTGATTTTTAAAGGAACTTCAGTGTTATTCATATGATGGATTTGCATCCGTTGATGCACTTAGTTCTAGAACAATAAACAACTGTTTACTTTTCAAGGTCAAAATTCGTTGAATATCTGGCCGTAACAGCCTCCAACCGCCATACTTTCACTGCTTTGGCGTTGCATGTGATTGGAGCACAGCAAATTTCACGTCTCCTGGACGTTGGACACAGTTCATATATGAACAGTCTAAATGGGTACCAAACGGTCTTCTGCTTGAAAAATCAACATCTTCAATGCAGACAATGTTTTCACATTGTAAATCTGCAATCACGGGTTCAATTCCCCTGATCGTGAGCGATTCATGATACGCCCAATCTGTACTTGCTGTAGCCATTGTCAAACGCTTGTATGCAGCCTTAAAGAAAACACGCTCTATATATATACGGAATAAGTCACAAACAGAGGCATGACTGAAGGCGTTTCTTATTTTGTAATATGACAATGTGTCATGGCTTTTCCACCGACCGACCCATTTCTGGTAGGCATTTCCTATGTTGTAATATCACAATGTGTCATGGATCTTTCCCCCACCCCTCCCCTCACCGTGGGAAAATTTTGTGATTTTTGAATATTTACACGTTTCAAATGATTCTGAGCAACTTTGGTTTTTTTACCCCCTCTCCCCTCATCGTGGGAAAAAATTGTGATTTTCTGCTAAGAATTTGCTATATAAGCAGGCACAAACCAGTCAGAACACCAAGAGTTGCCAGTAAGTCAATCTGAATACTCAGTGGCTAGCAATATATGGATATTCAAAAGAATTCGCCGATTTATTTCTACTAATACAGCTATATCTTCATCAAGCATCTTACTGCGCTTATTACAGGAAGAGTCCTTCCTTTTCACCGTGTTTGTGGTGTGATGCTGTTATACGGTATTGACCAACGTCATATCACAGTCAGAAGTGTCCCAAGAGACCGCACAAAAACAGCCAACAATGGGATGCAATAGGATGCGGCTGCAGCAATCAGAATTAAGGATATTGTAAATGATTTAGATAGAGGATCAGGACTTACATTCTAACATTAACCAAAGACAATATTCCTGATACAGAAGATAAACAATACCCATTTTGGCTAGCTGCACAATTATTTAAAAATGTTGCTATTATGACGGATGAGACTACTACGAGCACAAATGCAGGTACTGCTATGCTTGTGACACAAAGTACGCCGGTTACAACGACTGCTACGAGTACCGCAGCTACTGAAGTAGTTACTAATACAAGTCATGACACTGCAAGCACTGCAACTGCGGCAGATGTAGAAGTGAAAAAGAAGAGAAAGAGAAGTTTAAGAGCAGCAATGAAAAAGAGCAGGACGTGTGCCACGCGATATCTCCATTATGATAACAACGGTTAAGATTGCACCAAGGTATCACGAAACATTGTAATGTGAAGACAAATCAGTCATATATGTATACACGTATATATGCGGAAGTTATTACTGTCATTATTTACTATCAAGACACCGAAGTGATAACACATGAACATCCCAAATCATGAAGTGGAATGTCTATATTGTTATGCAGTACTGCCAAACTTAGATGAATTTAAGAAACATGTACATAAAAAACTGATTGTCTTTCGTAAAGAAAGAGAACTTATTACTTGCCGCGTCTTCAAAAATGCTGAAAAATATACAGATCATCTAAATAATGATACTCATGCAACACCAGTGCAGAACATATGTGTAAAAAGATCAGCTGATGAGTCAAATCGACCGCCTACAAAGAAACAAAAAAAAAAAAAAAAAAGACAGACGTAATGCAAGTGGGTCAAGGTAGAAGAATAAGTCTTGTTGGACATGCACATCAGGAAGTGTTTGAACCTGAAAATGAATCCGACTTACTTCTTGAAATTCGAAGTAATTTCGAAAATCGCATTACATGACATTTGTAGGATAGATTAAACAATGGAATAAAATGGTACATTGTCAATTTTATCTCGATTCAAGAAAATAATAAGAAATGAACAGGAAATGTTAGAAGAATGTGTGGATAACACTCATCTGCGCTCTCAAACTTTTCTAGCATTCAGTGAAAGAAGTATTGATAATGATTTATCAAATGCATTCAAGGATTTATTCAACAAGTTTGATGAACGTTAACGTCAAGAATCTTAATGGGTGTTGGATAAGATTCTTCAGATTGAAGTTCAGACAGCAAACTTAGAACCCTTACAAGCATCCAGCTACATTAAATTGCCAAAGAAGGTAAAGAATACAAAGGATGTTAACAACATCAAGAACACAGATAATAAACGCTTTCTATGGTCTATATAAGCTCATCTTCATTCTACGCATGAAAATGTATGTATAGCATCTAAGTAAAAACCGTTTGAACATGGACTGAATGTAGAAGATAAGACATTTCCAACACCAATTCGTCAAATTCCTAAATTTGAGAAGAGGAACAACATTTTCTTGGGAAACATTGCTTGGGAAAATGAAGTTGTAGTACCCATCTACATCAGTCGCATGAATCATCATGACAGTGACACTGAAATCAACTTACTACTCATCAGTGATAATGAGAAGAGGTTTTATCCAGAAGTCCCAAGAGATTTCTAGATAAATTCAAAAGGTTTTTTCTTTTGTTCTGACTCATTGGTGGTTTAAGGTAGTAAAGGCTTTTGTTTTGATCCAGAAGTTCCATGAGACTTCTAGATAAATCTAATGTTTTTTATTTATTTATTTTTATTTATTTATTTTTTTGTTTACTCATTAGAGGTTCAAGATAACAAAGGCTTTTGATTTTATCCAGAAGTCCCATGAGACCTCTGGATAATTCCAAAAGTTTCAAAATAGTAAAGGAGATTACTGGATATATCCAGTAATCCGATGAGATTACTGGATATATCCATTAATCTTCTTTTCTGCCAACTCGAAATGTCTCATAAGGTCCGCAATGTCTGTCGCTGAGGGCCCAAGTATCCCAAAAATGCCGGAACGTCTTTCGTGAAGGGCCGAAGTGGCAATGTCGGATTGGCAGAGGGCCAAAGTTCCAAAACCATATAGCCCATGATGCACCTAATAATTCACAGCGAGCAACGCGGATTCTTTTGTTACTTGTCATTGACACTTGTCGCGTTCTTGTTCTGTCTAGTAATGTTTTCGAAACAGGAAGTCGGAAGGAATTTTGTAAATAAAGTTGAAAAAGTGATTTGAAGTTATTTCTCAGCTGGAATGGTTGAGAACTGTTCGACAGCTTGGTGATATTTGATGGAAAACGTTAATTAATAGATTAAAAGGTAAACTGTTGCATCCAAGTGATGTATATTTTAAGTATACGAGTCAATGAGTAATCGAAGAATGAGTCATTTCGTTCGTACCGGGTCTAATAAACCAATTTCTTTCGGATCTTCTGATGGAGGTGCCGTTTCGACTGTACTTTTTGGATAAGTTATAGGGAAATATTAAAAGGAAAGCATTAAAAATCCTAATTTTCTTTCAACATGCACTTTCAAATTTTAAAAATCCATCATATGATCTTTTAAAAATTGTTTTACATTTTTTGTATTTACGAGGGAGAGGAAATGGAAATGGCTAAAGTAGATCGAAATTGGTGACAACAAAATGCTACATTCCAACTCCACTAAATAAGCCAGGTGCAAGTTTTGCAACCCTATCGACTTAAATATACACAATTTTGTGGTATTTGACAAAATAAATTTGTTTTGAACCACGGAAGATGTTCTTTTTCATTTCACCAATTTCGATCTACTGTAACCATTCTTTCTCCTCCCCCTTGTAGACTTGTGACGAAAAGTTTTTGTGTTTCGACTGAATTCATTTGGGATAAAGATATAAAGAAAAGAAAGGAATAAAACTGGCAAAATGAGCAAAATTCCATTTAGCCGGCATGTGAATATGTTTCTGGCAAAGTGGAATTTTGTTGATTTTGCCAGTTTTTTCTATCATTTCTTTATATTCTTATCCCGACTGAATTCAGTCGAAAGACTTTATATGTTTCTTTGTTTACACCAAGTAACCTAGACGTGTCTATCAGATCTAAGTGATGTTTAGGTAACTTTGATTTTCTACGCGATAGAAACCTGAATAAGCCTAATCGTGCTTTGGGTGTTTTCGAATAAAATGCGTAAGAATTTTGAATTTCGAATGCAAGGGAATCGGGTAAAAAATGAAAGAAATGAATACAAGAGAAATATAGCAAAAACAGCCCATACTCGGAACATAAAAGAAATTGAAACTGAAACTATTTGTTAAAACTTTAAATGAATTTTTAAAATAGCATAAAACACGATTGTTCTTTGATGCGAAAGAAACTTGATATTCAGGCGAAATCTCTATCATTTCTTTCTTTTTTTACCCGCTTAGTTCGTATTCGAAACGCTAAGCTTTCGCTCGTTTCATTGGTAACGCCCAAAGTGTGATTTGGTTCATATTCCAAGGTGAAACTTGCAGGATTGACCTGGAAACTTCAGTAAGAAGCGCTAGGCCATGTTTTGTTAATACTGCTCGGTTCAGATACAGATGCATGGTACGGAACCTCACTGGAAAAACCTAAAAACAACACGTCTTGTCTGTTTGTTGTTGCTTAGCACAAGCGTGCCCATAAAATTACTGTAAATGCGTCAGAGCATAAAGATATTTGCAATCACTTGTTCGGTCACTATTTTTTCTCTGCATCGATAGTTTTCATCGCTGAAAGAGAATCGGGATTTTGTAGCACTATACGCTGAGTATATAAAAGATGAAAAAAATACACACTCTGCAAGAAAAAAACATATTTGTCAATTGTTGTCGTCATTGTTGGTATTGACGTCATTCTGAATAACAAATGATACGTGCGTTCCATGATGTCACGAGCGGAAGAGGTAAGAGAAAGCGGTGATTTCTCAGGCCCCCCTCGAATCAGCAATGGCACAAAACAAGGCTATGTCTTAGCTGCTACAGTCTTTAGAATGCTTTTCTCACTGATGCTTAGATATGCATTCTGCGACGTTGATAAAGGTGTGTACATGTAAGTGCTTTCTGACAGCAGCGTCTTCAACCTATGTAGATTTGCCTCTCCTACTAAATTATTCGATGATCTGATTCGTGATATGCCCTTTGTCGATGATTGTACTTAGTCTGCGCACAGCATTGAAGACATACAATCATTGCAGACATACTTGCTGATGCAGCAAAGAAGTTCGGCCTTACTGTGAGCTTGAAAAAAAAAGCGGAAATGCTGTATCATCCTGCCCCTAATGATAAACACATTGACCCTGTTATATCTATCGGGGATACCAGTCTGAACTCTGTGCAGACTTTTGATGCCTTGGAAGCATCATTTCATCGGATGGAAACATGGGTGACGAAATAACCCGTCGTATAGCGAAATCCAGTCATCTGTTGCTGGGCATGTATACTGGAGACGCGCATGGGTGACTCTCGTATCACGAAAACTATGTTCTGTGGCCGGCAGAAAGAGGGATATTGCCGTACCGGTCGTCCATGTCTGCGGTGCAGGGACACACTCAACTCCAATCTGAAGCTATATGGGATAGATAAAGGGCTGGAAACGTAAGGCCCAGACCAGGGGTTTGTGGAGACACATACCTGATGTAGCAGTGAAAGGCTTCGGGGATAGACGAACAGATGATCTAGCAGCGAAGCATAAACTGAGGAAGAGCCGTTCCGAGCGGACTCCAAGAAGATATGGTTACAACTGCTAGACGTGCAGAAATATGTGTGCAGCCAGTATATAAGACTGACAGTACATCACAGCTTCCATTAGACTAATGTTGCCTGGTGCTTATTCATCGAAACCGAGGAGACTCAGACACCAGTGTATGACAAAGGAAACTAGTATTTTTGCAGGGCATATGATAGGTAAAATACGCACAGCTGTATTCCCTGCTCTTCTAGTATCGAATGCGTCAAGTAGGAAGTACTGAAAGTGTGTCCTTGACATCACCATAACAGCTCTTCTAGTATCGAATACGCCCTGCTAGGAAGTACTGAAAGTGTGTACTTGACATCACCATAACAGCTCTTCTAGTATCGAATGCGTCCTGCTAGGAAGTACTGAAAGTGTGTACTTGACACCACCTTAACAATGTAACTCGAGCCTTTCCGGCTTGTATTGCTAGTGCTACAGCTTGTGAGAAGGTTTTTCGAATCAGTTCACCAGCTCGTGTACCTTGATCATTATACTCCAGGGTTGCCAAAGTGCGGGTTTTCGTGTCAAACTGGGCGGAACTGCACACCTTTATTGCCGCCAATGAGGTTTACCTTCTAGTTAGACTACTTGGAAAGTGCTTTCAAGTGATATTATTCGTTTTGTTTCAGAAAGTAATTGAGAAAACCGTATAAGTATGTCTAAGGCAAAGGCAGCGAGTCCGGCGGTGATCCATAAAGTGATTATGGTGGGCAGCGGTGGCGTGGGAAAGTCTGCTCTAACACTACAATACATGTATGATGAGGTGAATAATTAAAATAGTAATAGGAACAAAGCTGTTTAGCTGAAGCTGGTAGATGAAATGAGTAAAATTGAAGGGAAGTGGCAGGAATTTTTATCCCCCGTTTTGTTAATGTGGGCGGGAAGGAAGAGGTGGGGGGGGGGGGGGGGGGGTATGCAACCTACCAAGATCAGAAAAGGAAACTGTTTAGAAAACAGTGAGGAAAGTTGTTTTGTGGAAATCGCAGGCTACAAGACATTAGATGTTGTAGCGAACAAAATGTGCATAAATTCCTGTACACTCAATCAAGTCAATATTGTATGACTTCACGTAGTAGAATATGTCACTGGAAAATCCGGTCTTTTTGAATAGCAATGTTAAAATCCTGTTAATCCTTCTGAAATTTCAGTTTGTGGAAGATTACGAGCCAACAAAAGCTGATTCTTATAGGAAAAAAGTAGTACTCGACGGAGAAGAGGTTCAGATAGATATTTTGGACACTGCAGGCCAAGAAGATTACGCGGCGATCCGAGATAACTACTTTCGCAGTGGTGAAGGTTTCCTCTGTGTCTTCTCTATCACGGAAACGGAGAGTTTTCAAGCAACTGCCGAATTCAGGTATGGTAGTCAAAGAATCAGCAGTACTATGATTTTTAGGCCCACCAAATTTGTGTTCGTTTCTCAAACTCTTTTCTAATGCTTTTGGAAGCCAGTGAAAGTAATGGGAGGTTGTTTGTATTGTTTGTGATTACGGATGCTGCACGGCTCAGCTACAAATACACGGTTCAGCAACTTATTGGAAGAACAAGAAACGTCATTACGGATGTTTTATCTCTTCGTAAGATTTTCTTTATTCGGACAAAACGTGCTGCTTGTGGAAATAAGAGAAATAATTTGGGGGCAGTAAAAAAAAAAAAAAAGAGGCAATTAAAAAACATGAAATAAAAAAAAACAAAAGAAAAAACTGCGCAAGGCTGAGGGAGGGTTTTCGGTTGAATGCCAAAAAGACGCTCATTTCAGATGCTATTTGTTGTGTGTATTGTCAAATCTGCATGGAAATTCATCACTTCTGCCAGCTATGTATCGGTCACTTGTTCCATTTTTTTTGGCGGGCAGGGAGCAGATTTTGCGGGTGAAGGGGGACGGCTACATACCGTTCCTGCTGGTGGGCAACAAGGCGGACTTGACAGACAAGCGGCAAGTGAGTGAGGAGGAGGCGCAGGCCAAGGCCGAGGAATGGAAGGTCGAGTACGTGGAGACGTCGGCCAAGACCAGGGCCAATGTAGATAAAGTAAGTGTGCGTGAGCTCAAACATGGCTCACTGTACGCAAAGTGTGCGTGGGCCCAAACATGGGTCACTGTTCGCAAAGTGAGTGTGCGTGGGGGAAAACATGGTCACTGTGCATAAAGTGAGTGTGCGAGGGCCAAAACACGGTCACTGTGCATAAAGTAAGTGTGCGTGAGCTCAAACATGGGTCACTGTGCATAAAGTAAGTGTGCGTGAGCTCAAACACGGGTCACTGTACGCAAAGTGAGTGTGCGAGGGCCAAAACACGGTCACTGTGCATAAAGTGAGTGTGCATGGGGGAAAACATGGGTCACTGAGCATAAAGTGAGTGTGCGTGAGCTCAAACACGGCTCACTGTGCATAAAGTAAGTGTGCGTGAGCTCAAACATGGGTCACTGTGCATAAAGTAAGTGTGCGTGAGCTCAAACACGGGTCACTGTACGCAAAGTGAGTGTGCATGGGCCAAAACATGGTCACTGTGCATAAAGTGAGTGTGCGAGGGCCAAAACACGGTCACTGTACATAAAGTGAGTGTGCGTGCGGCAAAACACGGTCACTGTGCATAAAGTGAGTGTGCATGGGGGAAAACATGGGTCACTGAGCATAAAGTGAGTGTGCGTGGGCCAAAACTTGGTCACTGAGCATAAAGTGAGTGTGCGTGGGCCAAAACACGATCACTGTGCATAAAGTGAGTGTGGGTTGGCCAAAACGCGGTCACTGTGCATAAAGTGAGTGTGTGAGGACCAAAACACGAGTCACTGTGCATAAAGTAAGTGTGCGTGGGCCAAAACATGGTCACTGTACATAAAGTGAGTGTGAATGGGCCAAAACACGGTCACTGTTCATTAAGTGAGTGTGCGTGCGGCAAAACACGGTCACTGTGCATAAAGTGAGTGTGGGTTGGCCAAAACGCGGTCACTGTGCATAAAGTGAGTGTGCGTGGGCCAAAACACGGTCACTGTGCATAAAGTGAGTGTGTGAGGACCAAAACACGAGTCACTGTGCATAAAGTGAGTGTGCGTGGGCCAAAACATGGTCACTGTACATAAAGTGAGTGTGAATGGGCCAAAACACGGTCACTGTACATAAAGTGAGTGTGAATGGGCCAAAACACGAGTCACTGTGCATAGAGTGAGTGTGCGTGGGCCAAACCACGGTCACTGTGCATAAAGTGAGTGTGCATGGGCCAAAACACGAGTCACTGTGCATAGAGTGAGTGTGCGTGGGCAAAACCACGGTCACTGTACATAATGGTAGTGTAACACGGGTCATTGCAGATAAGGTAAGTGAGCGTGGGCCAAACCCCGGACCAGGGCTGGTGGAACCGGCGTTTGGCGCTTTTACCGAAGTTAAGGCATGGTATTTAAGTCATCCCCCATAATGGGGAGTGAAGTGTTGAAGGGATGGGGAGGGGGGGGGGGGGGGAGGCTGGTGACCCAACATTATTACCCTGTAAGAATTACGCAGTACTCGAATCTGATCAACGTTTAGAGAGGAAAAACATCAAAAATAAATATACATTTTTAAGCTGCAGGTTCTGATACGGACACACTGCATTATAGTTGCTGGTATCTTTACCATAGATAAGAGCTAGCATTCCGTCAGCTTATCACTCGTATCGTGTAATCAGCTTATTGTTATCCCCATCAAACATGAACTACTTTTACACATCGGTGTAGGCGGCACGTATGGGTGCATTTACAGAGAGAGAGAAAAAAAAAGCAAAAACCGTGCAGCTAGTTGTGTGTGGCGTTTACACTCAGCTTTGATCACCTCGGGAACGGCTCTAACCATTGTTGGTGCCTGGTAAGCTCGAATGCCTAGTATTTCCGATGTTTTACAAATTCAGGATGCTATTTTAAAGAAAAAAAATGATTTCAATTTTTTGCATGGATTATTAACAATGGCTGTTTTTCTCCCGTCAAAATCAACTTCGAAGCCAGTCGCTTTATTTGAAAAAGAATTCCAATACACTTGCTATTTGACTGGGGTTGTGCATATATTACAGACTGTTGTGTTGTCGCTGAACAGGTGGAGACCGATAGCTAGATGGGTGATATTAATGTTATGTCTGGTGATATAAAAGTGATTTCGTACAGATAAGAGCCGACCCATATATAGGGCAATGAAAATTGACAACAGCTGATCAATATTGCAGGACATGATAAAAGCCTGTGGAATACCGCGGTGTTGGAAGTCAATTTTTTTCTGTAGGAATTGTTTGAACGGGCGCAGTTAACAATTGAGAAACCTGTTGGCGGGGATTGGGAGTGTAATTCCTCTCCTTTGCGATATGCCAGTGTTTGTAATAGTTGTTTGTCAAACATATGACGTCATTACGACGTTCTAACTAGTTTCCTGGTGTCTGATTTGACGAAGTTAAGTCTGAAGCAACAGATAAATTTTTACTCTTTAAACTGTCTCTTGCCAAATAGCAAGTACGCTGGTAATTCGTGTCGATAATACCTTACCGGGTCTCACAAAACTGTGGGTGCCGAATAAGACCACGAATGGGGTTCCAACGCCCCTGTATCCAGAATATTTTTCAGTAGTAACGGGTGTAAAATTAAACGTTGCAAGTAGGGAGATTAGAGGAAAACAAAGCCCATTGGTTGAATATGTGTGGACAACATTGCTGGATGGCATACCTGGGGATTCACGCTGACGGAAATCGACATAATTTCATTCAGTTGACCAAAAAAAAAAAAAAGAGAGAGAGAGAGAAATGAATCTCAAATACAAATGGTGGTGCACAGTCAAGTTCGAACATCAAGAACGAGAGCGTATTTTTGTAAATGGGCTGAATGACGAGAACAAGATTGTGAGGCTATTTACGGCTTGTTGATTTACGCCACAGATAAGGCGATTTACGGTATCTGCTACATGACACAGCCCCTGCGTTTTCTACACACCTTGCAGATACAAGTGTTCAAAAAAAAAAAAAATGTTCGAAGCACTCTTGATGTAAAATCGATTGTTCGTGTATACATTTTTCTACAGTTCTGTGAGAAAAGAATTACACTTAACAGTAAGCTCTAAAAAATCTTGCCACTATTTTGCTATTGCAACGTGTAAGGCGCCGCGTCTATAAGGCACAGACAGCCTAAAATCAAGAATTTTGAAAGTATACGGCATATAAGACGTACGTTAGTTTTTTTACATATAAATTGCCTATTATTATCATTTCAAAGACGATGGATAAACGTATGGAAACACTTAAGTGCTTAATCCAACAGTGACACATTGCACTGTCCAAACAAACAGCGCACGATGTCAGTTTGTTATTTGAGTTTTTACTCGTCCTAACTGTCCTTACTGAATCCGTGGGGAAAAAAGTAAAAAATACGATTGTCTGATAGAAAATTGTCACGTAAGCCACAGCGGCATAGAAGACAAAGAAAGGTGTTTTGAACAAAAAAACGGCATATAAGCCGCGCCTTCTGTGTCGTTAATTACAGTACTGGGACGAAACATTGACATCGCATTGATCACTAAACCACCGGTGCCCAGTTATCAGCTCGGTTGTTAAGGGACTGGCAAATACACAACTTTGTCAACTGCTGTCGTGCGCATGCGTATGGCTGTTTGGAATCGGTTTGCCGGATATTACGTCGTAGGAGTATGAATATGCGCACCCATCATGTCACGGCAATGATCGGGATGGGAACTCGTGATGGTGTGGAAAACCGGTTGAGCTTCAGGAAACATTCCTATTGACCTACACTCCACTAGCTTTATACAGCTTTTTCTCAGATAAACAGCAGCAAGCTTTGTGTGCTTCTGTGCTTTTTTTCTTTTTCCTGAGCGATTTAAGAACCAGCTGGTACAGGTATTTATTAGGGCGTCAGTCGGATTACATGCACTGAGGCGGTTCAGAAAGCACGCTTTGCTCTCTGTGCGACTCGCTACACAGGCACAAATTTGAGTGGCAAGAACTGTTGATTTTCCGTTTTGATTTTCCATAAGAAATATGAATTGGAAAATATCAGTTTAGTTACCTCTTTTTTCTCTTTCAAACTAAAAAAAAAAATCATAATGCTGACTGGTTTGTGTAGATTTTATCGTTTACATGTGCAATTAAATTTTGTAATGATATTTTGGCATCTTACAATCAAATACGTTGTGGCCGAAAATCTGTATTTAGTTTCATTTAATTTTAGCTATTTGAAAATGATGGAGATTCTTCTGTTTGTTGTTTAAAGCGGTAGTTCTTCACATATGTGTTTGTGTGTGTGATATAAAAGTAACGAAGAACTACAAAACTCGGTTGGAAGGCAAGAAAACATATTAGGTGTGCTCTGTCAATTCCTGCCAAATTACACCAAGCCAAGAACACACTTTGGCTTGTTCGGTCAATTCCTGCCAAATTACACCAAGCCTAGAAAACATACCAGGTTTGGTGTCAATTTCTGCCAAATGACACCTTCAGAACTCCACTCTAGCTTGTTTTCCAATGTGATAGCAAACATTTTTTTTTTTGGGGGGGGGGGGGGGCAAACACTTGTCCTGTGTTTTACTCTAGCCAAATCCAGAATCTCAGCAATAATCAATAAATGTAAATATTGATTGTGTGGCGGGGCGTGAACCAATGGATAAGGCATTAAAATAGCCAATGATATTCTGGCCAACGCTCTCGTTCATCTGGTTGCAACCAATATTTACCAGGTATTGCTGAGTGTTTGTTATGACTTTCTGTTCATCAAGGACCAGGAAAGTGGATCAAAGCGTTCAGATCGTGCCCCGAACAGCCCTGTATTTATACAGACAAGTTCTTTTCTTTCAGTTTTCACGAATTTTATGGTTGATTCTTCACCAGCTGTCTTACTCCATACAGTTCATTTGCATGGTTCCTACGTGTTGTTATATACTGTTGCATGTGACAATATTGACTGAGTGAATTCCCTGGTTTGTTGCCCAAATTGTTGATTTGCCAAACTCGGGGAACACGTGTCTTAATCGATTTCTGCGTGATTTATTAAGTCGCATGTGTTTTTTTACGCTGACTTTTTCTCATAAAGTATGTGTAGATTAGTACAAAACAAATTGCGGATTCGTACTTAGAATTTTTGCCGAAAAAGTTTTTGCGTTTCGACCGAATTCGGTTAGGACAAAAGTATAAAGAAATGATAGGCAAACAAAAAAAAAACAAAAAAAAAACAAAAAAAAAAAAAAAATAATAATAAAAAAAAATAAATAAATAGCAAAAATCAACATAATTCCGTATTGCCAGAAGCATATTCTCCGGTTGGTTATTAAAAGGGGCAGAATAATGCAAAAACATGCACAATAGTTTTAAAAGCTCATATGATGGTCTTTTAAATTCCAAAGTGTGCATGTTGAGAAAAAATTATTTTTCCCTTATCATTTCTTTATAATTTAATCCAAACAAAAAAAAAAAATGCAGTCGAAGCGGTACCTCCATCGGAAAGGTCCAAAAGTACGAATTGGCTTGTTCACTAATTTATAAACTGTATTGAAGATTAAAAATGAAAAAAAAAACAACTTAATAATAATGTGAACGGAAATAAAAAAATGGCGAGTGCAACAAAAAAAAGCACAGCTATTAGATTTAAGTTTTTAGTTTAGATGTCTGTGTTTTTGCGTTTGTTTGTTTTGTTTTTATAGTTTTGTGCCCCTTTTTTTGCATATCTTTTCTTTACTTTTTTCTAGGCTTTTTATGCTTTAATGCGCCTTATACGTGGCAAGAAAGAAGACAGTCCCGCAGCAAACAGTGGCAAAAAACAAGCCAATAGCAGTAAAGAAAAAGAAAAGAAACGCAAAAGAAAATGTGTTATTTTATAAACATTGTAATTGTCCTGGATGTTTGTATCAACCCCCCCCCCCCCCCCCCTCTCCTTTGTGAAGTAGGTGTCAAATCTGTGTTATTGTTTGACTTTAGTCAATCTAATGCTTAAGTCCGTGTGGTTTGGTCTTCTTAAACATGTTGGAGTATCCGTCACTTCTTTTAGTGAAACAACTTGTCTGCAGCTTCAGCGGCGTGATAACATCCATGACTTACTTTCTGTTACGTCTAAATTCCAAGTAAATCAATTTTAATTGTGATTGAATTAATTGGAATGGTTATGGGAAAATGATTGTGTTTTAAACGTCATCGTTGTCACGTGGCGCAAACGTGATTGGCCAAAGAAAGCTTTCGACTCCAATATACCGATTAAAGGGCTAAAACATTGATGAGGAAGTTTTTTAATCAATTGCTTGAATAATGTGAATACAAATTGTTGCTTTAATAGGATAGTAAAGAAAATAAGGAATATAAAAACGCTTTTTGTACTTTAGAATGAGTCTAGTGATAACATTTTTCTTTTTCACAAATGTACAGTGATGTGTAAGAATGTCTGTAACATAGGACATGCTTTAAAAGTTTGCCGTAAGCATAAGCGTACTAGCGCACTCTTTACTTCTTGAGTCAACGGACACATTGATAGATATTTTCAGTATCTTTGTGTACATACCGTAGTAGAAACATTACGTCACTTCCGTGAAGGCCATCGTAACGCATTGTAATCATTTGCACGTGTAACAATGGTTGGTGCACAGGTAGAACTGTTCTTGAAGAGGTTTTTATTGAGATGCAAGAGGGAGGGTTAGGGGGGGTGGAGGAGCTTGTTCCTCAGGTACCTCGAGTTTCTGAATTGTTGAAATCTCCCCACCAAAACAGCCTGTCACCTTTCTTAGGTATCCAAAATTTCGTTACAAAGGCTTTCTAGATCGTTCATGAAACAGATTTTATTAAAACATAATTTAAAAACAGCGTTTTCTCCGTTAATACATTAATGGCTTGGAAAAATATATGAACTGTTCGGATTGCAGATTTTTTTGTTATTTTATTTTATTATTTTTTTTTGGAGCTTCTTTTACCAAGGCCTTATCTTCCGGTATAGCAATCTTATCTTAATGCTGCGATTGTGAATGGCGAGTGTAGGGATAAACTTCCGCGAATCTGACACTCCATTTAAAATAAGAAAATATATCATTCAAACAAGATTTCACATATTTTTGGGTTCTTTGCGAAACAAGACACTTAGTTAAAGTTAACCTACAGACAACTTTACTCTCAGTTAGTCCAACGTAGATAAAGTACAAATAAATTTGTTCGATTCGTTATATATTTCAATTGACTTATTTCGCCGTTAATTTAAAAATAAATGTATTTTTATTCGCTTGATATCATCTTATTTTAAATGATACAATGGATGGAGCGAACAGAAAAAAATAATAACGCGCCCTCATAGGGACTTTTAAGTCTATTGCAACAGTTGGGATGTATATGTGCGCATTTGTAAAGAGTTCTGTCATGTTTTAAAACCGAATGCAGCTCCAACATTTCGTAGTTTATGGTAGTCAATGTTGTATTACTTATTTAAGAAAATAACAGTATTTAATGAGTTGGTGAAACTAATGCATTTTGTGAACAGTTCAGAGTTAGCTTTGTGCATGCTTTGAATAAGTGTCGTGAAGGCGCAACTTATTGTGAAATTTAGCATAATAGTGATTTTATCCAGGAAATTGTGAAAATGAGGTCTGATTCATTTGTTTTACCCTGATGTGCTTCCGTTTCGCAAGTCTTCTGTCTCCTTTCTAAAGCAATCTTACTTTGAATATGAGTGTATCAAGTCATATAAGAGTTCAGGCGTCCTTGGTATCGTCAAGATAAGTCATTAATAGACGGCGTTAATCTATAACGGTTTTTGACTTAATTCCCTGACAAAAACAATTAATAGTTTTTGAATATTTTTCAAGTAATCTTTGAAAATCTTTGAAAATTTATTGATCGAGGAAAAAAAATTAATCAATTCTTATTTGCTTTATATATTCTTATTTAGAATAGTAGATTGTTTAAATTGACAACGAGGGGTCAATTTTGAATTTATCTATACCAAAGACTGTTTACTACTAGTGGTTTATAGTCTTTGTCTATACCAATAGTAACAACAGAACTTGTATAAAGGAATGACCAGGGCTTTCCAAAGAACACATGTTGTTATGAAACAGCTGACCTTTAAGCGGATCTATATATTATGTGTAAACACAGAGCGTATGGATATTTTAAATAGTAGTTCCTCTCTTTTATGGGTACTGTGCCCCGTGGGTCAACGGAGTTAAGAGGTTTGATGCACAACAGACCGAACCGCCGTAAAATGAATGCTTAGGGATGTATTTAGCATTTCCTAAAATTTTTTATTGACCTACACTATCGACTCAATTTCCAGTAAAAAATACAGGACGCCGGACCATGTGACGTTACTTTTGTTGTGTCATAGTCAGATCTGTCAAACACTTATCGAACACTTATCGACCAACCAGAAAGGAACCTGGTTATTAGTAAATGCAACAATGCCTGTTTTCGTTTGTAAGTTTGCATCACTTTCTGCCTTTGTTTACCTGATCACGTGCATGGTATTTGTTATTTGAAAATATTTGTGCAAAATTTTTAGTTTATGATGATTGATGTTCTAAATGTACAAGTTTGTGTAATGTTTTTGCAAGTAGGCAAGTTTATTTACTTATTTAAGATATCATAATTATAAGTAAATATAATTAGAAGTATATTAGAACAGTAAAATGCAACTTAAGCCCGTTACTGTAAAGGTCTTCCGCCAAGGAAAAACACAGAACTAGTCATTGAGTGTTAATTGTTTATTCAAAGCCCGGTTTAATTCCCAAGACAATATATAATAGCACAATATGTATGGAATGCCGTTTTAATGCTTATTTTTGATATCAAAATATATTTAGAGATATCAATAAATCAATGTAGATCTCATTAATTTATATTTTGCTATCAATAATTGAATTTTAGTTGGCAAAAATTTATTTTTGAGATCAAAAAATCAATTTTACAAACCTAAAAAATCTTACCGGAGACACACATTCACATAAAATATAACGAATCGTCAATTAAATTTTGGAGATGAAACTTTGAATTATTGAGATCAATAATAACACAATTTTTGATCTCAAGAATTGCTTCTTTTTTGTACAGTAAAAAATTAAAATAAAGATTCTGTATACAAGGACAGCCATTATTTATTTACAGATGCGTGTTTCTGAATTTTTTATTTAAAAAAATAGACTGATATTTTTACATCAAGAATCAGTTTTTGAGATCAAAAAATCGCTTGCAGATTTCAAAATACAAATTAAAAAAGTATCAGTCTGAAATAATGATATCTGAAATAAAGTCTTGATATCAATATATAGAAAATCAATTATTGAGCTCAAAATTGATATTTTGCTATCAAATATTTCATTTTTGCTATCAAGAATTGAATTTTTGATCTCAAAAAATCAATTGTAGATATCATTAAATCATTTTTGATATCAATAAATATTTCTTGATATCAAAAATTATTTTTTGAGATCAAGAATACATTTAGAGATATCAAGAATACAATTACAGATAGCAAAAATGAATTCTTGATATCAAAATAGGGATTTTTTGAGATCAAAAATTAATTCTTGATGTCAAAAAATCCATTTTTGAGATCCAAAATTAATTCTTGATATCAATAATTCACTAATAAATGTGAAAACGGCATTCCATAAATATGTAACAAGTAAGAAGACTTGAAAATGTACATCTAAGGCGACATTTCAGGGCAGTATCTTCACTCTGTTCCTTCTGACAAAACCGACACAGTGGAAAGTAATTAAAAAAAAAAAACGCTGGGGAAGAGACAGAAAATCACTCATCCAGTTTTCAAGGTTTCGGGATATACTGAGACTATTGGGATATCCTCGAAAATTGTGTAAAATGGTGAGTAACATGTAGGAACTTTGAAGGAACAGATGGAATATATTGCCCGTTTCAATGGATGATAAACAATGAAGCCACATGTGTTGCCAGTATGGCCGAGTATATCATGTTCTAGAAGACCTAGAAATTTCCATTTTCTCATATCGTGTTAAATAGCATGTAAAATATATTACCTCTTTATCCCCCCGTGAAATGGAGGGATATAGGTTTGAGCTTGTCCGTATGTGTCACTTGATGGTGAGTACATTGTGGAGTCCACTTCTCTATTAACTAAAGTGGTTACAACTTTTTATCATGCATGTAGCTAATAACGAGGAAATGTAGGTGTGCAACATCAAGGTTTCAGTTTGATCGATCAAAAATTGTCAAAATTACAGCCTTCTGAAAATTGCCTAAATTGACGCTTTCGAGGGTACCGTGTGGAGTCCACTTCTGTATTAAGCAATCATGTAAGAGCTATTAGTCTTTCATATATGCAAACTTTAGTGTGTTATATCTGCAACGTCAAGGTTCCAGTTTGATCGATCAAGAATTGTCGAACTTACAGCCCTCTGAAAATGGGCTAAATTTTCTTGTCACAGAAGTTATCTTGTGGAGTCCACTTCACCATTAAGGAATCACGTAAGAGCTGTTATTCTTTCTTATATCAAATAAATTTTAAATGAAGATATCAAAAGTTTAGTTTGATCGATCGAAAATTGTCGAAATTACAGACCTCTGAAAATGGGCTAAATTGACGCTTTCGTGTCACAGAGGGTACCTTGTGAAGTCCACTTGCCTAGAAAGGAATGACGTAAGAGCAAGTATTCTTTCAGTTATGCAATAATTTGGGAATAAAGATTTACCACATCCAGTTTATAGCAGGTCGGTTGGAAATTACCGAAATTACAGCCCTCTGAAAATGGGCTTAATTGTCAAGGAAACTTAATAAAATGGCGTATAGTTATTCATTTGTTGCGACAATGAGTTTCACGGGGGATCGTGCTGCTCCCTGACAGCATCTAGTTTCCAAAGGTTTTGTTAAAGTTTTGTGCTACGTTGATGTAATATAAGATTGTCTTAGCATTATTTTCAGCTGTTTCATATAAGTCATTGAATGTATTGTGTATAATAATATATGAGACACAGCTTTGCTTGGTTGCGCTGTCCAGTAAATAGCGAATTCAGAGCACTAACACAAGTTAAATTTTGTACTGAGTCCACTTTGTATCTTGCTATACAAAGAAGAGGTACCCTATCCGATATTATGAATTCCCATTGTGAATAAATAACACTCAGTATTGTGAAATGACAAAACTCATATTAATTAATACACAAAAAAATTAATAAATTATATGTTCATTGATGCACGGGAGGAGTTTCTTTGTTTGCTTATATGGTGTAACAGGTTGTAAAGTGTGTAGGTGGAGGGGGTGGGGATTGCGAAGACTATACTTCGGATCACATACTGTCCTCAAAATCAATGTTAACTTTAGGATATTTGGTCGAGTAAACCGTCCAGATACGGAGTAATCGTGATGATGGCGTATAGCGTAACAGACTTGAGCAACAACACATTGCATGCAGGACCACCTGCTTTCCCCTTTTCGAAGCTAATGGTCGTAGCATTTTTCAGAATAACGAGAGGGTGGGGGAGGGGGGAGGAGGGCTGGGGTGGGGGGGGAGTGTCGTAAGCTGCATGCTTTTCTAGTAAAATACTGTTAGTAACGATATCAAATACTCGAAAGGAAATAAACATCATGTGAATTTCGTAATAAAGTCAAGCACTAGCGCCAAGATCGTGTGACCGGAATGAATGATTTGAATTAAATGAAGGAAGGTGCTGTACACTTATATTCTGTTATTGTTCCTGCTTACTTTTTTCTTTAGACGTGTACGTATCTACTAATAGTTAACCCCCCCTTCCAATAAAAAAGGTTATTTAGAAATTTTTAGCCAATTCATAGGATGGGCACTATGTCTTGGGGTATTCTTAGGCTCAGCTTTATAACTAATCCATCAAATTTCTTTGGGAAATCATTTTTTTACGGCCTGCAGTTTCCATATTGTGTAGACATGTGTTTTTCATTGCCGTAAACATACGGTTAACAGACTGTGGTAAATTCAGCACCAGATTCACTGGAAACGCAGACTTCTGCCAGTTTCGTTTTGGCCTATTTGCGGGTTGACAGAAAATATCAGGAAAGGGCAACATTCAATCCAGACATAAGGCAGGGCACAAAAAGGTCTGTCTGGAAGCTTTTAATTTGTAAAATTTAATGATTTTCTGCGATTTATACCAATAAAAACTTCCGGATCCGACCCATTTTGGCGATTGCTTTGAGGGCAGTTTTCGGTGGAGGACACTTTTGGAACATCCTATAAAATATTGTGTTGGACCAGTTAAAATCGGGAAATGAGTTGAATTTTGACAGCTAATGCAATTTATGCCGTATTTTATTTTTATCAGTTCCTGATGCAACTGGTGATGAAATCTCCTGCCCCGGTCTGACAGAAAGGCATATAACCGATCAAATGTACTATTCAGAAAGAGAGATAGAAATTCTTGATTCGCAGTAAAAGAAGTTCCCATATATTGTTAGCCTCTGCGTATGTCCTTTTTCTTATGATTTTGGAAAAAAAACTGGAAGCGCGGCCATATCTTGATCCGCGGTAAGATGCGGGAAAGGGCGAAGCGGAGGAGTAAGGGACTCAGCCGGCTCAACACGGTGGTATTGCAACCGTTACATATAGCTCAAGAATGCGTGGTTAGAATATCTACACGGTTGGAATACTTAATTGCCAAATGTGTGTTTAATGTGATTTGAAAAAATATGTACACAAAATATGTGTGATATTAAGAAAGTTTTTGATTTTGACTTTGTGAGGTATATTTAATTGTATATGTTCTGTCGTAGGTTTTGATACTGAGAGAATAGGTTTTGATACTGAGAGAGTAGGTTTTGATACTGAGAGAGTGGGTTTTGACTCTCTTCCTCATAGCCATTCCAATCACCGCATGCAAGAAAAAAAAACACGCACATTCATTGAAAGAGTCAGTGCTATCCCCCCTCCCCCACCCCCCACACAAAGCCTGGTTGAATTTGGTATATATCCGCATATAATATAATTTAAGAATGATCTATGGGGTCATTTGCCATTTTGATTGGTAAAGTCTACCTACCATCATAAAAGAAAATATTTAAAAGTTTTTTTTTTTAAGTGTTGAAACTTGTCTGTTTTCATCAAAGGCCTAATGAAGCTCGACAGAATGAAAAGAAACATCAAGAAACTTATCTTAGAAACAGTACAGGTTAAAAGCAAGTGTTGTGAAACATGATGTTTTGTGTACATACTGGGATCGGCTTATTGAGACCGTATAGACCGTATTTACTGTCATTTCTGGTTGTTCAGCAGTTGACCCGGAAGTGAGATAGAGGCTGGAGTGACAGGAGGAGGAATGGGAGTCAGTTGTCTATATAATATAGACGAGGGTTCAACCTCATTTTTTTTAGTCCCCCGCCGGGAGATTATAGATTTCGGGTCTGTCTGTCCGTCTGTCGACACCTTTTCTGTTAACACACTCAAGCCTACATTTTTTGACCAATTGTTAAGATGTACTATGTATGGGTAGTACTGGAACGAACAAGGATCGGTATTGTAAATGAGCCATGTCGGCCCGAGGATATTGGCCCAGCTGGACTTCAAAAATTTACACAGTCTTTGAGCACTTGAGTAAGTTTAACACCATGAAGCCAACATTTTTTTAATCGATTGTCGAAATATTTTACATATACGTAGTGTAGGAGGGTTGGTCTTATAAATGGGGAGCAAGACAACTCACCCAAAAACCAACTCACCCAAAAAATCCTTGGACAACTCATCCAAAATCTTGGACGACTCACCCAAAATTTTGGACAACTCACCCAATAATTTTGGACGACTCACCCAAAATTTTGGACAACTCACCCAAAGTCTTGGACGACTCACCCAAAAAAATAATTTATTATTTAACCGCAAATAAGTTTTTCTTTCGATAATTAAACATGCATAATTTTCGGTGAACAGATATTTAATTGCAATTTTTGCTAAATGCAAATCGCTCGGAGTCGCTCGTGTTAATCCTAATAGTGCGACACATAGAAGCTGAGAAGTAATTATAAAGTGCGATTAACTGAACAATGGCCTGTCACCACTGTTCAGCTCGGAGTCGCTTAACTCCTGAGGTGAACAGCTTATTAGAGATTCCCGGGGTCGTTCAGCATGAGGGCCTCTTATTTGTTGGAATATTAATGAGATTTTTCCGGAGTCGTGCACCGAATGACATTATGACTGAATGAACTAAGCGGTTTGTTCGTATTAAATGCATTTGAGATCTGTATTGATATGTAGTTACACACTTTAATGAACGAATGTTTCACTTAAATAAAAGTTTTACTTAAATTTTGGTCATTTTGATGTTGTTACTAACTTCAAATACAAATTTAACTAGGGGAAAAGATGCAGGCTGAATTGTAAACATCAATAAAATATTTTTAAAAGCCTCTTATAAACATTTCATACCGTCTTGTAAAATTGGGTGAGTCGTCCAAGGGCTTTGGGTGAGTCGTCCAAAACTTTTGGGTGAGTCGTCCAAAGGTTTTGGGTGAGTTGGTCATGTTTTGGGTGAGTTGGTTTTTGGGTGAGTTGGTTTTTGGGTGAGTTGTCTGACATCCTTATAAATGAGATAGGTCGGCCCAAGGACATTGACCCAAGTGGACTTTGCACATTCCTTGAGCACTGAAGCTTACATTTCTTGATCGATTGTCAAAATATTTTACATATAGGCAGTATGGGTTCTAACAAGAATTGGTATTGTAAATGAGCCACGTCTACCCGAAGACATTGGCCCAGCTTAACTTTGAAAATTCACGCAGTCTTTGAGCACTTGAGTGAATTTGTTAACATATATTCCTGAATATGATACGAATTGCTTGAGGGTTGTAGTCCAACCTAACAAAATCAAATACAGCGATTGTACGCCGGCGGGGGGCGTAGTCAGTTTCACTGACCTACTTGTTTTTTTAAGCGAAGAGACCGTGCCAAGGCAAAGAATATCTCAGTTGTAACTATAGTTTGGGCAGGGGGTGTGTGGTTATATTTGGTAGAACGGGTGAACATCGAGTTTAGAGCCATACCCAAGTTTGGGGAGGGGATGGGAGGCTAGGCGGCTGGCCAAAAATAATGGAGGAGATTTTTGATGTAATAACTACATACTTTCAAGACCCAGGTAAAAAGGCATTCAGTCAAAACTGTTTATAGCGACCACTTTCTTGGTCCGGATAAAAAGAATTGCATTAAAAGATATGTGTTATCACTACCTTCCAAACTTTGGCTGAAAAAGACTTACAGAGACCTTTTCCACATTCAAAGTGTCGGAAAAAAACAGTTTGTAGTTCTGTCTTTTTGACCCGAATAAAAAGTCGAACAGTAATACCTTTTGTAGCGGCCACATTCAGATCGGGATGAAAAGACGTCCAGTAAATTTGTGTGTGGTGACCATCTTCCTGGTGACCATCTTTCAGGGTCAGGAGATCATACCAAAACATAGTAGATCATGGTTGTAACTATATTTTAGGTAATTGGTGTGATGGTATATTTGGGTAAAATCATTAGTTTTGCCTTTGGAGCCACACCTATAATAAATTGGGGAAGGGAGAGAGGCTTAAAAAAACACTTACTGAGAAGGGGGTTGGTGATGTATTGTCCACTTTCTGGAACCGAACAAAGAGAAATTTCAGTAAAACTGTTTTGTAGTGACTTAATTCGAGACTCTAATAAAAGAGATGTTCATTAAGCCTGTTTGTAGTGACCACCTTCCGGACCCGGATAAAAAGACTAGTTATGTTTGTTTTTAGCTACCACTTTCCAAATCCGGATAAAAGACAAAAAGTAAAATCTTTTTAAAGTTAGCACTTTCTAGACGTAGAGTAACACAGGATTGTAGCTAGTTTTTGCATTTTTGTCTGTTTTTTTTTTTTTTTTGCTTAATGGCAAAATAAACCGTTTGGATTGTGAAATACTAATGCTACCAATTTTTTTATGTTGCCATTTTTCAGCGCTTGAATTGCTCCTGGTTAGAAATGCGATTAGGGGATCGCCGAAGGCTCGAGATAAAAATTTTAAGGATACATCTCTCTTATGCAGAGACAGTCCTGTTGATAAGCAGTGACTGATTGCAATTCAAAATTATAACAGCAACTAAAGAATGTTAAAGCAAATCCAGGTTTATTTCGTATCGTCGTCCGCTTGCACAAAAACTGGTGCCACTCCGTACGGTTCTTGACTTTGTTTTCAGGTGTTCTTCGACTTAATGCGACTTATACGAACTAGGAAGGAAGAGACCAACACGAGCGGGGAAGAAGTCAAGAAAAAGAACCAAAAGAAAAAGAAGAGATGTTGTATTTTATAGCACAATAGCAAGACGTAAATGTGGTGTATATACGATATGTGTTGGTGTCTGGACTTGTGTCGTCTGCTCCCAGAAATGGCGCGCTAAATTTACTGCTGTGTCGTCGGTGTAACGTTCCAGAACAGTGTCTGTTTCAGAAATCCAACTGCTCCCCCTTTCACCTTCGTGTGCGCTATGGGTATCATTAATAGCCGGAGGGGGGGGGGGGGGAATAGGGAGAAATAGCCATACCTATCTGTCCTGGTTCATGTTCGTGTATTTGCACTCATTTGCCGTGATTTCGAGCCGTTTTTGCAAAGGAACCACCTTCCCATCTTATGAAAGTGGGACCAGAAGGACTAAGTCCAAAAATATAAATAAAACAGTCACGTCAATTTCCCATTAAATGCATATTTATCCATACTTTAGCATTAATTTATTGAAAGTAAATGAAATTTGTCGTGCAAGCGTCTCTCTGGAACTCATCTTAGCTTGGCGGTGTGAATCTGGATAGATGTTAGTTTCTGGAACTGAATACCGGAATATCAATACCTGCCCGGTAAATGAAATAGGGTAATAAGGCTAAACGCTTACCCCCTCCCCCCGCCCGCCCCTTGTGTCGATCGCCATTAATGTCAAATAATCAGTATGGGGGGGGGGGGAGAAAAGGCATTCTAAAGTATAAGGCCCGCTGTGGAAGTAACTACGCAAATACCGAAGTATGTGTATTTTAAAATGAGTGTCCAGTCGCCTATTGTTTATTTAAGGAAAATGTATTCCAGTGCCCTTTTATATATGCATTTAGCGATATGTAGGTTTTAGCTTTAGTATGCACCTAAGATAACTAAACAATTTCGCACAATGTTGTAATAAAGTAAGTTATTAAATTGTTTTTAACTACGATTCACTAGCTTTGAACTAACCCACCCCCCCCCCCCACCCCCCCCCCCCCCCCCCTCTTCCTGCAACCATTGGCCTTAACGATAGGTTTATGCTGCAGAAGTTAGAGTTTTAGCGCAGGATTAAGTTATCAGAAGTCGCTTGATACATATCACAGCAAGATGTCCAGTTTCCAGCCCTCACTCATGTTGTGCATGTTCCCATAGCTGCGTGAAGCGTCTCGATGGGAAATTTTTCCGTATTCTTTGCCCCTTAAACCCGACATAAACGTGTAAAATAAGATTAAACAGTGAGAAGTATTGATGCTTACAGCAGTTTCCATTGGTTACGTTATTAACGATATCGGGCTGTTGTTCAGCAGTTTCCTTAAATATCGCGCACTCTTTGTCTTCCAGGGGAGCGGGCTATGGTGTTGGCCACAACCATAGTACGACTGTTTGCCGTGGAAACGGGCTAACATATGACGCGTCGTCACAATGCTAAATTTCACCCTGCTTGCGAAATCGTCCGATCATATTTCTCTGTTTTCTATCGCGTCAATATCGCCCCTGTTAGCAGAAATATCAGCATCGTTGTCGTGTGGAACAATGTACCCATTGTTACACGACAAATATTGTGGGTAATGTAAAACCTCGTTTGATGGTACAGTAAAATATCCATTTTGAACAGGTTTTTCAATAAAAAAATGTGAATTTCATAAGGGGAAATATGTACGGTAGGTAAAATGCCATTCGGCTATTAGAGGTTGTTTACTTGTATCTCAGTGACCGAGGTCAGTCTGCTGTGGTTGTCAGATGTAGCATGATAAAAGTGTACAGTTTCATTTAAAGAAGTCGTAATATTCCCCGCCTGTGAAAATTGGAAGTCGCGAAAACTTCACACTTTTCCAACATTTCGGTTTATAACCTCAAGACGAATGAGCATCTGTTTTGATCCCTGGCCGCCCTAGCCAGAGGCGGGGGGGGGGGGGGGGGGTATAGAAACGCCTCGTGTCCGCCTCGTGTCCGCCCGGCTGTCCGCCCGCAGTCCTCTTTATCCAGGCTGTATCTTTGTTACTGTTCCTCAGAGATTAATAAAATCCTACAGCAAGAAAGTATATAACGTGTAGTTGTGCAACGTTAGGTTATTTTTCGATTTTTTCAAAACGTGTAATTTTGGCGATTTTTTGAAAATTTGGATTTTGTCGTTTTTCACAACAAGTTTGTGCAGGCTGTATCTTTGTTACCATTCGTCGTAGACCAATAAAACCGTACACGTAGACAGTATATAGAGTTTAGTTGAGCAGCGTCAGGTTATTTCTTGATTTCTTCAAAAAATGTAATTTTGGTGATTTTTCACAATCTAGACTTTGTTGTATTTCAGACAAGTTTGTTTAGGCTGCATGTTTGTTACTATTCACCGTAGACCAAAAAAACCGTACAGGTAGAAAGTATATCACGTGTAATTGTGCAACGTCAGGTTATTTTTCGATTTTTTCACAATTTGGACTTTGTTGGCGGCTATCTTGATTTAATGTTCAGTTCACGTCCTGTGGCCAACCAAACGACAGGTAAATATTGATCGGTTAGCTTTCTTCAGTACCTGAGTGGTGATGTTTGTCTGGCTAATATGGGGGTACAGGCATCTCACACGGAAGCTGCTTAGTCCCTATTTTAGCACTTGACAAGCCTTTGGCTTGCAAGGGCGAATTTGTGCGAGCAGCCGTTGGTATCTTTTTTTTCTTGACAGTGATCGGATTTCTTGTGTCGTCTCCTCCACTGGCACTACGGGGCCAAACGCTACTCGGCTTATAAGACGTATTCAAGCTGTGTTGTTTGCAATATATTATTCAAGAAATAACCCATTGAAGGAAGTATTTTTCCGTTTTAATTTTTGTCAAGTGTTGACATTTCGCTAGCGCAATGAGGTTCTAGTTGTAACTGTTTTTATCCAGGCATCAATGTATGACTTGTTGGCCATCGCTTATTTTGCAACTCCCTCCCGATAAAATAGCGTTTTACATTGGAATACCCACCCCACACACCTCCAGAGAAGACTATTACTGCCAATGTGCAGGATGTGCAGGGTGACGAGAGCACAAACATGTGGTAACGCATGGCGTCAGTGTGTGCAGGGTGACGAGAGCACAAACGGGTGGTAACGCATGGCGTCAGTGTGTACGGGTAACGAGAGCACAAACATGTGGTAACGCATGGCGTCAGTGTGTGTAGAGTGACGAGAGCACAAACATGTGGTAACGCATGGCGTCAGTGTGTGCAGGGTGACGAGAGCACAAACGTGTGGTAACGCATGGCGTCAGTGTGTGCGGGGTAACGAGAGCACAAACGTGTGGTAAAGCATGGCGTCAGTGTGTGCAGGGTGACGAGAGCACAAACGGGTGGTAACGCATGGCGTCAGTGTGTACGGGGTAACGAGAGCACAAACATGTGGTAACGCATGGCGTCAGTGTGTGTAGAGTGACGAGAGCACAAACGTGTGATAACGCATGGCGCCAGTGTGTGTAGGGTAACGAAAACACAAACGTGTGGTAACGCATGGCGTCAGTGTGTGCAGGGTGACGAGAGCACAAACGTGTGGTAACGCATGGCGTCAGTGTGTGCAGGGTGACGAGAGCACAAACGTGTGGTAACGCATGGCGTCAGTGTGTGCGGGGTAACGAGAGCACAAACATGTGGTAACGCATGACGTCAGTGTGTGCAGGGTGACGAGAGCACAAACGTGTGGTAACGCATGGCGTCAGTGTGTACGGGGTAACGAGAGCACAAACATGTGGTAACGCATGACGTCAGTGTGTGCAGGGTGACGAGAGCACAAACGTGTGGTAACGCATGGCGTCAGTGTGTACGGGGTAACGAGAGCACAAACATGTGGTAACGCATGACGTCAGTGTGTGCAGGGTGACGAGAGCACAAACGTGTGGTAAAGCATGGCGTCAGTGTGTGCAGTGACGAGAGCACAAACGGGTGGTAACGCATGGCGTCAGTGTGTGCAGGGTGACGAGAGCACAAACGGGTGGTAACGCATGGCGTCAGTGTGTGCAGGGTGACGAGAGCACAAACCTGTGGTAACGCATGGCGTCAGTGACGAGAGCACAAATGTGTGGTAACGCATGGCGTCAGTGTGTTCAGGGTGACGAGAGCACAAACGTGTGGTAACGCATGGCGTCAGTGACGAGAGCACAAACGTGTGGTAACGCATGGCGTCAGTGTGTACGGGGTAACGAGAGCACAAACGGGTGGTAACGTATGGCGTCAGTGACGAGAGCACAAACGTGTGGTAACGCATGGCGTCATGGTGTGCAGGGTGACGAGAGCACAAACGGGTGGTAACGCATGGCGTCAGTGTGTGCAGGGTGACGAGAGCACAAACGGGTGGTAACGCATGGCGTCAGTGACGAGAGCACAAACGTGTGGTAACGCATGGCGTCAGTGTGTGCGGGGTAACGAGAGCACAAACGTGTGGTAACGCATGGCGTCAGTGTGTGCAGGGTGACGAGAGCACAAACGTGTGGTAACGCATGGCGTCAGTGTGTGCAGGGTGACGAGAGCACAAACGTGTGGTAACGCATGGCGTCAGTGTGTGCAGGATGTGTAGGGTGACAAGTACGTGAACAAGTCCTCTGAAGTGTTGCTGAAGGGTTCCGGACCATACCCCCCCCCCCCCCCCCGGGTTCGCGCTGGGGTCTCAGAAAAGTGAGTCAAAAATGGAAAGTGTGACTCAGTTGGGTCTAGAAAGACTCGGTGGGTTCCGATAAAGTGAGTCATTTCTTAAAAAAATGCCCAAAAAGTGGACAAAAACCCCGCCAACGCGAACCCTGCCCCCCCCCCCCCCCCAACCAGAATATTTCCCATTGTCAACGTTACAACAGAATGAAAAGTACAGCGACATGTTTTATTTACAGCGGCATGTTTTATTTCTCTCCAACACTAATTTTGTGACTCCAGGTACGTCAACCAATAAATTTTGTAAGTCCTGACAGGCTTAGCGCAAATTGCAACAACTCCGTTGGGCAGCAGAATTAATTGCAATAAACTGGGGCGCGAATGGTTAATGGCAATTATTGGGCGTATGCATTAAATTGCATTTATAAACCTTTTAACTAGATCATAGAGGATTTTTTATGTGCAATAGCTTTTATCAATGGATCACATGAGAGGAGTTTTAAGCGTTGTGGAACTGCAATTATACCTCTTTCAACTAGATCATAGCGAAAGGGCTTAGCTTTTAACTGCGGATCACAGAACTTTGTATTAGTTTGTTGTTCGTTGATGAAAATATTTAAAATGAAAATTGCAAAAAATGATGGTGGGGGGGGGGGGGGGGGGTATTGTCCTGGACCCGTTGCTGAACGTGCTTTGAATGTGAATGCTCATCCACGAGGATTGTGGGACACGCAGTACGCACCCGCGACACCAACATCGCTCAAGGTCGTTGATGCATAAATATTCCTTGCCATCGGTGGGGGGGGGGGGGGGGGGGGTTCCCATCAGCCCTTCGTCTGTCTAACCCAGGGGTCCAACTAAAGTAAAGATATTGGCGTGTTTAAAACATAACACTTTTTATACAGTTTAAGTAAGTTTCAATTACCAACTTTGTTGTCACTGTCTTGCCTTACAGTCTTAGCATTTTACTGATGTCAATTCTGTGCCTATTTATCTTGAAATAAATGTAAGCTTATGGACAGCTGTCGTTTTTTGTTTCCTTTTTAAAGCTTCCTTTCATGGAGTTTACTTATAAAAATTCATTTCTTTACATTTACGTTCAATAGGATCATACATTAAAATCGATTTTCAGAACCAAACTTTAATCAGGCCACATTAATGGATGGATTCGTTTCAAATTTTGTACACGGCTTCTCTGGACCCTTCCGCAGTGCAATAATCAAGAATTTTCAGGATGGGACTTAAATTGACAAAATGGCGGATTTTTCAAAATCAGCGCTGTTCTTAGCGTACCTACGGCAGTCTCACGTGCCTACTGGTTAATGGATTGATTCGTTTAAATGTTAGCCACTACGTCTACCTATCTTTCCACTTTTAAATTTTGCGTAGTTAACACACAACAGCCTTACACCATATCGCCCACGGGGGATAGACGTAGTCCTCGAGACGTAGTCAAGTTATCTCAAACTTAAATAGCATCATAATAGAAGAAATAAGAATTAAAATTTCTCCATACAAAAAAAAAAAAAAACATTCCGTTCTGAGCATGCGCATTCTGTGCTCAGGATGTCCAATCGCCGTAAGAAAATGCCTGGCATTCACAGCTACCATTTACACCGTTTTCCGCCAAATTTACACAGTTTTTGAGACAACTTTGCAAAATCGAAGGTCACAGAAATCCATTGTTTTTTAATATTATATCGTTTTCTGTTGCAGAATATATAAACAAACTAATTTCTTGCCTTTTAAACAGAAAATATGAAAAAAAGAAAAGAAAATAGGAATAAATTTTAAAACTTTTTAAAATTTTTCAATTTCAGTAGGTTATTCTATTCTGAACTACCGGCATCCTAACAGACAACCGAATGTAAATTTAATTTTTTAAAATATTTTTATTTTCCTTTCGCCAAAAGATAAGAATTTACATTGTTCAACTTATTTTCATCCTTTTGTACAAGAAAAATAAAGCATTATTGATTTCTGCAACAAATGAATTATCGGTAGTCTATTCCGGAATAGCCTACCAAAAAAATATCTGGCTTCTTATTTGCTTCAGAATTCTTATTTTAAATAATACCGTGTTAAAAGTTAAAAATTGGCAAGACAAATCACGCGGAGAACTTTTTTCTACGGGCACGGGCCCATTTTGTGCGATTCTGAAGAAAGGCGGGGCAAATCGGTACGATTCCTCACATTCATTACTTTATTTATTTTTTTTTGTTGGGGGGGGGGGGGTTACACAGTTAGATCAGGTCGAAATGACCGCTGAGTGGCCTAAAAGCTACGAGTGACACCCCTGAATAATCACGCCAGATCACACCTGCCGCTGGTACAAGAAATTCACATGTTGCACGTCACAGATTTTAACATCTTTCTCAGTGTCCAGATATTTTCTGAACGAGTACACACAGCCAAATTTTCTCCTCCAGATTTGGTAACGAGGGTATCTTTCATGAACTCCACTCACATAGACCGCCAAATAGATATAGTTTTTTTCCTTATTGTAAAACGCCTTGTTATAAATATCTTTTTTAAGAATATCTTTTTCGTAGACTTGAAACCACAGTTTCTTTTCTTGGTATGTTCTGTCAAAGTGCATTCGCACTCTCATCAACTCATTCATTTCAATGTAATCTTGGAGAGCAGTAAAGTTCTCATTGGTTAACATTTCAGACACAGTCACAATGGCTTGTACAGCATCGCTCAAAAACTTCGCTTCCGTGAACTGTGGGTCGTGCTCTGCAAGAATGGCAAACGCTTGCGCAACCTCTATTTCTTCTCCTTCATCCTTTTCCTTATTTTCTGGGGTTTGCGAGATGACGTCATCAAGAACGGAGTACTCGTACTCATCCGCGTCTTGCGACAAAGTCTCCGAGCTATCGTTTGATTCTTTTTTCATTTCTCCGGCTTGAGAATTGCCTTTATCGTCAGAATCTGGTGAAGTAAACGCACTTCTACGTTGCTGATCTCCAGAATTCAGCGTATGAAAAGAATCCAACCGATGTAATCCGGTGTACAGTCGGGATCTGGATGTGACATCCGGTGTTCGCTGACGGATCCGAGCACTGTAGTGGCACTGTACCACGCTGTTAATGGCTGCGCACGGTACGCAAGTAGGTGTATTATACTGACGGCATAGACGGCTTGCATGTGACGTCATAAAGAATCGTGAAACCGCGCCCCACTTTATGTGTATTGACGTGCCCCGTCCCATAACTGCAATGGTCGACTGCAACAGATAATACAGAAGTCTTAATCGAATGTCTGGCACACTGATCCTGGTGTAACTTGGGAGTTCCTTGGTCGTGGCAATCACAATAACAGCGACTTCTCTTTGGATGTGGAACCAAGGCTGGCCAGCACGTAAATACACCGCTGCTGTAATATTCTTGACTGAGTAGTAATGCACTGGCACCTGTTTTCCCAGCCCCCAGTGACTAACTATAGTCAGCCACCACCCTCCTTGCATCAAAATAGGTGCAAGTACGAAAGCTGCTTGGAATCATGTCCTGAAAACATTGGCCTACTTAAAACTTCCATCTGAGAACTTTTGTAACCTATTGTTTCACTTAGTGTTCTGCGGCAGAAACCGTATATACCGATCATAGGCTACTATTCCGCATCTGCTGTTCAAAGTAAATGAAGGTTTAATGCTTAGTGGTCTTGCTGGGTATTAAAAATGAGTTATAGTAATAAACCAAGAAACCCCATGGCAATTTTGAAATATAAGTCTGTGTGCTGTGTACGTCACTGCTTAACAGCACCCCCCCCTCTACACACCAAGTTCGAGCACACCCTGTTTCTATATGGTGACCTTGAAAAACGTTCTTGTTCACGTAGTGACCTTGAAATTTTTACCCCAGTTCTTGATCTATGCATCTGAGAAACTTAGTCTAAAATTTCTTACACGTAAATTGACAGAATGAACATTTAGTTTACAAAGTATAATGTCCTGGGACATCGTACCAGCTCAGATTTGACTAAAAAATGCGAAAGAAGAATATAACCACTGCTGACCATTTGGGTCAAAATCAAGAATATCTGAGTTAAAACTTCAAGGGCCCATAGATATTTAGTGGTACACAATCAACTGTGATATCATATTTTGGTCAGTCGGGTATAAACTTTGGTTTTAAAAAGAGAAAAAGTAAAAAACAAACACACAAATTTTGCGAGATCTTTCCATCAATTACAATAAGAATATAACAAACACAAATCATCTCCGCCGTAACGACTTTTATTACAAACAAATGAAATACAAACTCGCCACACAGACACAAGAATTGGCCAAAATTTAACATACCAATCACGTCCTGTCTTCATTTTTGAAAATAAAGTACATCGTCATGTCAGCATTCTTAACGCATCCCACATAAGTATGAACGAAACCAGATAACCAATAAATTCCAGTAACTATTTTGTGTAAATTTTTGAACAAACTATATTTTATGCCAAGCCTCAGAAACACTTATACTTCTCAGTAACGACACCCAAAAGTAACCGAAGACTCGTTAAGCAAAACTGTACGTGGACATTGTGCCCAGCAGTAAAAGCGAAAACATTACGACGGTGAAAAGAGGAACAGACCAACTGTGACAAATTTAGACTTGGTTGAAAGTTTCATAAGCAACATTGCTATCAAAAGTAACCGGACTAATTCGGGGCGAACAGTATTGTTTGTGTTTCTCTTAAAACTATCCATTCCTTTGGCATGTTTTTGCCGAACTTATAAATACTGTAACTCCAGTGAAGATCTACTTGGGATAGAGGTAGAAAAAAAAGTCCAACGCTTGGGCTATCGGGGTAAGTGGTTGGGCGACTGGTGGACAAGCATCAAGTGGTAGGGCGATGCGATTTCTCTTCTTTTTCTTTTTTTTTTTTACAATTTGACCGCTTCCGGCCAACATTGGCCAAATCGTCACCCAAAATAACAACCCTGATGCAGGAGCTTGAGAGAAAAGAACATTCTTGTCAAATTTCAACGCAATCGAACCGGATCTGTAGAAAGAGTAATATATATGTTTGTGTTGTCCCAAATTTGGCCCACTCCGGCCAAATCACAAAAATAATTTCACACGAATAATTTCGTGATAACCGATTTAGAAAGCAAACTCTATTTATAAACATTACTCATAGCTATATCATATTCCGAGTTTTCACCGTACCGCACCGTATTCACCGCACCGCATTCACCGTACCGCACCGTATTCATCGTACCGCACCGTATTCACTATACCGCCCGCATTCACCGCACCGCACCATATTTACCGTACCACACCGTATTCCTCATACCGCACCGTATGGATTTTAGTGCATCATCCCCATCCTGTGCATTACTGTGTGAAGCTCTCAAGTAGAACCTTGAACATAAGAGAAACTAACAAAGTGCTTAAGTCTTCGTTGAAATATTCTGAATTCTCAAAAAGCTCTTTACTCAATATCCCTAGCGTTTCTCACTCCCTGTGGCTTGAATACAGACTGACTCACGTTTATAAAATCACAACACGCGTTTCATTAATTGTAAATAATGCACTTCTGAGATGGTGGCGGAGATCTTACGTCTGGGATCGAGCCACCTCGTAAAGACGTACACACAGACAAATCTCTTCATGCGGAAGTTCGTGAAGGAAACACGCGAGTGGTATCCCTTACATATTACTTTAATTTCGATGAACTTTCCCTGCCTGCTATAAGCCACGTGTGGGATGATGCTACAGCTGTTGATATCCTGGTTGAGCACAGTCAGCCAGTCTCTCATTGGCTCGCTCAGCTTGTCATATACACCTTGCAGTCGTTTCAGCTCGTTGGGGTCAACAAAATCGGCCAGCTCCTCAAATTGGCCCGTGGACAAGAGCTGGGAGGCGAGCACGATGGCTTCCTCCGCCTTGCTGAGGAAATCAGCTTCCGTGAATTCCGAATCCTTTGCCTGTGCGATATCAAATGCCTCGCTCTTGGGAAGTAGTTCTATATATGGCGCGCCACTCGGGACTGACATATGGCGCTGTCCGCCGAGTGACGTCACGCCGCCATTTCCCGGGTAACACAAGCCCTTGAATGCACGAGGACGCATGTTTTTAATAAACGCGCCACTGTGTTGGCCCAGTGTCGCTGCAGTGTCGGTGGTGAAGGAACTGTGTTGCACAGCAGCACTGGGAATTTCTCCGCATAATGTTTGACGTACCAGAGAGCACGCTGGAGTAAGATATCTTTTAGCCCCATGGATTCTCGCTGGCCGTACTAACACGGAGGAATATCGTCCTATAAAGGCAGCGGTTGACTGTAGAAAATAATCAAAAACAAAAAAATTGTTATAAACAAACGTATTGTTTAAAATTAGAAATAGAAGCGAAAAAAGAAATCAGGTATTTTTTTCAAATAAACAATTTAACTTTCTTTGGTTTAAATCACGTATATTCGATTTTTACGAAATTCAGCTCACAGATCATCTGATCTTCGGAACAGTCTACCGTGTTCTCGGTATTCTCCGGAATAGACTGCCGTGTTCTCGGTATTCTCCGGAATAGACTACCGTGTTCTCGGTATTCTCCGGAATAGACTACCGTGTTTTCGGTATTCTCTTCGTCTCCATCTTTAGGCTTCTCTACTCAAAATGCGTACTTTCTTTAATCTATCACACTTTTAATTTTTATCCCTCCCCCCCCCCCGCTCTCCCGCCCCCACCCATACACCTCCCTCAAAGCGTCTTTTCCAGTTTTCAGCCAAAATAATGCAACACTTAATTTTCACACGAAATTCAGTTTACCTTACAATTTACATTAAAGCTAGCTCAAAGTGAAGCCAAGGGGCTGGTGAGGGGTGGGGGGTAGAGCTGGAGTAGAATATGAATAAGTTACACGTAACGTTACAGACTTACGCACGAATATCAATGCCCAATCCTGATTAAATCTTTTCCATCCCTCGTCACAGTCTTTAACAATTTCGGCCTGGCCCGACGGAGATCTTCTCACTAACTTTTCATCCAATAAATTTGACCTGGCAAGGTCTAATTTTTGTTTTTAAAATTTCGAAGGCAGGGCAATGACTAAAAATTCTTGCTTCTTCTTTTTTCCGCGAAATGTTTTATAAAACATTCATATTGACATAGCCCTTGTATGAACAATTCATAAGTTATTATTTTGAAGAGCGTGAAGTATCAGTGATGTGAAGACCAAAGCGCCAGCACTAAATTTGTCAGATGTATGCTTCTTTCGAAACACTATTTTCTGTAGTTCTGCTTTCCGGTTAAATCTTTTTAAAATTTACCTTTTCACTCCGGGCCGGCCCGTAAACTTCTTTTCTCTCTTTTCCTTTTTCTATTTTCCTTTTACTTTTTTGCTCGCTTTTTTGAGATACGACAGAGGAACTGTCTTTTTTATCTGTGATTACAGCGACTCCGTCTGGCTGATGAAAAACAAGTTATTTTTATCTCTCGCCTTATACAATCATACTTCTGTCTCAGCCTACGTATGAGAACAGGCTGTGAACCGGCAGAGGTGTTGCCATGACATGAAAACGCATTCTGGGTGCAGAACCAAGATTGACCCAGGGACATATTTGACGCAGCTAAGAAAACACTATTAACCACTTTACAGAAGCTTTTATTTTACCACCTGCCATTCAAATTCTCACACTATCACTACTCAAGTTTTGTTTCTCCAATTCAACGAAAATAAGTAGCGTTATTAGAAGAACTACGTGATAACAGCCCCCCTCCCCTTCCCCTCCCTCCCCCGCCTCTTAATCAGTATCTTGGCTGGATCAACATCAGATTTCACAGTGTGATAAAAACTTCAAAGTGTACCACAGCAGAACTGTTTCTATGTGGCTATTTCTATAAATAGCCTGGATGATAAGCGCTTTTTTCCATTAACGGTAAGCAAAATAAGTGTTATTTTAAATAGACGACTTCCTCCAACAAACTAAACTATCACCTTAAACAGTTTTAGGTGTTTCACCGCAAAAACTGTCGATTCATTTTCCTTATCCAAGTTCACAGCAAGAACATACATACAGGAAAAGAAACTATCGCTCATCGGGTATTCAGCGACACCACTCCCACGCAAACCGGCGAAGTAAACACACAGCAAAAGTTGCCTTTGCGGCACGTTGTGAATGGCGACAGGATGGCAGAGGCTATACTGCACTTCCGCTTCCACTATCGCCAAACGCTCTCTGTCCGCTGCCGATAGTGTGCTGTACTTTTTTTTTAACCGCTGCAACTCTCTATCGTGGACTAGTCCGTACAGTTGTGAAAACTCGCCACGCGACAGCAGTGACGACACAGTGAGCATTGCAGTTTTGGCGCCATTAACGAATGCCTCTTCCGTTAACTCCGGATCGTTTTGTCTTAACATAGCAATAGCGTTTCTCTTTGCTATGTAACCTCGACAACGGGATGAGGAGTGGAATTGAGCTAGTAAGAATTTGATCCCTGGCGGAGAAGTCCTGGTAAGGAGCAGCGTGTTTGAGGTGCACGCATGAGGTGATCCAAGACATGTCGCGATAAGGCGGCGGGATGTCCACACAAAGCATGGCGATGTACTGGCAGGAGCATACAAGAATTTTCGCCCACTGTAGAAAGCGGCAGACTGCAAAAACATAAGTATATTCCGTAACTAGAGCGGCTATAGCCCGTTTCATATTAGAATAACACAGATTTTAGCCATAACTCTGAGGTTGACGTGTACATGTATAAAGTTGTGTCAGGAATACATAAACATTCATTAGTTATAACTCTTATTCTTGTATAGAATCTTATTTAAAAATTGCTTATACGTCTATTTTTGGGACATGACGCCTCACAGGCAAGGAAAGAACTGTCCCAACTTGGGTTTATTTAATATCATTTTAAGTACATAATCAAAACAAACATTGGCACGTGGTAATGTTTTCATCCCGTAAAAGGACGATTTGTTTCTCGCCTTTTTTTATTGTCATTCATAACTCAATAACGCCATTTCTGAAATGTTCTGAAACTGATTCTATACACGGCCATCTGATTAAACGTAACACTGCTGTGCGTAGTTATGTAAATTTTACAGTGCTCGTCACATGTGACCTCATGAATAAAACTGCTGTTTTACTGTTATACAGCTCTACCGAAAGAAGTGGGAAGCGTCCCGGTGTAAGTACCAACTTACGAATTGTTTCCTATGATGTCAGTCATATCACCAGTTGCAACAACTCGAACTCTATGTTATTTCACATAAATCGTCCTTATTAACTTTAAAGGGTCACAGTTATGGCTTAAAATCGGTGTGATTCTAAAATGCGTAGAACAGTAGTGTACGCCAAAAGTGTATCCGAACAAGTCACACTTTTATAGCCAGCCGCCATTAGGTTTTTTGTTTTGTTACGCGTTGTAATTCAGTCACATGACCTGGATCGCCGGTGTATATCACTGTACAACTACAAAGCAACTGGACCAAGTCTGAAGGCAAAGAGGACTTTCACAAATATGTTGACAAAACAGATCGGTTTAGACCAGCCCGACCATGGTAGACTGGTCTAAAAACCAGAGTACTCACTGCTTATAAATACAGTAATAAATTGTACTATATTCAGTACTATTTGATCGCTCGCATTTTTACGCTGTTATTTTTTTTTAAAATTCGTTTATCCCCTTTGTCATGGGTGCGCCATTTTCTCATTGGTCACGTCATTTTCATTGTGCCACACCCGTGGGAGCGTCGCAGAGAATAAGGAACCCCGACTCGTTATGGAGAATGAGAAAGAAATACTGTTTCTGGTCAACACTGCAACTGTCATGAAATTCAACAGTTACTATCCCACTGATCACATACCATTGACGAAACAGGCATTTGATTTTTTTTTAATTAAAAATCAATCACAATTAATTTATTTTTAAAATGATACATTTGGCTATAAAATAAACATGTTCTATCTCTCTCTCGTTCTCTCTCTCTCTCTCTCTCTATCCCCTCTCGTTCTCTCCCTCCTCTCGTTTTCTCTCTCCTAGCCACGTACTTCGCCAGCTGAAAGTTGATTCGTAAAGAAAAGAAAACATTTGACTAGAAGCATATTCGCAAGCAGTGTATAAGATTCAGAATAATATGCAAAATAATTTTTAAACATAGTCAAAGCCCTCAGCCGGACAGTGCATACTCGGGAAATAAACCGCAGCATATCATTTAAGTGCTGCCAATTGGATATTTATTGTCGATCCTCTATGAAATCTTGCACAGGCACAACTGCAACATATTCTTTTACCATGTAAATTTGAAAAACTGTGGGGTGAAAACTTAACGGCAAAGATGTGCGGACGAAGTAAGGTATTTAATTATTACCCCACGGACGGCAATGGCGATAGCAATAGCCTCAGCGAAATTTTGCTGAGGGCTAAAATTCGAACGATGGCTTATTAAATTATAATTAAAGTGCTTATATTGAAAGAAAATAAGAATCTTGCTGTTTGTCCTTATCATACCATACTCTGCAGCCCATCAGAAAAAAAAGAAGTACGCATTGGCTTATACCAAAGGAAAAAAGTAGATTCGAAAGTGAAAAACTTACCAAACCAGCCCTCGAAATTCCCTTTTTTAATCGGTGTTGAAACTGCTGAGGGCTAAAATTCGAACGATGGCTTAGTAAATTATAATTAAAGTGCTTATATTGAAAGAAAATAAGAATTTTGCTGTTTTTCCTTATCATTTCTTACTAATGTAGCCCATCTGACAACCCGAAAGTACGAATTGGCTTATATTAAAGGAGAAAAGTAGATTCGAAAGTTAAAAAACTTACCAAACCAGCCCTAGAAATTCCCTTTTTTAATCGGTGTTGAAACGCTTGCGACTTTTCCAGGCATTAAAATCGAGTTGCAGACGTTCAAATTCCTGGTAATCTTTAACAGAATGCCCAGGGACATTGGGACCAGCCCAAACAATCGAAAAAGGGAAGAGCCTGTTAGCTGACGACTCCCGGATCATTCGTGAGTAATATCTAAACAATCCGAGCAAAACTGAAGGAGTGGTAGCGGGTGAAAGCTTGTATAACGGACATTTCATTGATGCGGAAAATAATTCCCCTCCTATCACACCATTCTAGCCCAACATAATAGGCTGGTCTAAAAACGTCAAATAGCAAAATTAATCATGAATGCAAATTTTTATTTTATGTTTAACTAAAATGACGAAGGTTTAGACTGTAGACTTTTAGTGAAGAGTTATTCTATGTCCACAATGAATGCAAACAAATGGTTATAAGAAAACAATAATGTCCATGAACATTGTGCCTAGTTCAAAGAAGCGGCACGCTACAAGGTTTCCACGCACCGCTTCAAATCCTCGCTATATACCGATATCAGTGTTGCCACGGAGTCATCAAGAAAACTAAGGATAAAAAAGGATAAACTTGGGGAAAAAAGTATGAAAAAAGGATAATTCATATTTTGCTGAAAATTTTAAAACTTTAAAAAATACATCCTAAAGTAATCAAATCATACAATTACATAAATTACCATCCATAAATTACATATGTAAAGTTCAAGTGGTGGTTGAAGGGGGGGGGGGGGTGGTGGTAGTTGGATGCGAACTTCAAAGTCAAATTCCACCATGACGTCACAATTTAGTGCAAACAAATACGGGTGTCTGAAATTTAAAACAAATGTGCGTACGTACTTTATCGATGGTCCCTAGGGACATGCAACTCAAAATTATAGATTAAAGTTATTCAAAATCATCCAAGAAATAAGAACCACTTAACATCATTTAGAATAATGGATATTTTACAGTGTGATAAGATATTGATTACGTTTACGAAATATATGTTTCAATTCTATAAAAAATACCCCTTCTCAACAGATGTATTGATTTTAGCCATAGACGCTGCAAAATAGTTGGAAATTACATAAACATACAGTGTTAGAGCGGTTAATATTATGGCCTAATCAAGGGTAATGACTAGGGTGAGAAAAAATTCCAGCTGAAAAAATATAACTAATTAGGAAAAAATATTTTGAACGAAAAAATGAAAAAAGTATCAAAATAAAAAAAAAGGATGAAAATAAAAAAAAGTATGAAAAAGGATGAAAATTAAAAAAAAAAGCATAAAAAAAGTATTTAAGGATAAAAAAAGGATAAAATCAGGCTCTTTAAAAAAAAAAAGATAATCCTTTAAAAAAAGGATGATGTGGCAACACTGCGATATACAAGTCAACCGAGACTCAATGACCCACAAGTCTTTATTAGCATTTGCTAAAGGTTCTCAAAGTACAACGGTAATGATATACAACTTCTGTGTTACGCTCTGTTCTTTTGAAGAAAACAGTACGGAAATAACAACAAATCTCCCGCAATAATTAACATTTGTTTGTATACATGAAGCATAGTTTATTACATGAAAAAGTAACAATATTTTTTGCAATTACCCACTAAAATACTTTTGAATTGATATTTCAACAAGTTTGTCCAAGGACAAAGTCCCAGCTTACGAAAAGCGATAAGACCAATTCCAGCGTGCATGAGCAAGGGAATTTTCCTGAAAAATTAGGCTTCAAAAGATGAGACGGCAAAGAGCTAACTCAATAATTAATTTAGCACCGGACCAGAACATAGACCGATAAATGCATCCAAAGATTTCTTTCCAAGAAAAATGGGAAACAGATTTTCGGTATCTCTGGTAGACTGGATAGTCTGCCATAGATACCTTCAAACAACGCTCGCATTTCGGACCAGTGCGCATATTTATGTAACTTGCCTTGATACGCGGTTCTTATTACGACAAGTGCGCATATTTATTTAATTTTGCGTAGATGCGCGGCTCCCATTTTGGAAAAGTGCACATGTTTATTTAATTTGCGTTGATGTGCGGTTCGCATTTCGGACGAGCGCCCATGTTTTTTTCACCTTTTGTGGATGTGCGGTTCTTATTTCGGATCAATGCGCATCTTTATTTACATTGTGTTGATGGGCGGTTCTTATTTCGGATGAGTGCGCATGTTTATTTTTTTTACCTTGTGTTGATGCGCGGTTCTTATTTCGGATTAGTGCGCATGTTTATTTACCTTGTGTTGATGTGCGGTTCTTATTCCATACCAATGCGCATGTTTATTTTACTTGCATTGATGAGCGGTACTTATTTCGGACAGCCCAAGTTACCTTAGGTTGCCTTGATGCGCGGTTCGCATTTCGGACCAGTTTGCATGTTCATTTAACTTGCCTTGATGCACGGTTCTTATTTTGGACGTGTGCCTATGTTTATTTATTTTGCGTTGGTGCGCGGTTTGCATTTTGGACCAGTGTGCATGTTTATTCAACTTGCGTTGATGAGCAGTTCCAATTTCGGACCATTACGCATGTTTATTTAACTTGCATTAATGCGCGGTTCGAATTTCGGACCGGTGCGCATGTTTATTTAACTTGCGTTGATGCGCAGTGCTTATTTTGGACCATTTAACTTGCGTTGGAGCGTGGTTCACATTTCGGAGAAGTGCGCGTGTTTATTTAACTTGCGTTAATGCGCGGTTCGAATTTCGGACCAGTGCGCATGTTTATTTAATTTGCATTGATGCGCAGTGCTTATTTTGGACCAGTGCGCATGTTTATTTAACTTGCGTTGGAGCGTGGTACGCATTTCGAACCACTGCGCATGTTTATTTAACTTGCGTTGATGCGCGGTTCGAATTTCGGAGGAGTGCGCATGTTTATTTAACTTGCGTTAGTGCGCGGTGCTTATTTTGGACCAGTGCAAATAACTTAAGTTGGCGCGTGGTTCGCATTTCGAACCACTGCGTATATTTATTTAACGTGCGTCGATGCGCGGTTCTTATTTCAGGCCAATGCGCATATTTCTTTAACTTGAGATGATGCGCGGTTCTTATTCTGGACCAGTGCGCATGTTTATTTAAGTTGTGTTGATGATTGGTACTTATTTTGGACCGGTGCAAATGTTTATTTAACTTACGCTTATGTGCGGTTCGCAGTTCGGACCAGTGTGCATGTTTATTTAATTTGCGTTGAAATTCGGTTCGCATTTCGGACCAGTATACCTGTTTCTTTAGGTTGCGTTGATGCGCAGTTCCCATTTTGGGACCAGTGAGCAGGTTCATTTAACTTGTGTTGACGCGCGATTTGCATTTCGGACCAGAACGCATGTTTATTTAAGTCCCGTCGATGCCCGACTCTTATGTCTATTCAACTTGCGTCGATTCATGGTTCTTTCTTCGGACCACTGCGCATGTTTATTTAACCTCCGTTGATGCGCGGTTCTCATTTCAGACCACTGCGCATGTCTATTCAATTTGAGTCGATGCGTGGTTGTTTTTTTCGGACAAGTGCGCATGTTTGTTTAACTTGCGTTGATGTGCGGTGCTTATTTTGGACCGGATCGCATGTTTATTTAACTTCCGTCGATGTGCGGTTCGCATTTCAGGCCATTGCCCATGTTTATTTAACTTGTGTTGATGCGTGGTTCTCATTTCAGACCAGTGCGCATATTTATTTTACTTGCGTTGATGCGTGGTTCGCATTTCGGACCAGTGTGCATGTTTATTTAATTTGCCTCGATGTGCGGTTCGCATTTCGGACCAGTGCGCATGTTTTTTTTTAGGCTGCGCCGATGCGCGGTTCGCATTTCGGACCACTGCGCATGTCTATTCAACTTACGTCGACGCGTAGTTCTTTTTTCGACCAGTGCGCATGTTTATTTAACTTGCGTTGATGCGCGGTGCTTATTATGGACCAGTTCGCATCTTTATTTATCTTCCGTCGATGCGCGGTTCACATTTCGGACCAATGCGCATGTTTATTTAACTTGCATCGATGCGCAGTACTTAATTTGGACTACTGCGCAAGTTCATTTAACTTGCGTTTATGCGCTGTAGGAGGAGATTCATTTAATATTTTTTCAAAAATTCCGAAAAAAATTCAAGTTTTCCAATTCACTCAAAAAGCACAAGCCGTATGCATGACCCCCTAGAGACGGCTCATATCGAAAACAAATGAAATTTGATAAAAACTGTAGGAGGAAATGCATTTCGAATTTTTTTCTTCAAAAATTCTCTGACCGACTGAAAAAGACACGCCATATTCACGACACCCTAAGCATGCCTCAGCCCCAAAATAAATGATGTTTGATCAAAACTGCAGGAGAAAATGCATTTTGAGGTATTTTCATCAAAAATTCCCCCCGAAATCAAAAATTCCCAAGTCGAGTCAAATAGCACAAGCCGTATGCGAGACCCAACTAAGGATGCCTCATAGCAAAAATAAATGAAATCGGATAAAAACTGTAGGAGGAAATGCATTTTGAAGTTTTTCTTAAAAAATTAGCAAAAAATACAGAAATTGTCGGATCGACTAAAAAGCGCAAGTCGTATGCTCAACCCCTTAGGGATGCCTCGAACCAAACAAAAAAAAAAAAAAAAGAAAGAAATCGGTTCAAAATTGTAGGGGTAGATGCATTTTGAATTATTTTCGAAATTTTTGCTTAAAAAATTCCCCCAAAATACAAACTAAAAAAGCACAAGCCGTATGCACGACTTTTTAGGGGTGCCTCATATCAATAATAAGTGACATCGTGTCAAAAATGTAAGAGGAGATACATTTTAAAATTTCTTTAAAAAAATCCCCCAAAATTCAAAAATCACCCGATCGACTAAAAAAGCACAAACCGTATGCACGACCGCTTAGGAATGCCTCACACCAAAAAATAAATGACATCGAATCAAAATTGTAGGAGTAGATGCATTTTTTTTTCAAAATTTTTGCTTAAAAAAATCCACAAAAATTAAAAAATCACTCGATCGACTAGAAAAGCACAAGCCGCATGCACGACCCCTTAGGGGTGCCTCACACCAAAAATAAATGACATCGGATCAAAATTGTAGGAGCAGATGCATTTTGAAACAAAGTTTACAGCGAACTAACTAACTAACTTAATAACTAACTAACGGACGCCATCCGCAGACCGATAGGAATACCCCAGCTTACGTGTAACGTAAGCTAGGCTAAAAAGAACAAGTATGTCAGTAAAACTGACTAAGTCCCCCGCCGGCGTGCAATGACTAGATTTCAAGACATTTCGAGATCTGACTAAGCCGCTTGCAATCATAGGAAATTAATTTTCGACGAAGTCTGTAGAACCAATTTTTCCGCCGACGGTGAAACCTATACCCAGGTGCACAACTACAAGCCTTATTCTATGCCACTGCAAGGTTTAAATGAAATCCCTCCAGTGGATCTTGAGATCTGCCGCGGAAACCACACCCTATCCACTAGTGGTGTGCCTTACATTCGAATATTCGATTCGTTTTGACAGGGTTCGAACCCTAAAATAGGGTTCGAATATTCGAAAACTTTGTACTTAATTTTCTTCACTATTTGACTAAACCAGTGACGCCAATTCATTTTGAAGCTATGCAAGACTTGTATCAAATAAAACGACAATTTTTAATCAACAAACGAATCATATATGTACATATTATGCCACGCATGCATGCATACGGTAATGCATGCTTGGAATCGAGTTTTATCTAAAAGAACTATTTCATAGGAAAATAAAAATATCCAAGGGGATCCCTTGAGATCTGCAAGCACAGCATACAGTAAAGCATTTTAATCCCTATGTTCGTGGAACGTACGGCGCGTTTTCCAGTGAGCTAGAACTTGTTATTGCCACGATCGACACACGCTGTAAACGAGAAAGAGACACGAAGTCTCTCGATGTATTACGTGATCTCTCTAAGCCAATCAAATTGCTCTTTTGCTCATTAATTATGCATGCGTAGATTCTACAAGTGGCAGCCATTTTGTAAAAAAAAAAAGTAAAATGATGCATGAAAAAAGTTGGATTTATTGAATATTTCAACCAAACTATCTCGCAAAGAGGTAAAGTTTTTATATATTTTATAGATAATGGCATGTAGCATCAAATAGCGTAATATTTCTTATGTCTCAGCTTCAGTTTTTCGTAATTTTTTTTCGGTTTCAAAGTGTAAAGGTTTATTTAAAGTCAACTTTAAGAGCTTATTAATGATCTTCGCTAAATAGCTACCCGTTCTTCAACTCAATACTTGGCCAGTTTTCTTTGAATTTTTAATCCAAGATAACTGGACCCATAAATTTGCTCTCCATACGACAATACCTTCACATCGATGCCCTCGAAAAAGTATTCAAACTCTTAAAAAGACCTATTAAATAACTCTTGATGACTAGCCGTCCCTCCTGTCTGACCCCCCCCCCTCCTCCGCCGAACTCTCCTTCCCGCTAGTCACCTTAACTAACTAGATAAGTATTATATTTTTGCATTGCTGTCATGATGACCATATTTTATCAGGGTCCAAGGGGGGTGGCTGTAGATGATGAAATCGGCACGTTTGCAAGAGTTGCTACATTTTTGGATATATAATCGTCTTTTTTTATATTTTATATATTTTATATATAATTTATTTTATATTGGGTTTTCATCATACGTGCTGCTGTGACAGATAACGCCACGAATGAGGTAGAAGCTTTCCGACTCCTTGAATGGACACGGCTCAGCTATATGAGAAATAACCTGAATTTAGTTGTTCGATATGGCCTCCAGGAAGTGCTACGGCTAGTTAAAAAAGGTCGGAATTTAGTAACATGTTTCCATCACAGCTCACACGCATAGGAGCTCTTGCAACAGAAGCAGAAGGTTCTTTTACACAACGACTTAAAGAACCACAGGCTCATCGCTGACGTCAAAACAAGATGGAATAGCACAGTTGACATACTTTCGCGCATAATTGAGCAAACACTGGCATTGCATGCATACGAAGCTCGAACTCCAAAACCCCAAGTCGAAAAAATGCGCAACCTTTGCCATGCCTCCCGGATGAGGCAGCGCAGGATGCTGAACTAGCTGCTCCAGAACCGAAAGCACGTAAAACTTACATGTTTAATGACATCATTCAATGCTCTGATTAGACGCCTACTAAAAGCGAAATAATTGAAATTGAAATAGCACAATACTTGTCTGAAGCACAGATAGACACTAACTTATGTCCTCTGAGTGGCGTGAAAATCATACAAAACACCCATTGATATCGACTGTTGCGAAGAAAATACTAGCCATACCTGCAACATCAGTGCCTGCTGAAAGAATATTTAGCCTGGCAGGAAGCATCGTTACAAAAAAGAGATCACAACTGAATGTGAATTTACTTATGCTCTCGAACAAGAATACATAGAAAGCGTATACAAATACGTATCTTGGTCTCGCGCAACAGCCTTCCTGGTGCAAACGAAATATTCATTAACAATGACCGTTTTACAAATCCTAGTTAAGAGCATTGTTACTTAAAAAGTTTAAAAGTTCGCAGGATTATATTCGGAGTTTTGTTTAAACTCAGCACAAATTATAGTAGAGATATTATGTGCTATATCGTGAAGTCAAAGACAAGCATAAAATTATTTGACGTATTAAAAACAAGAAATTTTTCATTTTAACATAGTTAATCAAAATAATTTTATGTTTCTGAATAACTCTGTAGATTCCGGATATGTAACATTAAGAATTACTTGCAACTGAATTTTTGTTAATCGTCTTAAATGTAGGTGTTGATTGATACAGCAAAATTTTCATTTTTGTTTTACATTTGAACGAAAACAGACTCATTGAATGTGCCATTTTGAAAGTAAAAAAGATAATCAGATAGTATTACAATTATATATATATAAATTTATTGTTTTATTTTTCACACAATATTCAAGTATAATGCTTGTACGTTTTGTAAATTACGGAATAAAATAGTTAAGAATTGTTGAAATTGCAAGGAAATTTATCAAATGTATGAATTTTAGAATAAATAAAAGACGTTTCATAATAAAACATCATCCGTAAATATTTCTCGTAGAAGAAAACAACAATTTGCAAAAACATGCCAATATTCGATTAATATTCGAATAATATTCGAAAATATTTTCGAATATTCGAACCCTGTTTTAGGATTCGAATTCCACCACTACCCAGGTGCACAACTAGAACCCTTATTCTATGCATGTGCAAGGTTTAAATGAAATCCCTCCAGTAGTTCTTGATATCTGTCGCAGAAACGACATTCTACGCCAAATGTTGACAGTCGGACAGACGGACGGGCCCGAATTCAATTTCGTTTACTAGTTCCCCGCCGTCGCGTAGCGCGCGACTAATAAACGAAATTAGAAGTTAAATATTGTGGGTGTACAAAATAAATGTGTATCTAATTTTGCATCAATGAACTATTTTAGTATATATTTTACAGATAATGTAGAACTCCTTTATGTAAATTTCTGGTCACTTTAGTCCCATGACATTTAAAGGCCCGAATGTAAACAAACATTTCACAGGTGAGTGCCAAAGGTAACTTCTCGGCACTTTAACAAAGAAATGAAAGATATATAGCCCATTACAAATCGTGCCCGTGTTACAAAAAGGGTATATTGGGCATGAACTTTCTGTAAATGTTTGAATAATCGGGACTGGTATTTAGGATTCGTGCCTTAGAACGGGTTCCGGACAGAACCCCCCGGGACCAACCCCCCCCCCCCCCCATGACCGAACACTCCGCGCATAACCCCCCATGCCAACCCCCCCCCCCCCCCCCCCCACATATGGAGAGGACCAACCCCCCCTCCCCTCCCCACTCCAACAATTATATTTTAACTTTTAAGTAGCCTCTGATATTCTGTAATCGTTACTTTATGATTAGCACAGTTATGGGGCAAAAGGTCCACTAAGGGCAAAAAATTTTATTCGGTTTTTCATGAAAAGTAAAAAGTTTTAATAACTGATTCACTTTTGTGGAGGTAGAGGGATTTGAGGTTAAACACCAACCAAAAGATAAGGAACATATCTCAACTCAATAAAATTTTATAGCAAAATGGCGCTTAAAGGGGCCTCTTGCCCCACCTTACTCTACACCCTTGTCATCTAGTCTGTTTATCGATTGCAATTAAAACATCTGAAGTTCGAATTCCTGTTATTTACAAGTAAGTATTTGTGAAACACAAGCGGGCCCCAACCGCCCCCCAAATTCATAGGGGTATACAGCGATGACGGACAGACGGACGGACACGCTAAACCTATAGGCCCGAATCCGAAGGGTTGGGGCCTAATAAACCACAGGAGCCCCCCATTGTTGGCTGAATTACAATTATACAGCCAACTGCAATTAATGTTGTCCGAAGTAGACGATATTACTGCAGAGGCCAATCAGTACGCTAAGGCATGTGACTATCAAAAACCACTGGCTTCCTGGAGTCAGTTTTCTTTATTTGAGAGCCCTACAGAGATACCAATTTGAAAAATGATCGGCTGCTGAAAATCGGTATATTTTACTTTCACCCGCACAGAGTCGTTACGCCTAATGGCCATTCGATGTCCGGAATGTTTTACAAATGAACTACATCTCAAATTGTAAAATCATGATGCAATAAACGAGTGTTTAAATTAGACATATTATATTGGCATTTTAATTAGGTTGAGGGGGGGGGGGGGGGGGGGGTTGGTCCGATCGGGGGGTTTTGACACGGGGAGTTATGCGCGCGGGGGATTTATGTCCTAGACCCCTTAGAACATATGAAGTTGACAGGGTTCATAGCGAAAACCAGACGTCAAATTCCAGGGTTTTCAAAGACATTTGGAGGTAAAATTCAAGGATTTTCAAGGATATTTGCAAGAGAAATTCCAGGATTATTTTAAAATGAAATTCCAGGATTTTAAAGAATTTTTCCAAGAACTTAGAACATTTTAAAATCAAGAATGTCGTTTATTTGTACTTCTAAATAAAAAAAAAAAAAAAAAACAAACAAACAAAAAATTCGATTATCTATTTGCATATTGTATTTTTAAATCATACACACGGGAAAAATTGGTATATTTCATAAATTAGAAAAAAATAATTACGAATTCCGAATTCCAGTATTTTCAAGGATTTTTTGTCAGATTCCAGGATTTTCCAGGATCCTTGAGGGATTTTGCCGAATTCCAGGATTTTTCAGGATTTCAAGGATCGCTATGAACCCTGGTTGACCAATATTAGAGGAAGAATAAGCCAATTCGTACTGTCGGATCTTTCCGATGGAGGTGTCGTTTCGACTGCAAATTTATTGGAATAAATTATAAAGAAATGATGAGGGAAAAACATCAAAATTCTAATTTTCTTTCAACATGCACACTTTCAAATTCAAAAAGCCACCATGTGATCTTATAAAAAGAATTTTACATATTATTCAGCCCCTTTAACAGCCAACATGTGAATACGTCTCTGGCAAAATAGAATTTTGTTGATTTTTGCCAGTTTCTTTCCATAATTTCTTCATATCCTTATCCCTAATGAGTTCACGCGTAACGCAAAAACTTTTCGACAAAGGTCTAAGTACGAATCCGCTTATGTAAGGCTCCGTAGCTCTGAAAGAGAAATATACGATGTTATTTGAGTCAGGTTAGCTCCAAGAAGCGGCCCGCTACTGAGGTTCGGCGCACCCGCTTCAAATCCTCGCCACATAACAGTAGGTAAGTCAACTACGCTAGTTTTGAGACACCTCTGTGGAGATGTGCAAAATTCAACTACCAACAAGTCTTTATTTGAAAAATAACATGACGCTGCACAACTTCAATAAATATACTTTCACTGTGAAAGGTAACATATGCCTAGGATTAATAGTTTCGGACATCCCGAGTGGAAAGCACCCAAGTCTTACATTGCAGTTATCTCAAAATATCACAATTTTTGACAAGTCGCCACTTTGGCAATTTTTGGCTGATTTGGAAAATAACACGACATTGCACAACTTCAATATATATATTTTCACTGTGCAAGGTGGCATATGCCTAGGATAAACAGCTTCGGAGAACTTGCCAGGAAACAAAACAGCATCAAAAGTGTGACACACGGACGGACGGACAGACAGAGGGCAATCCTATAGACTCGGGCTCGACCGGTTGGGGTCTAAAAAGCGACAGTAAATTTTGCATTTACTCGCCAAAAACTTTTGAATTGATATTTGGAGCCGTCCAAGGAATTATGGAAACGAACATCGGAAGGGTCTGTAGTTGCGGGAGAACTTTGAAAAACGAACGCGGGGTTAAGATACACACAGGGAAAATGGGTTGCCCACCAATCAGGAATCTGGTTCAACGCGCAAGGCAACTTGATGAGACGGAGGGGGGGCCAGTCCAGGATCAACCCCACAGCGGCAGGAACCCCCAAGCACCGGAAGAAAGAGAGGAGGGCGCGAGAGGTGGTAAACAGACAAGCACAACGGCAGAGCATAGGAAGCGAGTCAAGTGGCCCAGGAGCAATGAGTTAGCAAAGTGGGCAGCTTTTGAGGAAGATGTAGACAAGATTCTCGAAATAACGCTGTCAGGAAGTGTAGACAACAAATTCAACGCTATGTCCACGCTCATTTACAAAATAGGGAGTGAAAGATTCGGAGAGGCGCGGTGACACTAAGTCAAAACCAAGTCGTAGGCAGAGGAAAATTGCGGCAGTTAGAACTGATCTACGAAAGCTTAGGAAACGCTTCAGGGCCGCAAATGAAGCTGAGAGAAGAGTCCTGACAGATTTGAGGAACGTTGCTCGAGAAAAGCTGAAAAGCCTAAGGAGAGCGGAGTGCTGTAGAAGTAAACGACGGGAACGTCAGAAAAGAAGGGCAAGGTTCACGGCGAACCCCTTTGGCGTGGTATCTAGGCTGTTGGGCGACAAACAAAAAGGCCTAGAGAGGATGTCGAGGAATATCTGAGAGAAACCCACAGTGACCCAATGAAAGGCGCGGTCCTGGGAGAGAACAAGATGCTTCCAAGCCCGCCACCACCGGAGACGGCCTTCGACTATGGAGAACCTTCGAGAAAAGAATTGACGGATGTTCTCAAAAAGGCGCGTACTTAATTGCCCAAAGCTAGCTCATAGACTGTGGAGACTGATAAAGGTGATCTCGAGAAGGGGGCGAGTACCGAGCTGTTGGACGATTTCCGAGGGCATCTTCGCGCCAAAGGAGCCGAACTCAACAAACATAACCCAATTCCGAACCATATCATTGCTGAATGTAGAAGGCAAAATATTTATGTCCCTGTTATCGAGGCGTTTGACAGGCTTCCTACTGAAGAATGGATACATAGACACCTCGGTCCAGAAGGGCGGAATACCTGGAATGGCAGGGTGCGTCATAACACAGATCATACTTGAGGCGAGAAAGAGGAAGGGAGAGCTAGCGGTGATATGGTTAGACCTAGCAAACGCGTACGGAACACTACCGCACCAACTGATCGAAGTTTCGCTCCAAAAGTACCATGTTCCCGAGAAAGCCAGAAAACTGCTAGGGCACTACTACAGTAACTTCAAGATGCGCTTCACCGTCGAAGAGTATACGACATCCTGGCAACCTTTAGAGATCGGGATAGTTACAGGCTGTACCATCTCTGTGATAGTGTTTGTCGCGGCTGCAAACTTGTTGGTTAAAGCTGCCGAGAACAAAATAGGGGTCCAGTAATGGCGACAGGCATTAAGCAACCTCCAACCTGGGTTTTCATGGACGACATGACAGTAACGACAAAGACTGTTGTGCAAGGCCGTTGGAGACTTGGAGAAGCTATTCTCGTGGGCCAGGATGAAGTTCAAACCCTGCAAAATCAAGGAGCCTGGTGATCAGAAAGGGAAAGTTGGAGAAGATAGCTTTCCGGATAGGAGGCCAAGTCATTCCAACCATCCAGGAAAAAACCAATCAAATGCCTAGGCAAGTGGTTCAATGAACGGCTGAGTGATACAGAAGGCGTGGCGGAGATGTGCTCGCAAACTAGAATATGGCTTGAAGCTGTGGACAAAAGTGGACTGCCCGGAAGTTATAAGGCATGGTGCTACCAACACGGCATACTTCCGCGCCTGGTATGGCCTCTATCAATCTACGACGCGAGTGTAAGCACGGTAGAGAAGCTGGAGAGAGCAATAAGCAGATACCTAAGGAGGTGGCTGAACGTGCCTAGGAGCCTGAGTAGTGTTGGACTCTACGGCTCTGGGTCAAAGTTACAGCTGCCGCTGACGTCGCTCGTGGAAAAGTACAAAGTAGCGAAAGTCAGACAGTCCCTTCTGCTAAGAGACAGTGCCGACGAGTACGTAAGACTTCGCTTTGGGAAGAAGTGGCACGTAGAAGAGGCAGAAAAAACAGCAGAGGAGAGATTGAGGCATAGCGACATAGTCGGAACAGTGACTCATGGGCGGATGGGGCTCGGATGCATGACCAGAAGCCGTTTTAACACAGCAACCCCTAGACGCCGTAGGGAACTGGTCCAGGAAGAGATGAGGCAAAGCGAGGAGGAATCACGCCAGTTAAAGGCAGTCGCCCAAAAGAAGCAAGGCAGCTGGGTAAAATGGGAGTCTATCCGAGCAAGAAAGCTACCATGGAGCGAACTTTGGAAAATGGAAACAAGGCGCATCCGCTTCGCCATTGCCTCGGTTTACGACGTATTGCCAACTCCATCCAATCTCTGCACGTGGAGGATGCGTGAAGACCCTTTATGTAAGCTTTGCAGCAAGAAAGGAACTCTAGAGCACGTGCTGTCAGCCTGCACACAAGCTTTAGCTGATGGGAGATATACTTGGCTGCACAACCAGGTACTGGAAACCCTAGCGGCAAGCATAGACAAGGCCAGAAGGCGCGGGAGTGCCCACCAACGTTGTAATGGCCTACAGTTCATCCAGTTTGTCCGAGAAACTGGAGCGAGTGGCGCGAGGCAGGCGAGACCATCACCAGGAGGGATACTAGGAGCGAATGGCGATTGGGAAATGCGGGCGGATGTGATGAGACAGCTGAGCTTTCCCCAGCACATAGTTGCAACAAACCTACGACCGGATAGTCCTAAGGTGGCAGGCAAGCAGAACAGTCGTGCTAGTCGAGCTGACGGTGCCGTATGAGGAGCGAGTAGACGAGGCGCACGAGCGGAAGCTACTTAAGTATCAAGAACTTGTAGACAGTGCCGAGACAAAGGCTGAAAGACGTGGTGTTTCCCAGTGGAGGTGGGGTGCCGCGGTTTCCCGGCTCAATCGTTGTGGAGGGCACTTGTTATGCTCGCGTAATGGGGAAGGAGAGAAGAAAGATCGTAAAAGAGACGGGCGAGCGACCAGAAAAGGCCTCTCTGTTGATTTGGAGCAAGAGAGAAGAGAAAAAAAGCTTACCGGTTCCGAGTGGGATCTGATCAACTCCACTAGCCAACTTCTGGAGGTCATCGATGCAAGGGCCGAAACGACCATTGAAGGAAGACGCATCCTGACGATGGAACAGGTACTCTGCGACGCGGTGTCGTTTTCAAAATAGTTTCAAAATGCATGAAAAAACTAAAAGTGAAATATTGTGGGTGTGCAGAATAAATTTATGCCTAATTCTGCATCTACCAATTATATGAGTTGAGATTTTACAGAAAATCACTAATCGCTTTATTTAAATTTTTGGTCACATGATTTAAGGACATGACATTTAAAGCCCAGAAAGTATACAAGTATCCGACGGGTGATTGAGGAAGCTGACTTTTCTACACTTTGACGAAGAAAAAAGATATGCAGCCCATTAAAAATTGTGCCCTTTTTGCAAAAAAAAATTTTTTGCGCATGAACTTACAGTAAATCCGTAAATAACAGTGACCGGTATGCAAGATTCGTGACTCATAAGATATGAATTTAACCCCTATTAGCGGAACAATGCAAGGTTTTGTAGCTCTGAACAGATACGACTGGTATACGAAATTATTTAACTCAGAGCCGACTCGGAGCTACACTGTGCCTGCAGTAAGACATAACAAAGGTGAAAGGAGAAACATTCCAATTTTGACAAAATTTGATTTGGTAGAAGGCCCCATGGACTCGTACACTGTTTATCCCAGCCAATATTTGATGAAAGTCAAGGACACTGTGCCTGTAAGCCCCTCAATATCGCTCGACCGCTTTGCTTTGGAGAAAAACTAAGTTATTTTTCTTTGCACTGGTACTCACATACAGCTAATAAATACAAAGCTTAAATAACCTTACTTTCAATTTATCTACGAGCATACTTTCTTTTAAAACTGCCCACAGCAATGAACTTCGTGGACTCCACAACTTCCCGTGCAACGATCGCATCATTTTATTTTTTCTTCTTTTGCTTTGGATTTTAAATGCCATTCTGTTGAATTCACACAAAACGGCAATTCTTTTACGGGGCAATTCCTTTCTATATTCAATCATCCTTTAAAACGAGCCAATAACGTCTTCATATATATATATATATATATATATATATATATATATATATATATATATATATATATATATATATATATATATATATATATATATATATATATATATATATATATATATATATATATATATATATATATATATTAAAACGATTTTATCATTTTATATATTTATACGCAAGAAAACGAATATTTTATATATTTCATTAAGTCCTATAATGACAGAATGAAAAACTTACTATTTCTGCGCATTTGACTTATGTCTAATGTAATGTGTTGTAAGTACAAATGTACTTATGCAAACTCTAATTCAAATAATCGTTCTTCCAGCTGTTCATCTCTTGAAAAATCCCATATTCTTAACGATAGGTACAACTACCTGCTAGCAAAATTTCAGTTTGTTACAAACATGAGAGAGCAGTTAAATGAAGTAAAAAGGAAATATTGTTTTAATGGCCACTTCTTTAAGTTTGACTTCTGCTCTTCTCACACAGATATACCTGGCAGTCTGGTTAGAATGTAGAATAGCAATTTTATATTCATTTGTGAATCGCTTTTATATTCTGTGCAATTTCCACGTTTCAAAGTTTTTTACTCGACTGTTTGTTAAGGAATCCTAGTATTCCCATGCCCTTCATTTTAGGTAATTTTTAGGGAATACATTTATTTCCTGGCGGTTGGCCCAAAGATGTGAATTACAGAGAATATGCGTATTCTCTAAATACACAAATCCCCTGTAATACCCACCAACACACAAACACACGCGCACCTATACACATACACACATTCATATATATATATATATATATATATATATATATATATATATATATATATATATTTTTTCTCTTACGCCACTGTGTGTAATGTCAGTAGGGTGAAAAGGGGGGTTCTACCGCACTTGATGACGTCATACTGTCTGGAAGTGACGTCATCATGTCTGGACCGGAAGTGCTGTCTGGACCGGAAGTGCTGTCTGGACCGGAAGTGCTGTCTGGACCACTTGATGACGTCATACTGTCTGGAAGTGACGTCATACTGTCTGGAAGTGACGTCATACTGTCTGGAAGTGACGTCATAGCGTCTGGACCGGAAGTGACGTCTGGACCGGAAGTGACGTCATAGCGTCTGGACCGGAAGTGCTGTCTGGACCGGAAGTGTTGTCTGGACCGGAAGTGAGGTGATAGGCGTCGTCATGGCAACGTATTGTTGTGATGGTAACGAAGCATGGTTAACGTGACGTCATAGGCGAAGCTATAGGCGAAGCCATAGACGTAGCCATAACCCTGATAACAAAGTGAGGACCCCCCCTAGGACATACTATGTACCGACCCCCCCTAGGACATACTATGTACCGACCCCCCCCCCCCCCAGGAGAGCAAAAAAAAAAAATTGTGCTGAATCAGCATGATGAAATCATCGATTCAGCATGATAAAATAGTATATAAGTGTAGTGACTCGAGGCTCAGACATCGTCAGACATCGTCAGACATCGTCAGACACATCATGGACAACACATCAGCTACTAAGAAAGTGACCATACAATGCTACAAGTGCTGCGTGAGGTTGGAATATGAAGGACAGTCACACAACTGCCCGGTGCACCACAACGCACCGCAGCGCTTTTGCTGTAAAACCTGCGGTGGTCTGCTCTGGTACAACTTTGCGGCGACGCTACCTGGGCCAGGACCAATATGTAATGACTGCTGGTGGTGTGGTATGACTCTGAAGCTGAAGAGCTATTGCGACAGCCATCCGTTCAAGTGCGCGGGAAGACCATTTAAGATGCAGGAGTACTACAAGTACAAATGCCGCTGCAGGAATCCAACTTGCTGATATACTAAAATATTTCGGGCCCTTTTAAGGGCCATCCTATATTATGAAATGAAGCAAAACATGTCTGTCTGTGTGTGTGTGTGTGAGAGAGAATACATTTTATCACATTTCAGGTCTAGTTGGCGGATGAATACCATTTGGCAGACCATTTAACTTCACCGCTAGATGTCTCTGCTGTGTAGCAGTGCAGATGTACAACTTCACAACTGTAAGTGAGACATTCATATACACAAGTAAAATTCTGCTGAGTCAGCAATTTTAACATTTTTGAGCAAGTTTGAAAAGTTACACACCATATTTTGATTACATGGAAGTAGCATAAAAGCATAAGTGAAACATGTCAACTAGTCAACTTGTGATACATTCTGCTGAGTCAACAATTTTGAACGAGTATTGAATAAGTTTGAACAAGTTACACACCATATACCATCAAAGTTTTATAAAAGGAAGAGTGACGAGAAAACTTCACAATGTCAACATTACTTCTTCACAGATGTGTAGAGACCATGGATGACGTCTTCAAAGTGAATTATGCTGACTATGTGTTTTCAAAGCTTCCTGCTTTTGAATCGGATTGGATGCTGCAAGTGAAGAACTTACATCAGCATTGGGAAGCTGTTGGAAAGACCATTCCAAGAGATCGTTTCATCCGCTCGTTTCTACGTGAATGTGAAAATCTACATTTACCGTTAACTTATGACATTGATTCAGCATTTATCAACGCGAATACAATTTGGGCAGTTGAGCTCATGTTAGCTGTAGCTGCAAGAATCATTTTACATTATGATGATGATGTTCCATTGAAGACGAATGTATCAGAGCTTGTTCGATTCAACCATCCACGAGTTGAAGTGAACTCAAAACTTTGCAAGTTGTTTGCTGACTCAGCAAACAGTTGGGCATAAAAGGGAGTGGACTCAGCAGAGTGAAGTCATTTCTCAGCAGACAGTTGGAGGGAGTGGACGTGAAGTCATCAGTACATTGTGGCAGCCATGGAGAACAAGACAAGCAGCTTTAAAATTAGTGCTAACTTAACCATTACTGTGGAGCATGGAGAATATGGGCCATTTCTACGCATCACACGTGGAGAGAGATGGTGTGCTTATTCACCATCTTTGTGGAAGATTGTTTGCCAGAGCTTGAAAAATTTACGTGACATTGGCTTCAAACTGTACCTAACGCAAACGAAGTGGCTTGAAGTCATTTCATACTTGGATATGCGTTATGTGAGTTTTGTGCGCACGTCACGGTTTGAAGGGAAAGAATACACACATCACATCAACATGAATGATGGTGAATGGGAGACACTGCTTCAGGAGATGGACAACATCAACTCAGCCCTATCACCATGTGAGGAATGTCATGACAAGAAAACGATCATCAAGCTGCAAAAGGATGGTCGGATGAAGGTGTCAAAGCTATCCAAGAAAAGGCTGGCTGAAGTTCAGTTGGAGAACATGAACGTACAAAATCAACTTGGACTTACCTGTGACTATTGCGGTGCTTGTGGATATGTGGAGGATTATCATTGCCACTGCCACAAGTATAATTGCAAGTTGTGTGAACCAAACAACTTCTGCGACAAGTATGGAGTACTTAAAGTCTGTGAAGCAAAGTAAAAGTGACATTGAAACAAGATGGACGCATGTTTTAAAAAAGCTTATGTTGACTTGATGATTGCTAAACTTGCTTGCTGTGGCACTCCAGACTATCAACTTTATCATTTAGACGCTTTTTGGGATATTGTACATCACAGTCTTGATATGATTGAACTACATTCAAGATTTCTTGGAGAATGTCATAAAATTGGAATAGAAGAAGATCCTGACTTTGACTTTGATTCTGCACTTTATTCTGCTCGCACTGATGTTGAAGTATATTTCACCGTGGTTGACTATTTGAGAGATTGTTGTAAAGAAGAAGAGGAAACCGAGCAGCTTTATCAGGTAAGTTATATAAAACCTTTTTAATCATCTTTGTAACAACATAGTGAATTGATAACCATGTTTTTCTTACTAGCAAATTTAGTTTTATGTGAGTGGTTTCAACGTAAACAAAGAAAGAACATGATAGAAGAGGCAGCAAATATATTAAAAGATATTTTATTACAGGAAGAAACCGACATGTCAGAGTAAAACAGCAGAAGCAAAGTCAACATGGAGAATCTTGTACTATTCAGCGGTCATAAGGACGTTCTTTCAAACATGTTTCCAACACGACTTGAAAAGTATGGACATGTGTTCAACTCAAGTGAAGCTTTGTATCAATATGAGAAAGCAGTGTTTCATCACCGTCAAGATATTGCTTCAGCCATTGCTTCATGTAGAAATGGATATGAAGCAAAACGTATTGCTAAAGTGATAAAGCCATGTCCTTTATGGCATACAGTGAAGAGAAGCAAAATGCAAGATGTTTATCAGGTCAAACTGGATCAGTGTGTATTGTTTCGCAACAAGTTAAAAGAATGTAAAGATAAAATTTTAGTTGAAGCAACGTATGATCATTGGTGGGGAGCTGGTGTGAAACATGTGTCATCTGAATATCCTGGTCAGAATATTATGGGAAAGTTGTTAGAAATGTTGTGTGAGGGTTAGAGACTTTTTCATTTGCTTGCCAACCGTCATGGTGTGCAGACGTGTGGACATGTAAAAGATGGATGTAGAAACATGTTTCAAGAACAAGTTTGTGGACTATATGATAAGTGAACTAGCACGTTTTGGAACTGTTGAACAACAACTGGAACATATCAACATCTATTGGGAACTTGCTCATTCCATGCTGAACTTATCAAACTTGCGTAAGGATTTCATCAAAGAGTCTGGAGCTGAGGAGTTTGATGTGGAAGCAGCATATCACTTTGCTCTATTTGATCCAAAACTGTTTGATGAAGTGAGAGAGCGCTGTATGCTGCACTATAATGGCTGACATGACACTGAGACAATATATTGTGCAAAAAGCTTATTGTGAAGAAATGTTATCAGCTGTAAAAAAGTTTGCATATTTAGTCTGTCCTGCTTGTCAACATGAAGAGTGTCAAGAACATACTTGTCATTTTGCATCTGTTTATACATATTGGAATGAAGCTAAATATTACATGCATTTAGATAAAGTGTTAGAGAATGCAAATCAACGTTGTGAGAAATATGGTGTAGATGCTATTACATTGGATGAACTCAGTCATTGGTTAGTGTTCATTGAAGACCAATGGTCTCCAGTTATTCATACCATTGTATCTATACTTGATTTGTAAAAACTTGTTAGTTAAATGCATGTTAGTTAAGTGATGTTGGTTGAGTTATAAAATAAAAGCTGTTCTGTTCAAACGTGTTTTTTCATTCATCATGTCGACGTGGAAAGACTACTTGACTGATATTTACTTCAAACCTGGACAGCCTGGAGCATTTGCTGGTCCTTACAAACTGTATCACATCTTAAGAAAACATGATCAACCAGTCACACAGTCACAAGTGAAGAAATGGCTGCAGGATCAAGATGCTTTCAGTTTACTACAACCTGTCAAATACAGGTTCAAAAGACAACGTGTGATTACACGTGGTATTGATGACATGTGGGATATTGATTTGGCTGATATGGGAAACATAGCTCCCTATAATGATGACATACGCTTTTTACTCATTGTCATTGATGTGTTTTCCAAATATGTCTGGGAACAGCCAATACCTAATAAATCACATACCAGCGTCATTCAAGCTTTCCAAAAGATTTTTCATGACACACGACGAAGACCGCGAACTCTAAGGTCTGATAAAGGAACAGAATTTAAAAACAGATGGGTAAAAGCATTTTTGAAGAAAGAAGGAATTCATGCTTATACCACAAAGAATGAAACCAAAGCCAACTTTGCTGAAAGAGTCATTCGTACTCTGAAGGGAATGATGTATCGGTATTTTCTACATAATCAAACTTACCGTTACTTAGACATTCTTCCAGACTTGGTGTACAATTACAACCATAGACCTCATGGTTCTCTTCCTAATAAATATGCTCCAGCCGAGATTCGTAAAGACAACGAATCAAAAGTGTGGAAGTATATGTATGTCGACAAACTGAAATTGAAACCTAAGAAGAAGAAGAAGAAGTACAAATTTAACAATGGCGATCATGTTCGCATTTCCCACATTAAATACGTGTTTCAACGCGATTATCACATCAAATGGACGCAAGAAGTCTTCATTGTCACACATCGTTGTAAGAAGCAAGGAATACACTTGTATCGTGTGAAAGACTTTTTGGACGAAGATATTGATGGACATTTCTATGAAGAAGAACTGCAGAAAGTGACCAAAGATATTGAATCTATTTAAAGAATTGAAAAAGTCTTGAAAACACGTAAAAGACGAGGAGGTGTGAAAGAATTATTTGTCAAGTGGTTAGGTTGGCCAAACAAGTTTAACAGTTGGGTGAAAGAAACAGACATTCAACAATGAAGCATCCATTTACATGTTTAGTCTCTGGACCTACAGGCAGTGGCAAAACGTCTCTGGTGAAGGAAATTGTAGAACAAAAGTTGATTCAACCCTCTCCAAAAAGCATTTTATGGCTTTATGCAGCAGATCAGCCTTTGTACAAGGGAATGAAAGGCGTGGAATTTTACCAAGGCATTCCAGATGACATTGAAGAGCGTTTTAACCCGAAAAAAACCAAACTTACTCATCATTGATGACTTAATGACGAAATGTCATAGTGATGAGCGTATGACACGTCTCTTTAGTGTTGGCAGCAGTCATCAAAATCTAAGCATTATCTTTATTGTGCATAATTTATTCCATCATGGGAAAAAGATGCGAAATATTAGTTTGAATACACATTATATCATTCTGTTTAAAAATCCTAGAGACAGTCAGCAAATTAGTACATTGGCGCGGCAAATGTATCCTGGAAGATCTCAATTTCTCATAGAAGCCTATCAAGAAGCTACCAGCAAATCTCATGGTTATTTATTCATTGATTTAAAACCAAAGACAAATGATCAACTACGTATTCGTACAGGCATTTTACCAAAGATACACATTATGTATATATTGATAAAGTAGTGTATGAACAAGAACCAAGTCATTTGACCATTCGCAGTCAAGATGTCTAAACGTATTCGAGCGAACCAACCGTTTCTTCATTTGCTTGCACGCAGTGGGCCTAAACGACGTAAATCCTTGCTACAGCAAGCTACAAAAAAGGAGGAATTAACAAGCTTGTTTGAAATTTGTTTGAATATATTGCAAGGACATTTACCCTTAAGCTCAAAACGGTTTAAGGAATTTAAACGTGAACGTCATACGCTACGTACTCTAGCAGATAAGAAGATATCCCTTCGACGAAAAAAGAAGTTGATTAATCAGAAAGGAGGATTCATTGGAGCTATTGCTAGATTGGCATTGCCCTTGTTAGCCAAACTGCTGTTAAAATGAAACATACGATGAAAATGGTCCTCATTCCTGAATATGAATATAAACTGTTATTAGAAAAGAAAAATGATATCAAAACGAAAGTGAATACACTTTTACGTGGGAAACGAACACGTGAAAAGGCTATAGAAATATCTCAACTTCTTGGTCGTCATTTACGAACAAGTCAGTCTAGGCAGCAAAAGCCCTCATCATCATCACCTGAAAAGCCAGAAAAGTTATTTTTAAGTCATTTTCAACCTATTTATCATGGAAAAGTAACACAACTTTTAGCAGAACTGAAGAAACATGGTACGACATGGACAGACAAGAATGAACTTGTGTTGAAAACGGGCGATATTATAGCAAATTCCAACATGGTTGATTTGATGAAAGAAGCATTGGTGGCGACAAGAAGAAAAGAACGAGCCATACCACCATATGGCTGGCATCCATTTATCCAGGAAATTGTTGATGCTAATATTCCAAAAACAATGTTTAGTAAAAAGACCACTCGTGACGACATTACAACAGAAATGAAACAACGTCAACAAAGACAGTTTCCTGAAGGATGGGAAAATTTTTAACATGGTTGAAAGAGCTATGTTGTTGTTGTGAGGAAGATAAACCAACTATTCCTGTAAAAATAAGATGTACAAGTGCTTGTTGTGAAGGAGAAGTCATAGATCATCATGATGTGAAAGACCATTTGCATACTTGGTCGAATGGCGCGCGCTATCGTGAAGTATATAGGCAACGTCAACGCACCTATACCATTTAGGTTCCCCCGTCCATCATGGAGTCAACAAGCTTTTACATTACTTTGCCTAGCAATGCTAGTATGAACTATTATCCCAACAACAAGGCTTCGAATTAGCAAATTCGTATGCCTCGAACTATTTATCTGAATGGAAAATATGAAGTGGCTTTAGCTGAAATTCAATATCCACATACATGGACAACGATGAGACATGACATGGACTATTCTATTCAGTATCGACAACAACCACTGACAGAGACACTTGAGACTATTAATATTCCTTATGGCTACTATAGATCCATACAAGAAATATGTCAGGCAGTGAATGAAGAAGCAACTAATTCTATGAAAGATGACCTTAAAGAAGCTATTCGGATAAAGTATGATAAAATTAGACGACGTGTTTTTCTATTTCTAAATTATGGTTTTGAAGTGTCATTCTCCGCTGGATTGGCTGAGATTTTAGGATTTATCCCAGATCAATGGTATACTGAAACATGTACAGCTGACCATAAAACGGATGTGAAACAGGGATTTTATACACTTTATGTGTATTGTAGCATTTGTGAACCACAAGTTGTTGGTGATTATTATGTTCCCTTAATACGTTCTGTTGGCATACAAGGTCATGATGGCGACATTGTTATGAAAACGTACGGCGAACCACATTATGTTCCTGTAAACACATCCAAATTTGACATGATAGAAATGAATATTAAGGACGACACAGGTTATAATGTTCCATTTCAAACTGGAAAGGTGATCTGTAAACTCCATTTTCGACCAAAAGCAATATGAAAGCTTATACACACGATCCGTCTGCATATCGCAACCATTTTCTTCGTCAAGTGGGCGGGGAATTACCAGGATTCAAAGGAGCGCGAATCCAATATGGCGATGGTATTGGTTCAATACTGGGATCATTGGCTCGCAAAGCTATTCCACTACTTAAGGCTGGGGCTAAGATCGTTGCGCCACATCTTAAGAAGGCTGCAAAGAATGTCGCGAAAGATGTGACGGGCCGAGTAGCAGAACGTGTGTTTGGTGAACAAAAGCGCGTGCAACCGACGAAACGTGCCAGAAGACGAAAAACAGCCAGACGGATAACATCAAAATATCGAAAGATATCTTTTGAAATCATGTCTCTCATTCATAATCATTCGTGTGAATGTAGTCTTTCTCCATTGGAATGGTTTCACGTACCACCGACGCAAACTGCTGTAGAGAAAAGTTATAATGTTGACTATCAACCACTTACAAGTATTAGAGAAGGCGCTCCAATAGAATTCTACATTCCTGCGAGTACAGAAGAATATCTGGATTTAAAGAACAGCAAACTTCATATTGTATGTCGCATTCTAAAGGCCGATGGAACAGCATGTGGCGCAGATGATAATGTCTCTTGCATCAATGATGTGTTTAATGGGTTATGGTCTAATATTGAATTGTTTCTGAATGATCGTTTGGTTTCGCATAGCAACAATACTCATGGTTATACCAGCATTATCTCTCATCTCATCCATGATTCGGAAGAAAGTCTACATTCTGAGCGCTCTATGCGTCTCATGTACAAGGATACTGCTGGGTCAATGAATAGTCATGAGGTGAAAAGACCTAATCATGAACGATATGTATCCGGGTTTCATGTCAATGCTGACGGCGGTGACTTGGGTGAGCAAGGCAATAATGGCTTACATCATCGTTATTTGCATACACGTCTTAGCCGTGATTTTATGCTCACAGGTGGTTTAAGGATAGAATTGTTTGAGCAGGATCGTTATCTTCCGAATTTGCATCAGTTTGAAATTGCGTTTCCATAGACAAAAAGATGACTATGTATTGATGGCTGCAGATAATACCTATAAGGTAGAAGTGAAAGAGGCATTTTTAACCATTCGCAAAGTGAGGGTGAGTCCAGGTATTCAGTTAGGACATACAGATGCATTGATGAAAAGTCCTGCCAAGATCATCATCACTAGAAAAGAATGTAAAGTCTTAGCTATTCCAGCAGGATTTCAGTCTTTTGTGAAAGATAACATCTTTTTGGGTCAATTACCAAATCGTATTGTCATTGGTCTGGTTCATAATGAAGCTTTTGGTGGATCAGTATTGAGGAATCCATATGATTTCAAACATTTTGATCTGGACTATATGCAACTGTACACGGATGGTGAACCAGTTCTATCCAAACCTCTCAAGCTTGACATTCCACAGAGCAAATACCTGGACGCTTTTGAAACGCTTTACAAATCGTTTGATCGATTGAATGGTGAGAAAAGTTCCATTATAAAACGGGAAGATTGGCCTAGAGGTTATGCTTTATTTTCGTTGGACTTAACACCGGATTATGATGGTGATGATCATTTCCCCCTGATCAAGCATGGGAATTTGCGGCTAGAAATGAACTTTGCTACGGCTTTGCAACATACCATCAATGTCATTGTCTATGCTGAATTTGACAACATTATTGAAATAAGTGCAAATCGCAGCATCCAATTCGACTACCAGTCATGAACACGAAGCAGATTGATGCCATATTGAGTCATGATGTCATGACCAAAGACTTGTTTCAAGGCGTGTTTGCCATGGACCAGTTACCATCTTTACAACGCGGCGCCTATGTCATCAACACAGACGATCAAGATGAACCAGGAGAACATTGGGTGGCAGTGTATTATGACAAAGACCCTGTAGAATATTTTGACTCTTATGGACTGTTACCTCTCGATGATCGTTTAGATATGTTTTTAAGAAATGACTATATGTATAATTCTATATCATTACAAACGCCAATGTCATCGTCATGTGGTTTTTATTGTGTATATTATATATTGCATAGAGCTCGAGGTCAGAGTATGTTTGATATTGTGAATATATTAAAAAGAAAGGATGGTGATTTTATTGTAAAGGATTTTGTATATAGACATTATAAACCATTGTTTTATTAATGTTGTTGTTGTTATATTAGTTAAGTTGTAGTTAAGTTGTTGTTGTTATATTAGTTAAGTTGTTGTTGTTAAATAAAACAACCCAAGTTTTCAAACAGTCTTGTTTATTGTGTTGTACATACGTTTATTTACAAATTCTTAACTACAAACACTATTTACAAAGTTTACAAACACTATTTACAAACTTTTATTTACAAAGTCTATTTACACTATTTACAAATTCTTAACTACAAACTTTTATTTACAAATTCTATTTACAAAGTTTACAAAGTCTATTTACAAACTCGTAACTACAAACTCTTAACTACAAAGTCTATTTACACTATTTACAAACTTTTATTTACAATCACATTCATTTTTCAATACATTCATCAATGAATGCCATTCATCAGAATCTAAATTGATATAGGTATCATAGACATTACATCCATGTTTGTAAATGCTATGAAAGCTCACATAACACACATCACCAAACTTTATCACTTTAACAGTTTCATGTTCAGACAGTTTCAGTTCATATCCTTCTTCTAAGTCAATGTCCATCACACGCATAGGTTGTGTCAGCTCAATGGATTTGGTACCCCGCTTGAGTTGTATTCCTCCCTCTTTGAATTCAAGCGTCAGGTTCTTTCCAATCCAATGCTTGTAACAGAGCGTACCATTCCACTGTGTTGAGGGTGATGTAGTCGTAGCATTCTGTAAGCTCGTCATATTGACGAAATTGTACAAACACGTCTAGACCGTTCTCAGTCACACGCACTTCTAATTCATTTGAGACTGCTAGGAGAAAGCCGGGTATTCTCAACTTGTCTAGGTGATCCTTCAACACTGATTGGTCATCAAGTGATAGGACGAGATACTGTCCAAAATGTTTTAGCACAATGTCATCATATTCGTTTCTCAGATATGAGAATCCATGCGTAATTGGTTTATATTCCGATAAAAAGTCTTCCATCTCGTTCAACAGTCAGATGAACTATGAGCTGTCTCCTTGTCTGCAAAGACGTTTTTATGCTCGCAAGATGGTGAAGAGTGGATGTTGTATCGCTTCTAGGAATCGTAAGACTGCGCGCCAGTTCTTGATATCAAAGAGGATCAAATCTGTATATGGTGTATCTGGCACAACTCCCTTATAATCCTTTGGATAATCCTGTAAAAGATTTCTACAGATTTCTACACGTATGTTAGAATCATATTCAGCTACCGTCACTTCCACTTTATTTTCAAGTCTACGTTTAAACCCAGGTTCAAGTGGTATGAGGTGTCTTTCCACACTTCAGGTTTAAACCGATGATAACTTGTCTTAGAATCTAGTATCACTTCATTCCTCTCATTTACAGTAAGGTAAACACCACCGTTCAGCATGAGTGCATTCATGTTTTTACCTTGTTATGAGCCACCTTCTTGTCTACGAAGCCTTTTATCCACTTCCTTCACCTGCTTCTTCATCATTTTCCATTCAGGTATTGTCAGCAAAATTCCCTTTTTCGTCGGACGGTTTTTTCCAGCCCCCTCATCTCTGAGGTATTTGCGAATGTTTACCACACCTTCATTACTTTGTTTCATAATCTTGATATACTTTCCATTGCCTAGAGAAAGCATTCCATCCCACGACTGTGGTGTTGGTGCTATCTCCACTTTTAATTTCTTGATGGTATTGTCAGGATGTTTCACATTCATGTCTTTCACTGTATCAGCAAGAGTATCCATATCCGTTGTTGCAGATCTTTTCCGATTCATGTTGACGCTTCAGTGTTCACACCTCAACTAACTCTAAAATTGAAGTGTCTCCCCCTTATATACTGTAATGCCCATGCGCCAACGTGGAATAGCCATCACTCATCACATATCGCTTGTCATCAAAGGGAGAGAGAGCCACTTTCCTCAACTTCTCCGAGAAAATCTGGTGGTCATGACTTCGAATGATGTGCCCTGTGGTTATCGTTTGCGTTTGGTTGAACAAACTGTCTCTATACTGCTGATGTTTCATACGTCTTTGACACGCGCGAGTGATGCCTTTGGCCGTACGTTTTTCTTTCCCACCATACATCATACTATACATTTTCGGCCGAAGTCCAACAAACTCTTCTATGGGAATGCCTGCCGTCTCATCTTTCATTTTCCCAAGCACTTTCTTATTTTCGTTGGAATGCAGGAAATGATCTGGGGGATAGTCACTTGTATCGAACAAGTCAACATCTTCTTGCATGTCTTTGTAGATATCTTCCGTTTCTATGTCATAACATAGACTGTCGGTGTCGCTGAACAAGAGTTTGGCGTTGGGATACTTGGTCATGATGTAGTTGTAATGAAAGTGGAACATGAGCACTTTGCTGAGGTCAAGAATGGTGAAGCCGACTTGAATGGGTTTATCCAGAAGCAGATCCACTTTGCGCAAATGTACCGCGGTCAAATCTTCGTTGAAAATTCTAAATTTGTGGAAGGAAGGTTTGGCCACAAGTTTCTTGAACCGCTTTTCCTGGTGAACAAGTTCCACATTCATGCGCTTTCTCACATTTTCCATGGTTTTGCCAAACACAGAGTTGTTCATCAATTTATAGAAGTCTTTCTCAAACGGGTTCTTGGCCAACTTTCTCTTTTCCGTGTTCAAGGAGATGTATTTTGCCAACCATTTGCTCTTTGCAAACATGATGGCACGATGCACCTTCGTGACTTTCAATCCCAGTGAGACATATTGCTGTAAATTTCTATAATGAAGCACATATTTCTTCTTGTCACACAGGTTGGGAATGAGCTTTTCACTAGGTTTGCCTTTCATGTTTAGATCTTTCCGTAGCTTCTGACTATGCTCTGACAATTCTCCCACTTTCACACATTTCCGTTCTGGAGCCACTGGATAGTGATTATGATGATCATGGATTGCATATGGGTATTCCAAATCCACTTCTAAAATGTATCCAATCTCATCATCTTCATCCACATCCATAAAGTCAATGGATTCTGGCTCGCTCACCCACATAAATCCACTTTCCGGCATGCTTTGCGACATGGCCCAGCCATACAAGTTGTTTGCATCCAGGTACGTCAAGTAGTTGGTCGGTTTCGTGGGATCGTAATCTGCTACGTAGGGGTTATTTGCTTTCGCATACTTGTGTGTGATGACAGATATTCCTCCACGTAGACCTTGTTCAACCATTTGGTACATGTCAATGTCGTTGATCAATTCCAATTTCACCTTTGTCGCTTTCAACATGGCATCCCACGACAGTCCTGGCGCTGTATAGTAGTGAGCAGGATCCAATCCATATGTGTTGAGACATACGTGACGAAAGTTTTCAAACACGTCAGCCAGCAACAACACATCTGATTTCAGGTACAAGTCATGGTATTCACCAAATGTAGTACAGTGGAATGTCTCCCACACCTTCTGCGCATGCGCATAATCCTCATCGCTAATGTCTTCTTCACTGAGCAGACTGTAAAACTTGTCCTTGGACGGCAGTTGTGTTTCAGCAAACTTGGATGGCTCATCCACGTAATCATAAGGGTACACTCCCTTTCTCAACAGTAACTCTTGTTGGTCGCTATCGTGAATGTGTGACGTCATGTTATAAAAGTTGTCTTTCCCTTCTGCCGCCAGGTTGGATACCAACTTCTGTAGAGAAGTACTCATGAACTGATAACTGTCTGTAAATTTCAGATTGCTCATGGTGAATGCAATATATTTCTCAACGGTGTTGGGAATGACTGTAATTGTCTCATTTTTGAACTTTCCAATTTCTTCCATGATCAAATGGCTGTCTTTCACATCCTGCTGATCCTTTCGAAGTCGAAATTGTAAATTGCATTGACTATGTGCAGCTCCGCGGTATTTACCATTGATATGGTCATGATCTCTCACATGATCTGCTCCTAGAGGCTCATGACAAATGTAACAATCTGTGGCGTTCTTATAATGCTCTTCATCTTCATGAGTCATCACCATTTTCTTTTTCTGTTGTAAACCATGCACAATACGACCACGCTCATTCACCATATGGTCTAAAAAGACTTTCACAGCATTATCTCCTCGATATACGACTGGAGCACGTGTATCATACTGGCTGACAACCACATAGGCGAAGCTGTTTGGACGATGATGTTGATACTTGTCTCCTTCATGCTTTTTCGTGAAACATTCAAAGTCTGCATAAATGACAAACGGCGCTCGCTGTTGTTTGGCTACATTCTTGAACTTGATGAAAGGTTTCTTGGGGAATGATAAACGTTGTGCTCCATGCTTGCCACACACTTCACGATGCTTGTCTAACAGATCTTGTCGCCTAAACCCGTGAAGACAGTTGAAACAATAAAAAGCTGCAGCCTTATGCTTTGATCGATAAGCCATCAGTCTGCTGAAATTCTTGATGAGGCAGTAATGTCTTGTCTTGTCATTGCTAATCAAAAGTAAGTTGATTTCTCTGGCGCTGGTGTTTCGACTAAGTTGTATGGGAACAACTACATCATGTTCATATCCAAACACGTTAATGGACACATCATTCTCCTTTTCAAACTTTGGAATGTCTGTAATCGGTGTTGGAAATGTCATGCCTTCCACCTTCAATTCGTTCTCAAATAGCTTGTATTGATGCACACACTCTGGGTTTACATTTGTTGAAGGGTGAAGGTGAGCCAATACAGACCATAAGAAGCACTTGTTGTCTTTATTCTGAATGTTTAACACACCTTTTGTACTCTTTACTTTCTTCGGTAGTGGGATAAAACTGCTCGCTTCCAGTGGCGCTGACGTAGCTGTATGTACTTCAATGAATAATATGTTATCCAACACCCAGCCAGAACCTTGTCGCTCATGTTCATCAAACCTGGTAAATAATTCTTTATAGGCTTCTGGCAAGTCCTTCTCAATATCTGTTGGATTGTATGCTGCATATGTTGGACTACTGATGAAGGCATTATCCGCCTGTTCTACCATCACGCCTTCAACATTTGGTGTCATTTTCTTGAAGCGTGCATGTACCACAATGTACGATTTTATGCCATGGTTTAACGTTTCTAACAAATGTCTCTTGATTCTATTCTCTTGTTGTCGCATTTCAAGTAGCAAATCTGATCCATCCTCAGGCTCAAACCGTCTTTCCTGCGCGTTTTCACCAAGACTCACTCTTCTGCCTCTGCCTACTTGTCCTGTCTCTTTCTTTCTTTGTTCTTCATGAGACACATTTTCCATCTCAGCATATGCATGTGTCTCAAATGCATCCAAAGATGAAAATATCTTGGCGCATTTACAGCAGAGGACTGGATCAGGTCTTTCAACACCATCTTGTACGGTCTTTCGTCTCTTGGCTTCAATCTGCTCAACAAGCTCTTCATGAGCACGTTTCATCCTAGCTGGTTTGCATGTATGTGCCACGAACACTTCCAGAGATGGAAATGTCACATCACATTCATGACAGTAGACTGGTGCCATCGTTGTTGTTTCTTCAACTGCTAGAACTGAAATGAAGTAAAATACACGTTTCACTCTCCCTTTTATACCACTTCAATGGTGTGTTAACTCAGCAGAATGTATCACTAGTTGACTAGTTGACATGTTTCACTCATGCTTTTATTCTACTTCCATGTAATCAAAATATGGTGTGTAACTTGTTCAAAAATGTTAAAATTGCTGACTCAGCAGAATTTTACTTGTGTATATGAATGTCTCACTTACAGTTGTGAAGTTGTACAGCTGTAAAGCAGAGACATCTAGCGGTGAAGTTAAATGGTCTGCCAAATGGTATTCATCCGCGAAGAAGCATCGTAAACCAATGGTGAAATGTTCATGTAAATCAGTCAACTATAATGAAAGTTATCACAATTTTAAGTTAAAATGACGGTAAATATGCATACAGCACGCTGCGCAAATAGCCTATGACTACTTTATAACAAAAGTTTACATAAAACTGAATCAAACAGTGAAATTTTCATATAAATCGACCAAGTATAACGAAAGGTATTGTTTTACAAAGTTTGTTTACAAAGTTTGTTTACAAAGTTTGTTTACAAATTTTCAATTATGTAAATAAATCAAGTTTGTTTACAAAGTTTGCTTACAAATTTTGTTTATAAAGTTTGTTTACAAATTTTGTTTATAAAGTTTGTTTACAAAGTTTGTTTACAAAGTTTGTTTACAAAGTTTGTTTACAAATTTTCAATTATGTAAATAAGTCAAGTTTGTTTACAAAGTTTGTTTACAAATTTTGTTTATAAAGTTTGTTTACACAGTTTGTTTACAAAGTTTCAATTATGCAAATAACTGAAGTTTGTTTACAAAGTTTGTTTACAAAGTTTGTTTACAAAGTTTGTTTGCAAATAACTAAAGTTCACTTTTTATTTATAAAGTTTCAATAAACACTTACCGAAATAGTTGTCACTGGATGCCATCCCTGGATCTGATGTGATCCAATTGTAGTGTGTAACTCTTGCTCCACTTACCGACTGTCACTGCTGTATGCTCATCCCTTATATACCCCTCTGATGGAACTGAAGCTGACTTGACAGAATGTTGCTCGCCTAGGGGGGGGGGGGGGTCGGTCCATAGTATGTCCTGAGGGGGGGGGGGTCAGTCCCGACTGCCGCCTAGGGGGGGGGTCAGTCCCGACTGCCGCCTAGGGGGGGGGGGGGTTAGTCCCGACTGCCGCCTAGGGGGGGGGGTCATCACTTTTTAGGGTCTGTTGCCGATTGGCAGCCGGCTTCATTGACTTCGCCGATGATAGCCAGAACACCCTAGCAAGCCACCACACAGCATGACGTCATCATGACGTCATTATGACGTCATGGATGGTCGCGCCTATCCTAACGCTTCCTTACCATGACGTCACTTCCGCTCCAGACAGCACTTCCGGTCCAGACATGATGACGTCACTTCCAGACAGTATGACGTCATAAAGTGCAGTAGAACCCCCCTTTTCACCCTACTAATGTCTTAGCTATATCTTAAATTACTATGTTTTATCTTTTTACAATCATATATCATATATGTTGCCATTTAAAATATGGTTATTCTGAGTATACTAAATCATTAACTAAATGTATATGGACCCAGGAGTCTGAAATAAAAAGATAAATAAAAAAATAAATAAAACATATGTAAATATGTTACAGTAAATCTGTGTAATCAGTAATTTCACGTAATTCCTAAAACTTTTAGGAATTACGTGAAATCACTGTTGGGGCCAGGAATTACGCGAAATTCCTAAAATCTTCAAGAATTTCATGTAATGACTGAAACAGGAGGTCAGGAATTACACGAAGTTACTAAACTGTGAATTAAACAAAAACAATGTGCTAACGTTTTATTTAATAAACCTCAAGACTTGAATCAACACTGCAGTTTGCTTTATCATGAATTTACAATTATTTGCGTTATTCATGGATTAATAACAGCACTTAAGTTTTAACACAGTAATGACTTACACACCACAACTCACGACATCTATATCACTATATATGTTCGGGCTTTGCGAGTTCCCGATAAGCTACTTTTTGAGCCGCGGTCTCCAGCAGGGGCAACTCCCAACCAAAGCCATAGTCCCAATACCGAGAGGGGTTAAGGGCGGGACCGTGGCGGGGGTTGTCGAATGGTGGTTTGGTGGTCACCTTCCTCCGTTTTGGCAGAAATGGCACATTCTGACCCATGAAATAGCTGTCCAGTCTTTTTTTCTTTTTTGTTTCGGGGATTGACAAAAATGAGCTTTCCCCCTCCCAATAGTCCTTTGCCCCAAAGTTAAATTACAGCCCCTCCCGTATTGCATTAATTCCGATATTATTTAGATTTTATCTTAGTGTTTATATTATCTCACAATTAATTAACATATGTTGTTTCACCTCATGAAAACAATTTTAACTTTACAAAAGTAACAAAAACATTTCATAAAACCACAAAATATTTATGAAATATATTATCTAAGCATCGATCACCCACTTACAATTCAACACTTCTAATAAGCTTGTCATCTGAAACGAACGTTTTAATCACCCGTGCTAAATTCCACATATTAAGCGGGACATTTTCGTCTCTAATTAAGATAATATCACCTGTCTTTATATTTCGCCTTTCTCAAAAACAAAAAACGCATCATGGTCAAATAGAGTTTTAACAGTGTTTCAAATACAGAAACACACGTCTTTACTGAAAGCAAATGCTGATATGAGTTCAGTTATTTATTTTTGCATGCCAAACTGCTGTGACATCTGCTGTTACATTTTACTTTGCTTTTAAAACATTTACACCTGTTCGCTTCACATCGTTTGCTGCCCACGCAGTTGCATTTAACGAAACCCTGCCCTCCAAAACTGGACTCTTTAATGACAGCTTGGCGGAGACTTATAATGTCGCTGCGGTTCACATCAGAATCTTGCAGGAGGCGCTGTGGGCAAATATCGAATTGGTTCCTCGCATATTTCGTTTTCAGTAGACCATTCTTGACACCAATCGAGTACATGTCATTTTTATCACGGTCAAGAATAATGCCCAAAATGTTGCGGGGGTCTCCTCGGCCGCGATCTACCATCGGGATGGGTACAACTACGTTGTCCCCGACTGAATCATGTGGAATTTCCAGTCGACTTCTCTTCACCATGCGCTCTGCTTGAGCATGTTGCGCCAACCTGGCACCAGACCTCTCGGTTGCAATGCTATCCTGTCGTGCCGTTATGGAGTCAACAGGTGCAGGGCTCATGGGAGGCGGTTCATTCGGCAGAGAAAAGGCGTCATCCACAGGCGAAATGGCTGTCAGCACTGGCATGTCCGGCACTTCAGCGATGAAAGCAGACGCTTGGACGTCGGTGCTGGTGCTTGGTAAGGAGACCTCGCTGGTTGCACCTGGCAAGCTTGCCGCGCCATAGCTCGTGGTTGGTAAATTTGCGCCTTCACTGCTGGTATCCGGCTGGGTGTCCAGTAGATCAGTTGATCCAGATGCCTCGTCGTCAGGTTCTGCTCCAGGTTGTGGTTCATCGTGTTGTGTCGGGGCCAGGGCAGCCAACAGGTCATCTTCAGATTGCATACGCCCGACTATTTTGGTAGGCAATGATGATGATGTCAATCCAACTTTGGCCTCACATTCAAACAGAGCGGCATAAGGAGAACGTTTGATTCCAGCATGCAGACTAGAGTTCTTCTGGAGTTGTACAAACTTGATGCCCATCGACCAGTCGTTTGTGCCGTTGTCGCTCCAGGCCACCAGCATATCCTTGATGTCGCCATTCGCACGTTCGACTGACCCCTGGCTTTGCGGATGACGTGGCTTTCCGTGTACCATGACAAGGGTTGGCCAGACTACTTTTAATTCCGGAATAACTTCGGCGGTGAACTCGCTTCCGTTGTCGCTCTGTTATACGGACGGCGCGCCGAACATCAAAAAAATGTCCAGAAGATGGTTTGCGACTTCTGCTGCTCGCTTGGATGTTAGGGCTCGGAGAAGCACAAATTTCGTCAAATGATCTTGACAAACAAGGATCCATTTGAATGAATTTTGCTTCATCGCCTGCATATCTATCAAGTCCACCTGCCCCAATGAGCAGAATTCGTTGGACAAGATAGGTCGCACAACAACACCCTTCGTCATCGGACGCTTTCGTTTTTTTCTGGCATTCTTGGCAGAACGACTTGAAAAGCTGCAGGGCATCGACAGTGACGTTTGCATACTTCTTGCTCAACTCTCTTAGCATCCGGTCACGTCCCCCATGACCGGTGGCCAGATGCGCACGTTTGATGACATCATAGGTATCTTCTATAGGCACGTAGTACAGCGGATTGTCGTCTGGGCTGCATCGCTTTTTGATGAGCTTCTCTACATCGCCGCACTGAAGTACTTCGAACCTGGAACGCAAATAAAAAAAATATAAATTATTTGTCCAGTAATGTATTTTTCATTTCGTTAATTTAGCAATTATTCCTTATCTTTCACCATGATCCATTAGTTAATTTAGTTTGTTTATTTTTTCCGCAATTTTTTAAGCAAAGAATAGCAGTCTCGGGCCTTACTTTGATAGCAAATAGTAGGCCTGGCGACTCTTAGATGCAGTATTTGCAGAGGCTGCTTTAACTTCTTCTATCCTCTCGAAATATTCCTTCTTCGGAATCATAACGTTTTTGTTTGTTTCATATTTCTTGAATAATTCAGCTTTGAACTTGTCTTCCCACGATTCAGCCATTTTTGCAATTGAATAACAAATTGCTTTTGATTCATTCAGCATTCTGGGCTCCTCAGATTCGAAATGCAGATGCTCTCCTGAGTCCTCTAATAATACCCTAACTCTTCTGATGGATTAACTTAACAAAATTATTTTGTACGGCTCAAAGATTTCTCCGGTTCTGATAGGTAAAATACCGTGGATAATCCCCTTTCAAGTTTTAAATCACAATACTTGCAATAATTGATAGGAAACTCCAGTATTATTCCTAATTCATAAAGGCAAGTAATCTTAACTTTGCAAAGGTCTCAGTATGTAATTCCATCTCCGGCAAATGACACCAAATCTCACCTCAGGTGAGTGAGTGCACAAATTGCAATTCGAGATAAAAAGGGACTCACGAGTGATCTTCGCTTTGTAACAGTTGCAATTCGAGATGAAAGCAAAGGTCTCAATATGTGATTCCATCTCCGGCAAATGACACCTTAGGTGATGGAGTTCACGAATTGCAATTCAAGATAAAAAAGGACTCACCAAGGTGGAAATAATCTATGACAAGCTAAGTTCATGTGAGCATGGTCCTCCATTTTTTGCCAGCGTTAAACTTTGTTCGACTTTCATTACGCACATTTACTAACTGATGTTTAGGAAATTTGTGAAATAAAACAGTAAATACATGAAATTCCTGAAGATTTAAGAAATTTGGCGTAATTCCTGGCTCCGACAGTAATTTCACGTAATTCCTAAAACTTTTAGTAATTACGTGAATTTACTGATTACACAGATTTACTGTAACATATATATATATATATATATATATATATATATATATATATATATATATATATATATATATATATATATATATATATATATATATATATATATATGATTTGATTGTGTTTTCTGCTATACTTTGCTGTTTCTTCTAGTTTACTTATCCTTACATGTTTTCACGTTTGGAATTTACTACGAATCCTCTATATTCCACTTCTTTGATTGGCATGAAACATGTTCTCCATCCTGCACTTACTAAAGCTAAATTTGAATCGTCGTACTTTCCCTTCATTTGAACTTTCTAGATGATCCTTACATGGGATGGTAATCCCTAATTGTTGGTTTCAGCAAGTATATCACGATATCCGATCTCAGCGTCCCTGACAGTGCAAAATGTTTATAGGAATGATTGGAAGATTATACCAGCGTTTATTTTGAATTCCGCAACATGTGAGACAACCCACTAATTATGTCACCAAAACAGAGCCTACTGAACAAAATGTTTACGTAATACAATAAGAGATTACTAATCAGTAAGGGACGGCTAAAATCAATACTCTCATAATCCTCTTTCCCTTTGTCGCTGATAAGTGAAATATACATTGTTAAAAATATTGTTTTTGTTCTCTTTTTTTTTTGGGGGGGGGGGATTTTCTTATTCTAAACATATTCTAAAAACGGTATTTTCAAATATGTCGTGGTGCTGTTACAAAAGGAGGCTTTAAAAAGAGTTGCAGATATTTGTCACAAAACTGCAAAGAACTTGCAGTTTATAAGGTAACCACTCTTAAAAATAGGGGTTAGAAAATGTTACATATTAAAATCAAGCGTCATTAAATAATTTAGAAACATAAACTTCTATATATTTTTAATAGTGTTTCAGTTTTCTTGCAAAATTAATATGTATTTATTGAAGTTTTTGAAAACGTTTCCTTTACATTGAATATAATTAGTTTTAGTGAGTCGTGTAGACTCAGAGTCGTGTAGCTTCAGGCATTAAACTTAAAAATAGGTTTGTTGCGTGGCACACTAGTTAAAATTGATAACGAATGTATGAAACTCCTCGGACTTATTTGCAAATGCACATTTTGCTGTTTGTGTAACTGGAATAAGTATAATTTTGAGATTGTCCATAATTTAGCTAATTCTGATAAATCACCAATCTTACGAAAATTTGGTGGAAGACTACTTCGGCGAAATTTCTTCCAGAATTTCAAGCGATCGGGCAATAATTCAACATAAATAATAAATGTTTCAAACGTCTCTGCAAGTTATTAGACGTTGGGCATTACTCTAGTGCTGTTCATAAATGGCCTTTGTCGCGTGTGTTTTGCCAACGATCATCATAACAGTTAAAATTAATAAATTTATGTTGTAGATTAATGGCAGGAATTTGCTTTTACCTGGCAAGTTCATTTATGTGTTAACATCATTCACATTTTCACTTTGTTGAACTCTTGCAAATTATTATCGAACGCTTTTATTTTAATTCTGTGCCTGATATCCATGGATACAATAAATTTGCAGATAGAATTTTTTTAAAATGTCAAATGTTTAAACGAACTTTTCACCTTAATTTTAAATTCAAATTATAATTGTTTATAAGACAAATTATAACTGGTTATAATATAAATAAATAATATTTGAAAATAGCTTTTGGATGAATTTCCATGGGCTGATATACATTAATAAATTTGATCAAAATGATGTCCAATTAGAATAATTTAGGAAAGTCCCATTTCTGTGATTGGAATGATTCCTAAATACTGCAAGGTTTTTGAATAATTCCTGAATATCACAAGATTTGTTACAAACAAAATACTATGTTGTTTTTGTGGAGTTTCGTCATAAATCACAATATTGCCGAAAAACTGCGAGGTTTTCTTTCTTTATTCACTTTTGCTTCATTTAATCTTATTAGTTAGTCGAATTAGTCAGAAACAATACCAGTAACGTTAAACACACAATGTACAATAATTATTAAATAGTTCTGCATGTAACATGCACGGATGTCTCTGTGGATCAGGCTATTTTATGAAGAGGCTGGCTGTGGCAGGAAATGACACCCTAACAATAACATGATTTGTTTGTAGCAAAGTGCTAACCCAAAAGAGCCTGTTAATGCTTCAGGAACAAAATTATTTTGTGTACCTCACATGGGGAAATTTTGAAGAATCAAATATTTGACTGCTCTTCAACATGCAACAATATATTTTCATAACCAGACGGTTGACACATTCATTCTACAGAGCGAATAATTTCAGATCAGTATGTAGTTTGGACACTTGTCTCAGCAATACGTCATGAATGCATTGGTTATAAATAACAGTCGCAGACCAAAAACGGACACGATTAAAATGAGATCCGTGACATTGTATAAATAAAACCGTCAGCGTTTCCATGGAAACGCGTATTACTTATCAAGCGTTAAGGCATGACTTACAGATCGACTGCGTCAAAAGCCACAAATTAGGAAGGTTCAGATGTGTAAAAGATGTATTTTCACAGCGAGTTGCATGTTAACTATCCTCTAAACCACATTTGAGATAGCAAATAAAATAGCCAATAAGATGTGAAATATGACGCACATGAAACCTTAAATTACTTGAAATTGAAATAATTCTGATTTGGAAATTTTAAGTGAATCTTTTTTGTGTGAAATTGTCCCCAGAGCTCATCACTAAAATATTTCCAAACTGAAGGTGCTATTCTGCAATATGGGGAGCTTAATTTTACAAATCACCAAAAGACAGGACTGAATTATGTCTGAAACGGAATATCCGTTAACCAGAGGAAAAGAACATACAGACAGGAAAACTTTATTTATAGGAAAACATAACATTGTTCACAAACAATCAGACAAACATGCTGAAATAAATGAATTAGAGAAGTTCGTTGTTCATGTAAAGCAGTCTCAAAACATGCCTTTCTAACACTTTGCATCATCCGAGTTGTGGCAAATGTGCTCCGGAGATTCTTATGCATTAAAATTTGTCGATTCTTGGGCAAGACCTACTGTGCTTTTTCCCCTTGAAAAAAATCTAATGTACTTGTTACCAGGTAAGTTGGCATGCTTATAGGCGTCTTTCATGCTAATAAAAGAGTTTGTGACTTTCTTACCAATTTGGTCTCCTTAGAAAGGTGTCCAGTTTGGCTTGTTTTATCAATAAAAAGGAGCTGGCGTCCTCATCATCCATCCTAGTTAAAGAAGAAAAAAATCTAGCACCTTCTTATTTAAGGACTTATTTTAGAAGAAGTGGCATTCTTTCATTTTGGTTTGTCCAATAGAAAATAAGTGAGCATTTCTCCCTTTCCTTTTACACTAACCAGTCCACGGCATTCCAGAACATAGCCATGTTGAGAAAGAACATGCTCTACTTCTTGTGTTACCTGGAAAAAAGAACTTCGGATTCATTCACATGAAACAAGGTGTACAGAAAACAGTGAACATTCAGAGAATTTGCATTGGTGATGTTAAGATTTAATTATTAGTCTATGCTACAGAATTTACCGATTAAGTTACTCATATAAATATTTGTCTTCGTGTATTATATTAATATGTATTAATATACAAGTTTATTTATTTTTAGTTTACTTTTATTATGGTTTACATCGTAAAGCATTGAAATACAGAATGGTGTCTTATTGTCCAAATGTATACCAGTTTCAAACTGGTTCAAAACAATAGGCAAAACTCTGTGCTATTAAAATTATAAAAAGTCAGAGATAAAAAATGTACTAGTCTCTAATTGCAAGTTTTTCTAAACATACAGAAAGACATTTTTATGATCCACAATAACTGTGCACAAAATCAGACATAGATTGCAGAAACGGTTTGGAAATATGTTGTTCATAACAGAGTTTAAATATATCAATTTACACAAATTATAAAAAATAGCCTAGAACAACACTACGTTCATAGTTTTAAAAACAATGCGAACTAAGTTTACATAATGGTAGGGTAGAATAAACAGCAATGAATAGGTCCTCTGACAAATTCAAGAAATATCGAATAGCACGAATATGGGCCAGTACGAATAATGTTGTACAGTTCCGGCGACTTCTCTTATCCGATATCAACGACCACTTTTCGCCAGAACCGAATTTTATCTCAGTCACAAACGCACTTTTAACCCTGAAAATTAGACCATTGTTTACTTCCCTATTGAGGTTGACTTGAGGTGTGTACAAACAAGACACATGCATGCCAATTCGGGGGATTAGGCAATTCTCAAAGCAAAAAATGCCGCGTGATATCAAGTAGAATGGGGTACATATTAAAAGAAAAAAAAAAAAAAAAAAAATGTATTGATTGCACCTTCTGTACATGAATCGCGTTTTGATTACGGAGATCTGTTGTTTCTTGTTATTTTTTATTCAACAACATTCAAGAGTTCATTATGATCCAAAAAAGTCCAAAATATACCACCTTGCTAAGAACCCCGCAAATAAGACCACCCGCAAATACGACCACCTTGGCCCCGTCAAGCAGGCCGTCGTATTTCTGGGGTTCTGGTGTATATATATTTCAACAGAAGAGTACATTGAATTAGACTTAACATACTTGAATACTGTCAGGACGTCCAGTACTATCCATGCGGCTGGCAACATTAACTGTGTTCCCCCATATGTCAAACTGCGGCTTTCTCGCCCCTATCACCCCTGCTACTACTGGTCCCATGTTGATTCCTGTTTCAACAATGCAGCCAATTATATCACATTTTCTCGATTGCTCAGTTGTCATCAATTTTTTATTTCGAAAAAGAATAATTGATGCTCATACAAACCAGTGGATTTGACTCATACTGTTGCTTAGTGTTGCACCAATGTTGTATTGTATTAATATCGTAAGTGTTGTTTCGTGTTGTATTAATGTTGTTTGGTATTAATATCGTAAATTTTTTTCCCACTCTAGTAATACACCATAACTATCATATTATCAGAACAAGAGTAAAGCATTGAAATACCATACCGTGCTATAACATAATAAAAATCGATTTAAATCTATGCAAAGTAACTACAGTCTTACCGATTCTTAATTTGAAATGATTTAACGCGTGTTCATTCAGATAATTTAAAGTTTCTCTTATTGCAAAAGCAAAATCAGCAACGATGCACACGTGACGCATGTCCGCATACGTCGTTTCCGCTGTAAGACCAGAAGCAGCCATGTATGTCGATCCTGTTGTTTTAATTTTCTCAATGCAGGAATATTTCTCTTGTATTAAAATCTGCAAAATCCATTTTCAAAATTTATGTTTTTATGTCATGTTTGTAGGAAAATACTGAAATGCTGCCGATTTATAGCTGAAATGCAGTGGTTAGAATCTGGTTGAACAAATAGGAGAGATTCGGCGTCAGTACAGGTTTACACTTCAAGATACTCGCAGACTGTTATATCTGTTATCAGGTAGCTTTGAATTTGTACATGAGAAATTAGTATACCATGTTTCCTTTTGTTAATTACCTGGTCGAAATCAGCAATTATTTCATTAAGAAGTATAAGGCAACCCATGCCATCTAAAAAGCTTTCAGCGTAAAAGTCTGAAAAATTACTAATTGTTGAAAACAGCACGCAAGCTTTGGGACAATCCATGCAATAAGGATCCTAAACAACAATACATATAAGGAATAACAACAGTAAGCATCAAGTGAAAGATTAAAAATACAAATGCAAATAAAATGGTCAACTGGATGGGTGTGCAGGTCTCGCGATGGAAGGAAGGGGCGTAATTTGTAACATATGTGTGTTTTCACACGCGAAAAAGTAAGGAGAGAGTGATTTTGAGGTCAGACATAATGCGCACCGAGTGCCAATTTCGTTAAAAAGCGAGAGGGGTAATTTGGATTCAGAAGCATAACGATAACATGTCCGTCCGTCTAGCTGTCCATCCGCCTGCCCATATATACATCTATCCATTCTTCTGTCTATTTCTTTCGATGCCACATCTCTGTAACTTCTGTTGATTCTTAAAATGTTGTGTGCTGATGGAAACATACTGTAGTTGTGCTATGTTGCATTTATTTACACAAAATCGATTTTTTTTTTGCATTTTTATTTAAGTATATATCAGTTGCAATAATTATTGAAACCGGTTTGTATGTATGGTAAGATTCTGGACATTGAAAGCAAGCATGTATTTTAAACCCAAAGATCTTACTTCAGTGCATAGACGCCACGATTTATACAAATGCTGTTTTATATTATCACAAGCTCTGTCTCATGCAGCCATGGAAGGCGCTTTACAATATTATTTTTTTATTAGAAATTATTTTTAGCAACAAGGTAAAATGTTCCACTCTTTAAAGTTTGTTCGGAAAGTAGTGTTTAAGTCTTCTGTATAATCTGAAAAAGCCATAGAACTGAACACGTTTCACAATGACTTGTTTCAAAGCATTTTATCAGTTTTAAGCATTTGAAAGGTGCTTATCGTTTTGGGTTTTGCTTTATCGCACCGGGCAATATTCTAACCTATGAAGAAACTGATATACATACAACTCCGCCAATTATATTCTGACTCCATAAAATAAAGCTGAAAGAAGTTGCTCAATATTCATTAAAATTATGAAAGTTCGAAGTAGTTCTTTATAACCAGTATATATTTTGATCAACATTAAATATTGAATTTAATTTAATATAAATTGATACAGATGTGATACAAATGTAACTTCATAGCATCATTCATATAATTGAATGTGACTATGTGACCCAAAATCACGTCACAATTAACAATCCGAAAAAATATACAATTCCAACGTTAACTAGCACAACGACGAAAAACGAATTATCAAATACTTCAGCCACTTGATAATTCAGACTGAGGATTACTGGCAGATCCCCTGTGCCTAACAACAACAGCAACAACGGAAACAACACCACCACCATCAACAACAATGAATAAGGACTTTAGGAATAACGTTAAACATCAAACAACCAAACAAACATTTAGAAAAAAGTAAACCTCATCAAAATCCGCAATGATTTCATTTAGCAAACGAAGACATTCAATGCCTTCATTATTTCCTTCCAGTTCAGTGTAAAACTCTGAGAAATTTGTGATGGATGCAAAAATTACGCACACATTTTCACAATCCATTGAGTAAAGATCCTGTGAAATGCATAAACGTTTGATAAATCTCGATTTCGAAGGCATTATGAAGCGCAAGACTATTATATTTATAAAACAAACCCATAAGCGTTAGCTGATTAACTTCATATTTGTTGATAAAACGTGATTGTTCTATTTACTGCAGGATCTTATATACGGTAGTCTTTTGTTGGTAGTTTGCTCTCGAGAATACAATATTGTTAACATGAATAGGAGGAACAGTCTCTGGGCTTAAAAGTTCCTTAATTAATAAAGGAAATATTTATCCAGAGTACTACAATGACTGGAAGTTTCTAGTTTGTCTAGAGGTTTTAGAAAACATTACCTCGTCCTTCTTGTTCTGAGCCTTAAGAAAGTGTTGTGCCACATGCATTGGTAGGATATTAGCCAATAATTTCAAATTGTATGCTCTAATAGATTCCATTTCTTGCATTTCGTCGTGTGCCTAGAGGTTACAAAATGAAAACCATTTCAACATTATTTCACATGTTTTAAATCTAAGGATATCAGCAAGTGCTTTTATAAACCTGAATATTGTTTATGTGATCATTGATTACTTATTTTATGAAATTACCTGCATTTTCCATAGAAAATCCAGCCTAGATGTTGCTTCGACTTGTTGCGAATGGATAAAAAGTGCTGCCGAAAATGTCAACAGCACGGCAATTGTAACCCATTTTAATGCCACTGTTGTCACTGTACCTTGAGAGCTATCAATTCAGAATACATTCAATGACTGAAAGTAAACTATAGGACTAAAACCCTAAATAAACACAGTTTAATTTAAAACATTAAGTTTTTGCACAGTGTCCGAAAAATGTTCAAAAATGCAGTTGCTTAAAAACTCTTATTGATAAAGTAGTTCTAAATCGGAATCTTAATACGTATGGTGCTAACCACACTCAAAAATAACATGGATTGTTGCCGAGAAATATTTGACACATTGGTACGTAGTGTGATTCACAATACCAATTGTTAGATGGTCCAGGATCCCGTATATTTTTATTGCAAATTGAATCAAATGTAACGTGTTGTGCTAATAATTTACAAGACATGAGTTTTTGGCTAAATATATACTAAACTTTAATTTTACCTGAAAATGTATGATTTTGCTGAATATCCATAGTTTTGAGAATGTTTGCGAATTGTTGTGAATTTCAAAGTGTTGTTAAACTTTGCTTATAATTTTCAAATAAATATTAAATCTAAAAGCAACCGGCTTACGAGCACGAAGTATTATTACAACGCTTTAAAAACACGAAAAGTGTTTTGTAGCGGCGTTCTCTCAAGCCCATAAAGAAAGCCAAGGAGCAGTGAAGTAATGGATAACATGGCACGTATTCATTACTCTAAGCTCCTGTGGCTCTCAATAACACAAGAAAACAACTATTGTGAGATAGTTAGAGGAGTGCAATATGCAGTTTTGCTCAACCTTCTCACTATATCAAAAAAGGATATTTTTTGAAAAGGGATGCTATCTTACCTGTGGTAGGTGTACAGTAAGAAATCTCTGTTATCATAAAGATTAACATGTGTATGGAGGACAGCTATCATGTAAATGGCATTGATGCAGCAAAGAAGGAGTATCTTGACAATGTAGCTCACTTGCAGAAACACTGCCACGCTTGTCATCGTCATGAGAATGCAGAACGTGATGTACTAGGCGGACAGAAAGTATCTATCAACATAATTATTTATCACAAGACGTTCGCTATTTAATATGTGTTCAGACACATTTTTTAGCTTACTTTGACAGTTAAATATTCTTAGTTACATGTCAATATCAACTGCACTACCATACTGTAATGAACTACATTTGATTTAAAGCTTTAGACCGCGCTTAAATTCTGGAAATAAGATAACTGACTGCATTGTGCTAGTTATTGCGAGATAATTTTGTATTATTTTGCTTTTACCAGGAATCTTGGTGTATATGAAATTACTAGAGAGACTAAAAAGATCCTTTTACAGCAAATCTTTGACAGATGCAACTGAACATTAAGAACCGATCGAAATGCATTTTGTTTTTCGTATGATTCATTAAATCATAATTTCGGTTAAATCAAATTAAATTCTCAGGGAATGATAAAAGACACATCCAGATTCTTACTTCCGGAAAATGAGACGTAACACCAGGTTCCGTGCAGTTGTTCCTTTCCACACCATACTCTATGCCAGCGTAATCTAAGTGTGTTTCATTCACTTCCTCATATTCGACGCCACATATGTCAGCTACACACTGACGAACATCCGTTGTATCTAAGGGAATCTGTATCAAAATGCTGGATTTAATAGCTTAGATGTTAACTGCGGAACACTCGGATACGGCAATCTAGGCCACATCACAAATAAAATTACTTGTGAATAGAGCTTTTCTAGATGCCTTTTCATTTTCATTGTGACAGATATCACGCTGAATATAATTCAGTTTAACGAATGTTTTATCGCTAAACAATTTGAAAGTTGTGAAACAAGTAACTGATTAAAAATTTAAAAACTGCATATGCTATTTTTAATTTATCAATTGTAAATGGGTATCCTCAAGTAAAATTTCAAAAGTTATATCTGCAATAATTAATCATGTAATAAATAATTTGCAATATAACAACATAATTCACTAAATAACGGTATACTTAACAACACAGTTTAAAGTTACTAGTACATTTTCTTTATTTAACATCTTTTCGTCATTTGTATTTGACACATTTTAGTTCTTTTTAACCAGGCAGATATGTCAACAGCATTGCAAGAACAGCAGCTGTTCATAATATGTAGTGAGAAAGCTATCACTAGTCCACCCATATCTGTGTATTGAATCAGTTTTCACTAGTCACAACATGTCTGTGTATTGAGCCAGTTATCACTAGTGAACACATATATGTGTACTGAGGTAGTTATCACAGTAAAACATATCTAGGTATTGAGAAAGTTATCACTGGTTAACGCATATCGGCATAGTGCAGCAGTTTTCACAAGTAAACGCACATCGGTGTGGTGAGGTAGTTATCACTAGTCACCACATATCTGTTTATTGAGGCAATTATCACTTGTCAATACATAGCTGTGTAGTGAAACAGTTATCACTAGTTAAAAATATCTGTGTATTGAGGCAGTTATCATTAGTAAACATATATCTGTGTATTGAGGCTATTATCACTTGTTCAAACAGAGCTGTGTACGGAGGAAGTTATCACTAGTCAACAAATATCTGAGTAGAGGCGGTTATCAATAGTACACACATATCGGTGTGGTGAGGTTGTTATCACTGGCCAGTACATGTCTATGTTTGACGGTTCCATGCTTTTACGATTTATGGTCAATCGTGGCATAATATTTGTAATATGTTTACTCTAGTGTTAATACTAACTCTAAGTTCTGGACAGTACAAGTTAAATACTGACACACCATCCTCACATGGCTGTTCTTTTACTTAGTAAGCTTGAACTCACAAGTTGTAGACAGCAGTTGGCAAATAACAGGAGAGTAACGGAAACAGCTACGACGTGACTTATAGTTCGGCTGGAATAGATGCAGGAAGAAGCTCTACGCAGCATTTCAGGAGCACGCTGTAAAAAAGTCACCATCTTTAACACACCAAGGTCCACAAATTTTCAAGAAACTGTTACATGTCTAATCAGTGCCTAACTTTCCTACATGTGTCCACATGCAGCCACTCTGGTAATCCAGGGCGGTGTGGTTATTAAGGCTATTTTTAGCATAAGAGTATTAAGAATGTATTTAGTTTACAGTGCAGTATTTAGTTTACAGTATTTGGTTACATGCTTTGACGACACGGCAAACGTTTTCAGGTTTACGCTCTGTCATTACGTCAACGGTGGGATGAAATCTAATACCACAGTTAAAATCCAGCTTTAACTGAAATCGTTCATATTCTAAGACAATAAAATAAATATCAAAATACAGATACAGGTTGCAGTAAAATACAAAAAAGAGATAAGAATCTGACAAAAGTGTTACTAACATACCGTTGGTATAAGAACTTACTTTAGCGTTTTCAGCATGAATTAATAAAAGCAACAGAAACAGCAGTACGACACAAGCAGGTATTGTGCACAGCATCACAGTTGTTCTAAAAATAGATAAGGTATATTGCAGCTATATGGGACAATACCGGATAATATAACCAACTAACCAGCTAAGGGGTATGCTTATTTAAGCAAAAAGCTCAATTTGAAGATCAACTACATGTATTGAAATACGAGTTTCCGGCTTATTGCACACGATTTTAGGCTTATTGTGTACCATATAGGCTTAGTGCGTACGGTTGTGGTGTACCTTAATAAAGAGAAAGAAGAATTTAACTGATTCCCGACATTTATTGTACTATTGAAATATAATCAATGCAGCGTTTAACCTTTTAACATCCATTGAGAATAAATGCACAACTGAAAAAAGCTCTGCTAACAGCTTGATTTAGGTAAATGTCTTACTTTGGGAGGATAAAAAGCATAGCACTGGAGATAAGAAGCAAGACGATGTAGCAGCACAGCACATGTGACTGAAAGTGCAAGTCCCGAACGCGCCCGTACTGAAACAACACAAACACATTGCATAGATGTCGGATTACTTATTCCGCTGTTTTCAGACTTCAACTGAAAGGAATAACAGAGATGGATTCACGGTTCACATAAAGCAGGGAACAGGGAGCAGTGATGGTTCACAGCTGAACCATCACGACGTGGAAACAAATAAGACTCTCTGTAATTAACATCCTTCATCTGCTATATATCCGAATGCTTTATCTAGGCAACGAAAATCAATGCTTCAGGCTTACATCTAGGCACCTTAAATCAGTGCTTTCTGCTCACATCTTGGCACTGGAAATCAGTATTTTACGTTCACATCTAGGCACCGGAAATTTTATTCTATATACTCACACCTAGACACCGAAAAACACTGGTTTATGCTCACATCAAGGCTCCGAAAATAAACGCTTTCTGCTTACATCTAGGCACCGAAAAGCAATGCTTTATGCTCACATCAAGGCACCGGAAATCAATGCTTTATGCCCACATCTAGGCACCAAAATCAATGCTTTCTGCTTACATCTAGGCACCGGAATGCAATGCTTTATGCTCCCATCTAGGCGCCAGACTTCAATGCTTTATGCCTACACCTAAGCATCGGAAATCAATGTTTTATGCTCCCATCCAGGCACCGGAAAGCAATGCATTATGCTTACATCTAGACACCAGAATTCAATGCTTTATGCTTGCAACTAGGAACTGGAAATCAATGCTTTATGCTCACATCTAGGCATCAAATTTCAAGGCTTTATGCTCTCATCGAGCCACCGGAATTCAATGGTCTATGCTCACAGCTAGGCTTCGGAAATCAATGAAAATATGTTACAAATAGTTTTGTGAATATTGCGGTGCCAACAGGTTACAAACGACCATTATGATTCATTTGATGCAACATGCATCGCACACATTCTGGTCATACAAAAAAATCTAACAGTGCACCTACACTTGTTACACACAAATACTTTGCATTAAATTAATCACTCGAAACGTTTTACATGTAACTTTTCATAATCAAACACACTCATGTATACCAAAATATAGTTTATTTTTCACATCAGTGATATAGTTAATGTATCAAAACTGCTTAAATTTATTCTTTTTGGGACGATACGAGTATATTTTATACGGGTAAAGACATACATAATATGTTTAGAACTATTTCTTCGGAGCTGTTAAAATTAAATAGGTGGTTTTAATTAAATAAATTGTCATTAAATGTATCTAAAACCAAATTTATGGTTTTAGGTCTTTCTAAAACTTTACTGGTAACATAAACATATTCTTAGGTGATGAAAAGATCTCTAGGGTTTCTTCCACAACATTTTTGGGAGTCATTATTGATGATAAATTAAACTGGAAAGAACGTATTTTTCTAAGGTATGATCTAAATTAGCTAGATGTACAGCAATTGTGTTTAAAGTGAGTTTAATTGTCGATAACAGAGGTGGTTTATGATGTATAATTCACTTTTTTGACCACATTTAAGTTGCTGTTTAGAAATTTGGGGTGATACACATTTAACAAATATAAAGGACCTTTTTATTCTACAGAAAAGAGTGGTGTGAGAAAATATTGAGCATACTAATTCACTATTTTAAAATTATACGGCCTTGTTTAAGTTAAAACTCTTACTGTTATGTTTAAAGCAAAAGCCAATACACTTCCTAGAAATATTCAATGTTATTTTCAAGGAGTTGATGATATTAGGATAACCAGACAACAAGGTAATTTCAAACACAGTTATTTACGTACAACTTTAAAATCACATTGTTAAAGATTAAAGGGCACACAGTTGTGGAATATTTTGCCTGTGAATTTGAAGAATATATCCACTATAATGCTTTTCAAGAAAGAAATCAAGAAATATGTTTTACCCCCTTACGGTACTGAAGGCTAATATCTTTCGGTCTCCGTAATTGGTGGTGATCTTGGTTTGTTAATAGTAACTTATTTTTACACGGTTTTTTTTTGCATTAAAAACTATTAGTTCGGTCACAGTTGTGAACTGGAAAATGTACATATATGTAACTGTAATGGACAAGCGTATTTTAAGCTTGTTGCTTGTGCTCGCTCCATTGTCTGATTGGTTGTTTATTTATGTTTCTCTTCCGCATTAGCAGTTGGAATTTGTTGTACTTTGTACTTTTGTCTATTCAGAAAATAAACTTTATTTGACTTCACTTTACAAAAAATATCCGTTTGCAAGGACATCAGTTTAAATCCGTAATGTTGGTTGTTTTAATAGTGTTGGTTGTGCTGGTAGTGTTGGTTGTGTTGGTTGCATTTGCAGTGTTGGTTTGTGTTGGTAGCGTTGGTTGTGTTGGTGGTATCGGTTGTGTTGGTATTTCGGTTGTGTTGTGTTGGTAGTGTTGGTTGTTTTGGTAGTGTTGGCTGTGTTGGTAGTGTTGGTTGTTTTGGTAGTGTTGGCTGTGTTGGTAGTGTTAGTTGTTTTGGTAGTGTTGGTAGCGTTGGCTGTGTTGGTAGTGTTGGTTGTGTTGTGTTGGTTGTGTTTGTAGTCTTGATTGTGTTGGTAGTGTTGGTTGTGTTTGTAGTCTTGATTGTGTTGGTGGTGTTGGTTGTGTTGGTAGCGTTGGTTGTGTTGATAGTGTTGGTAGCGTTGGTTTTGATAGTGTTAGTTGTGTTGTGTTGGTTGTGTTTGTATTCTTGATTGTGTTGGTAGCCTTGGTTGTGTTGATAGTTTTGGCTGTGTTGGTTGTGTTGATAGCGTTGGTTGTGTTGACAGTGTTGTTTGTGTTGTGTTGGTTGTGTTTTTAGTCTTGAATGTGTTGGTAGTGTTGGTTGTGTCGGTTGTGATGATAGTGTTGTGTGTGTTGATAGTGTTGGTTGTGTTTGTAGTCTTGATTGTGTTGGTAGTATTGGTTGCTTTGGTAGTGTTGGTAGCGATGGCTGTATTGGTAGTGTTGGTTGTGTTGTGTTGGTTGTGTTGATAGTGTTGGTTGTGTTGGTAGTTTTGGTTGTGTTCGACACTGATTGATAAATGGCACAACGCACACACGGCTTGAGTATATCTGTCACTTATTACCACACAGGATTTCATAATCGTTTATTAATTTGACATCGCAGCCACTTCTCTCCAGTTCCCTCGTAAACCATTAAATAAATGGGGGAAAACACTGTAGGGAGAAACACTAGTTTTACACGTGTTTAAATGCTTTCATGATGTGCTAGGAAACAGGGCTCATTAATAATTAATAGCTACCGTGTCCATCTTTGTATTTTCTTCCATTATTTTGTATTATTATTTTAATTTGAGGGGGAGGAGGGGATTACAGCTCCGAACCCTCCTCCTTCGGTCTACCACTGCTCTCTTTCTGTTTGTTTTACAGGTTTTTATGATGATATTGCAGGCTAACTTGTCATTGCAGCAAGACCTAAAATTTAACATTATTAGTTTATCAGTTTTTTCCGGCTTCAGTAGTCTGTAACGTTTCTATCTATCAGTCTGTAACATTTCTACCTACACGGTTTCTACCTATCAATCTGTGAGGTTTCCACCTACCCGCTGTTCTAGCTCCTGCTCGTGGAATGTGAGAATCACGTCCCTCATATGGTCTGACCGCGTCTTCTCGATGCTCCGGGCATCGATGGCACGAGCCAGGTAGCCGTTCACTTCTTCTTCAGGATTTTTGAGATCTTGGCCGTCTATATAGCTTAATCTGTGGTAAAGTAATAAAACAAAAGACACCAATTTTTGGAAAATCAAAACAATGTTTCATTGAAAAGCTTTAAAATTTTAGAAAACTATCACAGAATTTTAGAAAAAAACTAATAACACAGAAAAAGTGTGATAGACAGATTTACTTGCAACATTTTTAAGTGCGTAATTTAACAAAACTATAGGTTGAAATCCCGCCCAAGTGAGAGCGGCTATTCACCTGAGACCAAAGCATTTTGTACCAGTGGCCCCTCTCGTTGTCCACAGCCATAGCAAGAATAGTACGCAGTGATTGTGGGCACAACGCAAGAACTACTCCAGTGTACAGTACATACCGGCCAAGTAGTTTTTTCTCAGGCGGATCAATGTTTGTTTTTTTTTTTTTAACATTGAATGCCAAGAGAAACAGATGGCGATTTTAAGGTTAAAATCGTGATCTTGTGAGCACTTTCAAGTAAGAAAAACAAGTACTTACTTTGCCGGAAGAGCACCATTAATTGGACTTGTGTCAAAACCCAATCGCTTTAGTTCTTTGCCTGATTGAAGAAACAAGCATTATTGTGACGGTGCAACAAACGTAGACACCCTGGGGGGGGGGGGGGGGCACTTGGTATCATATATCTCACCATGTGTTTCCAAAAAAAAAAAAAAAAAAAAAAAAGCACGCGGAGAAAGGGGGTAATTTTGAAGTCAGTCTCGGTCCTCACGGAGTACCAATTTGATTTGGTACTCCGCGTTACCCACAAAAAATTATACTCCGCGTTTGGTTAAAAAGGGGGTATTCTTTGAAGCTTAGCAAGGGTTTTATTAAAAAGTCATGAACACACATTTTAACCGGTTGTTATCTAAGTGGCCGCCTTGGGTTATGAAAATGCATGGTAACCAGTTCGTACCTGAGTCCCCCCCCCCCCTCCCCAGGGTCATGGACACGCATGGCAACCGGTTAGTACCTGAGTCCCCCCCCTCCCCAGGGTCATGGACACGCATGGTAACCAGTTCGTACCTGAGTCCCCCCACTCCTCAAGGTCATGGACACGCATGGTAACCAGTTGGTGTCTGAGTCTCCCCCCCCTCCCCAGGGTCATGGACACGTATGGTAACCAGTTGGTGTCTGAGTTCCCCCTCCCCAGGGTCATGGACACGCATGGTAACCAGTCCGTATCTGAATCCCCCCCTTCCCAGGGTCATGGACACGCATGGTAACCAGTTCGTACCTGAGTCCCCCCCCCCCCTTCCCAGGGTCATGGACACGCATGGTAACCAGTTCGTACCTTAGTCCCCCCCTTCTCAGGGTCATGGACACGCATGGTAACCAGTTGGTATCTGAGTCTCCCCCCCTCCCCAGGGTCATGGACACGCATCGTAACCAGTTGGTGCCTCAGTGCCCTTCCCTCCCCAGGGTCATGGACACGCATGGTAACCAGTTGGTGCCTGACTGCCCCCTTCCCAGGGTCATGGACACGCATGGTAACCAGTTCGTACCTGAGCCCCCCCCCTTCCCAGGGTCATGGACACGCATGGTAACCAGTTGGTGCCTGAGCCCCCCCCCCCCCCAGGGTCATGGACACCCATGGCAGCCAGTTGGCGCCTGAGTGCCCTCCCCCCTCCCAGGGTAGACACATCAAGACACATCAATGTGTCACAAATACGACTGGCAGGAAAACGTCAATAATTTCTCCTTAAGACAGATAAGGGTATAAAATTCTGATAAATTCATGAAATAATACTTAACATTTTAAAATACTTAGAAAATAAAAATATAGTTTTCTTCAATACTTTCAATAATGAATAAAAACTTCCTTACCATTCGTGTACCCTATATTTGACCTAAAACAAAATAATCTCATTGTTAACTTTTTAAATTACTAACATAAATATGCGTGAGAATGTACTCTACAATGTAATCAATACTTGGCCTGTCCCACCCAGGACAACTGGCGGAAGGGGGAACAGACACCCCCCCCCCCCCCCATTCCTACTCCCGTGTTAAAATTGTACCTTTCCCTGTTTCAGTAATCGTGTGATAGAATAAACAAAGGTTTCTTTGCCAGTGTCTGGAACATATAAAAAATGCTTTCAATGCAATACATCCTGAAACGACTTCGCAAACAAATAAATCTGAAACATTTATAAAGATTTGCTGAACGTTTGATGCGGCACATAAACTACACGAAGCGATATTTCATGCAGATTTGACGTGCTATTTCCCACGTGACAGATGTTCCTGTGATATAAACCTGTCACTCGTTCGCCAAGTGATAGGTAAAATTTTGCGCAAGAGTTCTACTCTCAAAACCAAAGAACGCAAGAAGGCATGCAAATATGGCACATTCAATCTCAATACGACCAATAGCCTTTCAGTCCATTATTTTTCTCATGGTGTCGCAGAAATATAATTTTTTTTTAGAAAGCCAGTTCATTGGTTACAAGATCGGCTATTTGTGAGTAACTTATTTCTTTTATTATGTGTTAAGACAAAATAAAGAAAAGGTTTACAAGGAAGAGATAACCGTACGGTCTAAATGTCGAAACAAATCTGGGACTGTTCTTGTTTTGTTGCCCGCCTGCGATCAGATAGGTGCGGATGTTGTGCTCTCGTAGATACGCGTTCCTATCGCCGCCGTTGCCAGGCAACACATCGAAACAACCATTAAGGCACTTTACGACAGCCTCGGTCACGTGCACCTGTCTGTGAGGTTATGATTTCTTTATATATTTTTCCATAAATTTTATATTGTGTAAAATAATGAACGAAGTATATAGCAAATCTATGCACTTGCATGGTCGCAATATTTTGCCATTTTTTTCATTTTCTAATAATCAATTAAAAATTACTTAATAGTCATAATAGTAATGCATACCCAGGCACACCGCCAGCTTCCATACTGTTAGCCAACGTGACGTCATTCGACCACACATCAAACTGCCACTTTCGTAAACCGAGCACCCCGCAGTGAACAAGGCCGGTGTGTATGCCGACACGCATGTCCAATTCATCAACACCAGTGACGCTTCGTACTAACCTGAAAATGCGTAAAATGCATATTAAAATAACCAATATCCTTTATGAAGAAAGTGCAAGAATAATAAGCGAGCGAACGCCAAACTGCGACTTTTAGAAAAGGTTCACGCGATCGGACGTGAACCTGGATCTCAAGCTCCAGGAAGGGATTACAGCTGTGTATCCCGGCCCTTGCTATTGGCTCGGGATTTTAGCGACGGTTCCGAATGTTTGCGTCTACGAAGAAGTTAAGCAGCGTTGAGTGCAGTTAGCACTTGGATGGGGGGGGGGGGGAGGGGAGGGGGAGAGGGGGAGGGCACTGGTTTTGTCAAAAGTTTTGTGGCGGCGAAAAGCGCATTGCAAGGATGGCCTCTAGCCCTCCTAAACAGTTTGCCCCCCCCCCCCCCCCCACAAAACAAAAAATAATACCGGGCAGTTACTGACGGAACGGCTCCGTCTTAAAGTATGTTGTTGTTCAGACTGTTGTGTATAATACCTTTTTATTCCGCAGTCCCACTGGGGATTCCGCGGAAAATAGTACTTGTAAAAGAGAGGAACTTAAAGTTCAACAACAAATCTATACGATTGGTCGGTCTGTTGTGTATAGTACTTTTTATACTCCGCAGATCCACCGGGCATTCCGCGAAAATAATACTCATTAAGGGGGCAATGAATTTTAATATATCCGTCCGCTCTGAGTTTATGCATAGCAGATAGATTCCATCAGAGGTCACCTGTTTTATAAAAACGCTTAAAAGTAGGGTGGCAGCAGTGTCGGGACCTACATAGTTCAGTTATAGAGCGCGGTGACAACGGTCTGCTACCATGCTCGTCCAAAAAGGGGTAGTTTTGCGTAGAAAGGGGGTAATTTTTGAAGCGGAGGCGGTAAGCGGATTGCCAGTTTCGTTTAAAAGGGGAATAATTTTCCTTTAGTACTCTTCGTTTCCCACAGCAGAGTGGGGCGGGGGGAGGGGGGGGCAGGGGTGGTCTTTCAGAACAGCACCTCGCGCTTCGTTAAAAACGACGGTGTTAGTTCAAATTTAGCACTCCTCGTTTAAGGGTAAGTGCATTGACTCACGCTATGGCCTCTATGACGTCGAGGCCCATTTGCACACAGCAGATTGCGTGATCTTCTCTTGGCTCCGGTAGACCACTCACGCAGTAGTAGCAGTCTCCCAGTATCTGACAAAAGTGATGCACATTCAACATTTGTGGGCCCAGCGATCAACCAAGGGATGGGGTGGGAGCGGGGCTGTGAGCACTCGGCCCTTTCTCTTTTTTAAATCAGTTTATTGAAGGATTAATGTGTTCGCACATGATTAGCCGAGGTTTGGCTCTTCGCGGTGCATTTGACCGTGGTGGGTTGATCATTTAACAAGTAACTTGAGGATTTCACAGAACTGAATTCAAGTAAACCCCCCCCCCCCACCTCGCCCACCCATTTTGAGAGTTACATTTATGTTCGTTGGTTGAAACTGTGACGTAAGAGTGGCTGAATATAGTCCACCAGTTAAAAAAAAAATCGGTTAAAAATCACGCGCATTAAAATTCTACAACCAAACACGTTTTTGTTTATTCCTGTCTTTGTCTCTGGGAAATATAAAACTGACTGAAATATTTTCCCCGAATTAGGCAGTAGTCAATATTATAAGGCTTGTCTGGATTCAAGTTTTAGCAGAAGAAGGAGAAGTAGCAGAAGTGCTAGAAGAAGAAAGGGGAAGAGCAGGAGCAGGAGCAGGAGTGTGTTTTGCTTCATATGTGACTAATGGATCAGATATTGATAAAAAGCATTTTCCTTGCCTTTATCCTCAGGCAGTGGTTGTCCGCCGCCAGTTTGTCGAAGCGAGCAAACAACTCATTTAATACTTTGACTAATTCTTGAGCCGTGCATTGAGACGACAAGGCAGTGAAACCACACATGTCGGCAAATAAAATGCTGAAAAAAATGAGAGTAAACTTTACATAAACGATTCAGATGCATTCACAATAAAAACTACAACTTAACCATTGTAAGCTTGAAGAATACGTATTGATAACACAGAGACGCCAGCGACAAGGGGTTGCAGCCAGAAACCCTCCCTGATCTTCAAAACCAGAGTTTGGTTGAGGAATCCACACAGTTATAGATTTCATCTAAATGTCTTAGATGCCAATTTCGGCCGAAATGTTTCTCGGCAAAGGTCGGGATACTAATATTAATGGTGCCGTGGAAGAAGCTCTAGCCGGGACTTCAGCTGGGTCACCAACTTCGTTTATGATGTATTATTAGCAAAAATGTTTTTGTAAAGTAATCAGTATTTATCATTTCAGTGTTTTTGCATATCCTCTTCGAGTTCTGGACAAATAAGTCACTTCCTCAGACGTGTAATTTATAAAATGAGGCTTTTGTGGCACGTGAATAATTCGCAATAACTTCTACTAAAATGCGTCGTAAACTGAGGGTTATATGGCATCCGCACTTTCTTTCCTTTTTTTTGTTTTAAAATGATCATGAATGGGTATTGTGCGGAAATTTTACCTTAACGCCTTCACACATGACGGTTATGCTCTACATTTTCTTCAGGTGTTAGAATTACATAAAACCTTTTATGTTTTGTACTCAAACTCTTATTTCTGTCAGCTGTAAAGCAAGTTGATGACCGGCAATCTAGAGCAGGAGGGGGAGGGAGGGGGAGGACATAATACACAACATGAAGAGAAACCGTGTAAATGAACAATTTCCTCTTCGTGGCGTTATTCTGGTACCAACCTAACATTCTCGTGTTTCTGTATATAGATCTTGTGAAACATTCCATCGTTGCTATTTCCGGCAATATCTGCTTTCATTTCCATGGCAACGTGACGCGGAAGAACTGATAAAAGTAACCTTTCCTGAAAGCAGAGTGTCAACAAATGCCAATCAGTTGATATTTTGTTGTGGTAAGTAGCTATAAAACCATAGTCTAAGCACATGAAAAACCGTTGTTGTCCAGCAGCCAACCTCTACGGCGGTTAGACTTGTTGTGTGTAGCCTCATTTTACTCCGCAGAGCCACTGGCAATTCCTAGAAAATAATTCTCAAAAAAAGAGAGGAACAACTTTTTAAAATATCCATCCGCTTGTGACATACTCTGTAGGAAAACATTTCGCAGATATTTTATTTTGAGTCAACATGAAGTATTATTGAGCAGTAAGAAAATGCTGACCTTTTGGTTAACATTTTAGCGAGTTGACCGGGCTGGTCTGCTTTTCATGACCTAGTTTTCTCTTTTTTGGGGATGGAGTGGGGCGAAATGGCCCACCCGTTAGCTGTTATTTTTGAGTGGACTTTGAAGTTTGGATTTACTTCGTGGTCAGACCTGATCTGTCCTGTAGTATTCTCTTTATGGAGACAGGAGTTGTGTCCTCAAAAATCGATTCGTGTTTGGGAGGCCATAGAACTGTGACTATTAAGCGTCTCACAAACCATTACTCACTCCGTCTAAAAAAAGTTCTGTTTCAGAATTTTGTTCAGCGTCGATGATCTGCACAAAGTGAAAAGGATAAAGGTCTATGCTGGCATAACAGCATAAATTGAAATACGGTTAAAAAGGTCCAAACTTTGGCTAATATCCAAACGTCAGTTAATTCTCAAAATCTTTGTTCAAAAGGAGATGTTCTGTTTTTTTTTTTTTTTTTTTGTTTTTGCAGATATAGGTAAATGTTGGAATGGCAGGTTTAGGGAGAATTAGAGGGAAGCGAGTAGATCCAAATAGGTTAAAAATTGAAAAATGTCAAAATTTTTAAAAACATAAAAATAAAAAAATTAAATTAAAAAATATATAAATTTAAATAGTCTCTTGTCGCATGGAAGCGGTATTTCCTGTGAAGTTTGGTGTATGAAGAAGCCATAGGCTACACTTTAATACCTTGTAGAGCTACAGTTTCTGTTTTGGAGCCACCTGACACATTAAAAATCTCAAACTAATTTCGATCTACACTTCAATTGCTTCATTTTATAGAACGAGAACTTGTTTTTTTTTCTTAAAAAAAAAAAAAAAAAAGAAAACCCCAAAACATTAGCAACCTGTTCCTGGTTTTCTCTCTGGATAGCCAAGCGGGCTTTCATGCATCGCCTGGTCTCCGTGAAAGCAGCCCTTTGGGCGACCTCTGTCGGGTAGTGTGTGAATATCCCAGCGACATTCGCAGCGGCGAAAAGGCACACATTGGCAAGTATCTATTTTCAACACATCATACACAGTGTTAACATACGCGAAAATTTTCTTGCAGTTTTTTCAACACAATATTCATTTGATAAAAATGATTTATTCGCTTTCGGTGAAAGAGTACCGCTCGAATCTATAAGCTAATTTCTTAGTTTTTTTCCTTAAGTGAGAAACAAAAACTATTCATACTTTCATGCCAAAGCCAAAAATATAAATTCACCAGTTCAAAACTTGTCAAAGTAATATTTATGTATTTTCATGTAGATATACTGAAGGGCAAAAGAAACTTAACATACAAAAAGTGAAATATTTCTTATTCTAAATTTGTTTTGCTTGAAACTTTGAATAATTGTTAGTGACCTAAATCTGCGACATAATCTATTGTTCTATTCCGATACAATGATCATCAAGGTGTTAATGTGGTATAGAGCTTTAAACCATATTGATAGGCAGGATCTCGTTCTGCTCGAGTTGATTCCTAATTTTTACTATCAGTTATTTAGAAGAATGATGTTGCAATGCTTCTATGTAAATTTTGGTTTAAATATCGAGCGCATAAAGATGCCTCGACTTCCGCAAAACTGTTGCGACCACGCTACTGGCATGCTAGAAGCTGGTGTACCACTCAACCAAGTGACACGGCGCTTTGACTGTAGCCGAATTACAATATACCAGATGCAACCGCGATATATTGAAACTGTGTGCACTCGGGACCGACCAAGAAGCCGGCGCCCTCGAGAAACTACGCCAAATCAGGATCGCCGGATCCGTTTGATCCACCTGCGCGATCGGTTTCGCAGTGCCGCAGCCACAGAGATGGAGATCCCAGGCACAGCAAACAACCGCATAAGTGCAATAACTGTCATCATACGTCTTCGTGAACACGGATTACGCGCTCGCAGACCTTACGTCGGCGTCGTCTTGAACGCTCGGAGACGTATACGATGCCGCTCGTAGGCTGATAGCCACCATCGTGGAGGGTGGAGATTGCAAAACTGGCGACGTGTGATATTTAGCGATGAGTCACGGTTTCAATAATACCGCGCAGATGGCTGCCAGCGCATATACAGACGGATCGGCGCACGCATCGCCGCATGCGCAGTCAATCAGGTGGATCGTTTTGACGGCGGTTCTGTGATGATGTCGGGAGCCATTCGATGTGGCTGGAAGTCACAGCTTCTGGTCATTGATGGTAATTTGACTGCAAATCGCAACATCAATACTGTACTCAATACTTGCAGCAGAACATTGATGCAATATTCATGCACGATAATGCGCGCCCACATGCCGCTCAGGCGACTAGGGATTACCTGGCAGGAAACAATGTCAACACCTTGGATTGGCCACCCTATTCCCCGGGCATGAACCCCATAGAACATCTATGGGATCATCTGGATAGGAAGGTTCGTACTCGAAATCCGCCTCCTCAAAACCATGCTCAGCTACGCCAGGCTTTGATAGAAGAGTGGCACCGATACCCTCAGTATCGAATCAACCGACTGATCATGTCGATGCCCCATTCGATCCGTGCTTTACAATGGGGGACACACACGTATTGAGGACACTTCAGGTCATTAAATTCTGTGCACGCCGAAATTGTGACAGTCGCATCTTTTATCAGTCTGGATTTTGCAGACGCTTAGGAGTATGGGTCATTTTGTATAAAATTATGTTAAAGAATCAGTGCATCTTGCATTCGTGTAAGTATGAAAGTAATTGAATAACTAATTTTCTCGAAATGATATATTTCATTTGCATGTTAAGTTTCTTTTGTCCTTCAGTATATTATAAGCCAACAAACAAATTTTCACTCTCCTTAAAAGTGTGGAGCCAAGTTAGGCGCTTGAATTTGTTCACCTGTTTGTAGAGGAAATCGTCGTTAATGTTGACAATCACTGTTATGACGATGTGTATCAGCGAAATAGAGATTCCTCCCGCCACGGCGACGCGCATGCGCAAAGGCAGCAACGTGTAGAATAAAAATATAAAGAAGAGAACGCACCAGACACCCTCGGCAGCGCTTTTAGGGACTGTTTCTAGCACGAGGAGAACTATGGTCCCACCACTAATTGCTAACAATATATATGCCACAATTTCCATTTGAAATTGGGTGAAAAAAGGACCGTTTGAAATAATCGCCAAAGCTATACATAGCACTATGACGGTTCCCAAAATAGCTCCGGTTTCCAGAGAGTCGGATCCACGTATGTAATGGAAGCAAATTAATACCACGCAAACAAGCACCATTGTTAACAAGAATCGCCACATATTATGCAAGTTGAATTTAAAAAAATAGCGCTGATAGAGCTTCTCCAAATTTAGATCACTAAAACGTTTGCTCTTGAAAATTTTGGAGATGCTCTGCGTTTGTGATTTGGTCGACTGCTGATTAGCGATATCGTCCAGTGGATCTTCGTAAACAGCGACGCGAGACTCACTTCTTTTTCTTCGACTTAGTGACATTTTTGACACGTTTGAAAATGTACTTGATTTACGAACTGTGTTTAGGGATACTTTTCGTTGATTATCCTGAAAAAAAGAAACAAAAATATAAGGTTCAAAATAAATATGAATTTAATAAACTTCCTTTGTCTTTAACTTTTGTACTTAGCGCGAACATGATCTTAAAAACGACTGCAGTTTTTACGTTATTAAATGTGTACTTTTGTTTTGCTCATAATGAGCAATATAAAAAACAAAACAAAACAAAATCTTCGTTGCTACGCAATTCGGAATTTTCTGACAACAGAATCCACTGTTTTCACCGTTTAACTGTGAATTAAAAGTGTTTACAGATACTTTCGATAGGTTTATTGCAGGTATCGAGGTGTTTTTGTTCTAGCAGTAGTCACGTATTACCCGATCACTCCCCCCACCCCAATCCCAACCCCCCCCCCCCCCCCCGCCAAATTGCTGGTGCCTGGACCTAGCGTTTGCTGACGTCAGGAGGAACATTGCGTCTGATAACATAGATAAACAAAACATCGATTCCTTTCTATCCGACGACGTGAGCTACTAAAACTGAATACAGTGCATATATTGATCATACGAATATTTACACAACGTATTCGATAGATCCTTAAATTACATACATAAATAAACAAAACAGTAATAAAATCTTAAATCTATAACTAAATTGCAGAAATCACCGATAACACACGGAAGACGAATAACCTTTGCCTCCGCAAATCCCGCCAGCTGACGATATGCATTGTTACAGATATATATATATATATATATATATATATATATATATATATATATATATATATATATATATATATATATATATATATATATATATATATATTTATATATATATATATTCTATCTGAACTAGGCCTGAACTAGGCCGAATTATATTTTGAAAATGCTTTGACTTGACGTTTGCAAAAGTATTTGCTTCTTACTTTTCAGTATAATTAAGTGCAATGGTTTAAAGGGAATTATTAAATATTGTTACAATTTTACAAGCTATATAGTTATTCATTTTTAACATAACACAATTTTAATCAGTTGCCCAAAATGTTGCTATCAACCGGAGCCTGTGTTTTGAATTAAATCTCTATCAATTCACAAAGTATTTTATTCATCTTGGAAATTTTCTGCTTCTAATTCAAATGTGGAAAAAAATTAACTTGTGTACAAGGGATTCGGGAGCATGACCCAATACAAGATTGTACAGAATTTGCATTTGCCCAAACACATTATTTGAACACACATAAGAGGTAAAATGAAACGTTTTACTTCTATCAAAATGTGTCTAATAGAAAGGAATATTCGTACAAGATTCACCAATCCTACTGCCGCACAAGCTGTGCATGAAAACCGTTGCGCAAAAAAGAAACAAGGAACATGTGGCAATTAGGAACAGTCATCGCCTAATTAGGAACAGTCATCACCTAATTAGGAACAGTCATCACCTAATTATAGATAGTCACTACTTTCTGAGCCACGAGCATTGTTTAACGCCGTCACAAGTTCTTCTCGGATTCAAGCATAAAAAAAAGGAAAAGAAGAAGAATCAGAAGAAGAAGAAGAAAAAGAGAGGTGTTCCTACCAGTAACTTCTTCTGTAACTTATACAAATTCTGCTAGTAATAAAACCAGTTGACAATGGCTTCCTTTGGTAGGCGGGGAGCTGGGGGGAGGGGGTGGGGCAAACCAGCTACCCACCTCTTGCAGATTTAAACTGTGCGACTTTCATAGAAAAAATTAAACTATAACACGAAGAGAAAATCACAGCAATAAAGACAAGTAACTCATTCATTAAATACTATACTATCCGTTCACTTGCGTTGTGTGAGGAGGGGGGAGAGCAGTCAACCAAGCACAGTGACAGTGCAATTAAATCTGTGATCCAATGATAGACGAGTGCATTCTCGGAGTTGAAAATTATGTATGGTTGGAATTATGTTCAGATTACATTGTTAAATGCAACCGAAAAAAAAACTTGTTAGAAAATAAAAAAAAACCTGTCAATGAAATGCACATAAAAAGAACAGAATAAGCCCTTTCAACTTTCTATTGAACATGGGTTGGGGGAGAGGGTGGCTTTTTACCTAGTATGAAAAATGGGCGGTTTGACAGGAAGTTGGGAAGGGGGCTTTTCCCCTAGAGTTTTGAACCTCAAATCGAATGAAAACTTCGTGGCCCTCTGTCTTCTTGGCTCTCTGTCGTTGAACATTTCCATTTAAAAATCATACTTTAAGGAGAAACAACTGCATTCTTTAAACACAAGAGGCAGATATTATAACCTTAAAGCAATCCTATGTTTATTAAATTCTTCCCTAAAAGCAATTAGAACTGATTGATATTCTTGGGGACCACGCAGGCGTCGAATTTGAAAAAGGGGAAATGGTATAATTTTCATAATTTATGAGCAGGTTTCGCGTACACCAAACAAGAAAGAAAACCCTTGTTTTTCTGTTACTTGGGTTCGGATCGCCTCTCCACACGTCACCAGTTCGGGTGTTGAGAAAAACCTCTATAAAATATATATTTAACAGAAAATGTCACGTTTATGCAATTAAACTGACAAGTAGTAACAACAATATTTCGCGGAATTGTTCCCCCCTTGTCTGAAGGGGAGGGGGGGGGGGAGCGCAATGAAAAGGTGTTTCCATGCGGGTCCAAAAAAAACGCGGAGAAAGGGGAATAATTTTGTGGCCATACTCGGTTCTCAAAAGGGGGTAATTTTCATTCACGAAAAGGGGGTGTTTCTCTTAATTTCACTCCGCGTTTGAACAAAAAAGGGGTATTGTTTCAAAATTAGAGTTCCGCGTTTAGGCACGCAGGGTAGTCCTTGGGTAGCTGAGTGCCCCCCGCCCGAGCCCCCTGCTATCGCCTCCATGCAGCTCCTTAACAGTGGTTAACCGGAACGGGTGTGTGTGTGTGGGGGGGGGGGGGGGAGGGGGTTGGGGTGGGGGAGAGGGGTACGGACAGAAACTTACCCTGGGTACAGTTAACTCCAAAATACCGCTGAGTTTTGGACTGCTGTGATCGCCATTGGCTAATGCTCGGCGGAAACCTCCCCGTGGGGAAGAATTTTCCTGATGGCCATAGAGTATATCCCATGTGCCATGGCGTATATCCCCAGTGCCATGGCTTATATCGCCAGTGCCATGGCTTGTATCTCCAGTGCCATGGCGTATATCCCCAGTGCCATGGCTTATATCCCCAGTGCCATGGCTTGTATCCCCAGTGCCATGGCTTGTATCCCCAGTGCCACGGCTTATATCCTCAGTGCCATGGCTTGTATCCCCAGTGCCATGGCTTGTATCCCCTGTGCCATGGCGTATATCCCTAGTGCCATGGCTTGTATCCTCAGTGCCATGGCTTGTATCCCTAGTACCACGGCGTATATCCCCAGTGCCATGGCTTATATCCTCAGTGCCATGGCGTAAATCCCCAGTGCCATGGCTTATATCCTCAGTGCCACCCCTGGAGGGTGAGATATCCGAGCACGCTTTTGCTTTCGTATTCGTGGTTTCTTTTCCTACGGACGGCGCCGGTGCCACATCATTGTGTCGTAAAAGTCCCATGTCCTTTGAAAAAAAAATTGCTATGAACTCGGCTGTTTTTGCTTCAGATATCCATTGATAAATTTGCTGTTAGGAAACCGCTTCTAAACAGACACCATGTAGATCTCGGTGTGTTTGAATATACGGTTCGTAAGTACCGACCATTCTAATTGTTATTGATTTATAATTCCCCAACACTGTTTTTTTTCCAAATAAGTGGCAATATTTTATATCCCCTTTTCATCGATTAATAACTGCCATTGTCCTTCCCATCATTATTTATAGTAACATATTTAGCTGTTACAGCACTCGAAAGATAAAAACTGTTGACTTGGGCCTTAGCTGTCGAGGCATTACACGAATGTAACGTTTAGAAGTCGTTATAGTTACAACACAAACAGGTGCCGTTACATGCTTATCACTTGCTGGCGGTGCTAACCCCCCCTGACCACACCATTAATAACTGAATACTTTCTGTAAAACAGATATTATTTTATTCAAAGCCTTTGCCACATATTTCTCGTAAGATTAAAAAAAAAAAAAAAAAAAAAAAAAAACTAGAACAACAAGGTCTGGCCCATGATGGCGGTTCATTTGTTGGGGTTATGCTGTAAATAACATGGGCGAGCGTCGCATAATTAGGAGAGGCAGCTCTTGAGCACCTGTGCCTTACTTAAACAACAAGCTCGTTGCTATGGAAATAAAGTGCTGCTCTTCAGACCAAGCAAATACTCGGCAAATTGCGTGCGACATTTTATTATGGAAACTCTGATGAACATTCCATCTTGATTATTGTTTTAATTCGTAATGTTCATTTGTTAATTATGCGTAAATAGTAATTATAAATTAAACCAAAACCTATTTCTGAAATTTGAAAAGTTGAGTACTTGGCCAAAAATATTTTTAAAATCTTGGAATGTTGAAAGAAGCCCCCGGCACGGGTAGGAAAGAAGCTGTAGCTCCCCCATCCCCCTAGAAAGAAGCCCCCCCCCCTCCCCCCTGATAAAAGCCTCGCTGGAAAAACCCCCATCCACAAGATGATTGTATCTTCGAAGGAAGAGTTTTGCACTTCAACTGCAGTCCTTGGAAAAGTCTTATGAGTCAAATCCATAGACCAGTGCTTAGCTCTACACAGCTGTCTCCGACCATGATCTCTGACGTACAGCAGCATCCGGCCGTAAAGCTCTGACCCTTATTGTCGTACCACATATCTGCGATAACTGTCCCCTTGCTGTCGTACGTGCGGCGCCTCGAACATTCCCAGCGCATCGAGGTTTTCCTTTTGTTCTTGACTGTGGAGGTAAATCCAGCATAGTAGAGTTTTGAACCTCCTGTATTTTTCTTCATCACTTCATTTTTTAAAGCTAAAAGTAACGACGAATGTGGCCTTTTATACTCAGTTTTTTTAGTGGCAATCACATTAGTTGCAATTGGGTGTAGGAAAAAATGGCAACGGAAATAATGGCAACGGAAAATATGGCAAGTGGAAATAATGGCAACGGAAAGAATGGCAAAGTGAAAAAACGGAAAAAATGGCAAAGTAACAAAATAGAAATTTTATCACATTTGTCAAATTTATTCTTAAGCGTAATATCACGAGCATGTTGCTCATTCTAGACAACGCCCCTAATAAATGTATTGTTGTGACGGCACCCGAACATTCATATGATTAGCAATACTGTATACACAAATAAATGTTTTGTTACGTTGACACCCGTGTATCCGAAAGATTAACCGCATTGTACACACAGCGAATAAGTTTTGCCTGATGCACCCAACTAGATGTATTGTTACTTTGGCACCCGAGCATCCAAAGGATTAACGGTGCCGCACACAGGGATTATGTTTTGCCATTTTTGCTTGCACCCCAAATACCCTGACATCAAGTGGCATTAAGTGGTTTTGATTGGACTTTCTTTGATCCTGAGTAGTCAAGGTAGGCAATTTCTTTGTTTCGACTGAACTTCAGTAAAACCTGCAAAATTTGCCATTTTTTCCTTTTTTTCACTTTGCCATTTTTTCCGTTGCCATTATTTCCACTTGCAATATTTTCCGTTGCCATTATTTCCGTTGCCATTTTTTCCGTACTCCGTTGCAATTACCAATGACTTCAATGACTGATTGAATTGGAAACAATTTTTCCAAAAGTGAAAAGTAATAAGGGGTGAATTTTCGGCCTAATGCTGCAAGTTGGAAGGACTTCTATCCGGGAGGCTTTAGTCCGGTGGGGCTTCCATTCGAGCGACAAAAAATCCAACTACAAAAGGTCAACGAGGAAAAGTCGAACAAAAAGAGGAAAGAAAAAAATTCTGATTTATTCATTCACCATTTGTTGAGTATAACCGCGAATTTCAAATTGTACACATGAATAAAAAATTGCAATCAGGAGCTTCAGAAACTTGTAATAGTACATATGTTTACCAGTGCCTCGTTCTATCGGAACAAATTAAACTAAATAATATATTAAATCCATCACAGACGTGAGAAGATTCAGAAGTGCATTTCATTTCATAAAGTCATTTTGCATCCACGCGTCGATTTTATAAAACCAACGCATGCAAGCATTTCACTACGCTCACCGTATTTGGCGTATGCAAATAAAGCAGGCACAATTTGTGTGATGCACGGTGCGACTTTGGCACATGCGAGAGGCTTGTGAAAATTCTCCTGCAGCTTTTACGCGTTGTATTTGTTGATAAAAATCACCGTTTTTGCTTCGAGTTTTCGTCATGGGAATAAAAACAAAGGCGAAAACAAAAGGCAAGATGCGTAACTTCAGATCAAGTACAGACGAAATCACTTAACCGGGTACCAGATAAACGTAATGTGTCATCTAAGCAAGTGGCTTTAATTTCACATCTTTATTATGATGGGCGGGGGGGGGGGGGGGGGGGGATATCGAATGCCCTCGTATAGAACATGCAGGTCATAACGGCCAAATATACTGTCTCAAAAAGAAAAAAACCGGACAAACGCATAAACCGGTTAATCGCATAATTTGGTCTGGAAAATGGGTTATGCGATCAACCGGTTTCGTCTGTACCACAAATGTGCGAATTTTGTGGTCCTACTGGCAGTAAGGCAAGAGGAGTAGCAAAGCCAAAATGCCGGACCAGTAAAGAGAGAGAAAAATGTCTGAAACGTTGGCTCTGTACATCTTCAATACGTTTTGCGAATCCAGCACAAAACGCCACCGGCCATATGGTCCCTGGTCATAAAGTCCCCGGTCATAAAATGCCCAAATGAATCCAGGGCTAAAACGTCTCCAACGACCTGCCCAAAAGCAAGGCACAGGTGAAGATTCACAACGTTTACATCTCTGATCTCCCATATATTGCTTTTTTCAGATGGGTGCATTGTGTCATTTTTGTAAGCCATAATCCCTTGATCCAGGCGTGAATTCACGAGATTTAAATATAATCCCTGATCTCTCACAAATATAGTGCTTTTCAAGGTGGATGTATTGTGTGATTCCTGTGGTCCTTAATCCCAAAATCCGCAAATAAACACTCCTGAGCTGTCTGAACTGTACAGTCAGCAACCGGGCTGAAAGCATCTAAAAATTAAAAACGCCTTTCTTACTAAATAGGAAAATAAAATTAGAGGTAAAAAACCTATTTGCTATTTATATTTTGAACGGGGACATTTTTCCCTAAATTTAATATTGGGGACCTTATAGCTGGGGACCTTATGATCGGGGACTTTATGGCCGGGTCGTTTTGGCAGGATAGCACGTTTTGCATGGTTTGACTTGCCAAGTGTTAACAATGCTACACTAAACTAGATCAATTGCTCCACCTGGTAGCTAAACTTATACTTGGAAGCACAAAATTACGACCCTGAAGGGTTAAGTACAGGATTCCGCATAATACCTTGTTGGAAAGTAATGTCATATAGTGGCATTTAATCAAAATTTACAGACGGGAGTCACGTATAATACCACGTCCCCTCCTGCGTGCGCCACGTCTTCCTGCAAAGACTTTGTGAATATTGTCTGGGAGACATAACACTTGTAATTAAAAGTTAAACGAGATCTAGTCTCTAGCCGTTTTAACTGGTAATGCGAATGAGAGTGATTTGGGTACAAGGCTTTGTTGCGTAACTGCTGATAACATTATAAACAAAAGATACTGTTAGACAAGTCCAAATACCCAAACCATAAAGTATATGTAGTTACGATAAGGTGTTTTGAACTGAGTCCCTTTGGCTTTTAATCACCTGTGGCGGGAGTACGCAAGCAAGTGCGAAAGTTCCTTCGGCTCGGCGTAGGCTGTGGCCATTGTAAGCCGAGCTACCTAGGCCAATGTCACGCAATTTACATATGAGTAATGACGAAAATACTGAGTGGGATAGTGGGATGTTCCGTCTGATGCGTTGTAGGAAAAGAGCGTTGGGGCTGGGGACTGGCAAAAACAGCGTTTCAGCCATGGTGGGACACAAGTTAGACTGCGCTATTTCTGTAACGGGGATAAATAAAGCTCGTGAAAAATCTCGAAGTGTTTTGGTGCGTTTCACATGAACCAAGGCGTAGTCCTCGCACAACGTTACGTTCTACCGGTCCTACAGTCGTGGCTCACTTGGGTGCGGGTTAGCAGCGAGGATTTGCGCACAAAGGTAAAGAAGCCATTGAGACATGCCGCCCAGGAACAAGCATCAAATTGTTGCGATAGTTCGAGTACTCCTCGGATGCGCTGCAAGATATTCAATGAGAGCGGTAATTTCTGTCGAGGTTGGGTGCCTTTCTGGGTCTCGATGGCTTTCAGAAGCGCCTTCAGGAAGTGGTTGTCCTGCAGGGGATTCGCGTAACCGAGCTCCATATGGAGAAGGTGGGCTGCAGAAAGGTAACATCTCACGGACTTGGGCTTCAGGGAGCGGCTAAGGAAGCACGCGTAACTGAGTAAGGTCGTAGTGTCTGAGTGGGCTGGGCTCATTCTAAAGAAATAACAGAAGGCTAGGTACGACTTCATTTCGGCCGAGTACGTTTTACGATTGCTTTCTGTGAGGGCTGCTGGGCGGAACTGGGCCACTTTGTCGTCCAAAATCTGTGTTTCCCGTACCACTCCCGGAATAAGAAATGCATTGTAGAAGGTGACATGTTGCGACGCAGGTCTGCGAGCGGGACGTGCCCGAATGAATACGTAGTGTGGCATTTGCTGGAAGCGCTTGCTTGACCACGGCTCTCTTGCATTTATGAAGAGTTGCCCAGCAGCACTTGTTTATGTACTGTCCGACTTAATTCCCGCACGACTCAGCGGCCAACCAGACTTCAGCCTAACACTCGCTTGCTATAAGCTCCACCTCCGTGTCTGCTCAGTGTTTGTCTGACCGCCACTACTCTGATGGTTTACCGCTTCAGTGTCTCCTCAGTGTTTGCAAAGCTCCGTGAGGCATGCGGCACGGGAGTAGGTCCACCAAACGTCTAGGGGGATTACAGCGTAGGGGGCATATCTCGCAGGTTTTAAAAACAAATAACACTTTATTTTTAAACAAATTACTTCTTGAGATTTTCAGACTCTATTGTATAAATAAAATGGCATTTTAGGCACATAAATGACAATAATAGCTATGCAAAACAATTGATTTTCCTTTATGAAAATTACAAAACGATTGAAAGCTGCTATATCTTTTTGATCATAAATAAAGACAAATGAAATGCACAGTTTATTTAACTGCTCAGCACTCGAGCGTAGTATCCTGCAATACAATGACAGCTTTTGCGCTTACGCCCTTGTGCATATACGCTTAGTTACTCATTAGAAAAATAGTTAACATGAATAGTTAAACCGTGCTTTGAGCATATTGCTATGAGTACTGCGTACTGAACAGAAGCAAAAGCGTTAGCATTTTCGTCAATGTCTGCTTCAACAGAGGACTTGTCTTACTGTGATACTGTGCATTACGGCCGGGAAGTTGTATGGTATTGCCAGGAACTTGCAAGGACATTTATCTCAAATTTCTATACAACGTAAAAAGTTTTGTATTAAATTAAGTTCCAGTTGGGATCAGAACTGCAAAAATAACGAAAATCGATGAAATGACATCATAATGATGTTACAGTCAAAAAGAAGGTCACCAAATAATTCCTTGAGAAAAGTAATCTTATGATGTATTTTAATCCCAAGCAAAAGTTATCAAATATTTAGCTTTAAAAACTTCATGTTAATTATGACGACCTATATAAAAAACATCGGCTGGAACAAGATTCCATGGTCAACTACAAGCGTAAATAGGAAAAAAGAGGAATTTTCAGAATTGCCAGTAACCCAATGACACCACAGAACTCCGTCCTAAGTGTAAAAACTCATCTGCATCCTTGTTAAGTATATTCGTGACTGTTTTATTGTCACATTTTCAAGCTGCTTATAAAGATTTTAATTTTGACATATTAATCGAAGTGGTCCCTTTCCTGGTAATTTTCTTTGTTTTTTTGGCTTTGTTATGCATAGCCAGTATTACACTTATGTCTGTAGCGGCTCAATGAACGCACGTTAAGATACGTACTTCCATCAAACTGTCACAAGCAGGCCTTTGGCACTTCAGACTTTTGTCCCATTGGTGGCTTCATATGATAATACTGCTGTTTAGTAGCTGTGGAAGCATTATTATGACACAGTTTGCACCCAAGATAGACCTGGAAAACGTCGTCCTCCCGTTACTACGTCTCGTAAGGATACGGATACTGCACTTTTACAGTGCGACAAAGACCGCAGCGGAGACTTTAGAAGAACAATTATTGATTAGATGCTCCGTAAAACTGGAATCTGGGCACATCGACCGCACATCTCCGATGACCGAAGGCGTCGAAATAGAATACGTTAGACCAACAATCACCATTGAAGGAAGCCTTTTAATTGGCGACACGTCTTTAATGATCTTTCAATGAAATGAATGACGAGCCTATGTTCCAACTTTACCGTGAAAATGAGTTAGAAAACGCTGATCTCGGATTGCGTGAACCAGATCTGTCGCTTCGACACTGGTGGCGTAATGGTTTGGGTGCCAAACGATTGGGACGGCACTCACAAACTGCTCAGTGACAGTTTTGCATTAATGTCGAGCCTTGGAAATAGTGGAATCATTAGTTTGCTCTTTTGAAAGGGATTATGTTGCTTCTCTGAGATTTTAAAAAACGTTGATCAGTTTGGTGACTAACAAATAGACTTCTTTTTGGTAGAAATTTGCTTTTGTGCCTCGGTAGAGAATTTTATTATTATTAATTTATAGGACATATCTAATTGTAATAATTTTTTTAAGTGACTTATTTGCTCAGCAAATCAGTTTAGTAAAACTTTATTTCTTTTTTTTTGTTTTTGAGTAATTTTAGATAGAAATTGAATCTTAAATACGATCCTGCCCTTGATAAAACCACTTGTTGACACTTATTTAATGTCTTGGTCAAATGCATGGTTAAACTGTTCAGATGTTTACTTATTTCATATTGTTTCTTTCTATATTTTAGCCTAAATTTTATATTTTAGCCTATATTTTAAGCAGAACTGTATCACATCTAAATCCTAGATAATTAAATGCCAAGTGTGAAGTAAAATATAGTATATAATGTAGAAAACGCATTACTTTAAAATAAGTGTTATTGCATACGGGGTGGGATTTAGTCAGTTTACTAGTTTTGTTCAAACGCATGGTATTAACTTGTCCAAAAAGAAAGAAAAACAGGCCAAAAAATTGATTATCCAAGGGGGTTAATGGCATCATGACTAAGAAAACCATAATTTTATTATCAAAGAGTTGATTACGGCTGACAGTGGCAAAGAATCATAAGTGGTTTTTATAAAGTGCTTGTTCCTTTCGATTTAGGGAATTTAGGCCAGTGTCAAAAGCTGAAAGCCTCACATCCTTAGTGTATAGAATCATATTATGAGGATTGTTAAGAAGAGGCCTAGATGTTGTAGTAGATGCAAAGTGGAGGAAGAAAAAATTTGGCGTGAGCACTATGCCTTTGCCTTTCTCCTACAGAAAAAGGAAAACGTTCAAGGCATACCCCAATTAATATTTTTATTATGGCATTTGTTTTAACGAATACAATTTAGCTAGCTTTTTTATTATCATAAAATAACGTTTTAGAAATACGTGAAGGGTAATAGCTTTTTAAGTAAATACAAATGCAATTCCAATATATTTTGCGGGGCAAACCAGAGATGTCTTAATTAAAGGTGGGTGATTAAACAGAATGAATGCGCCAGGGTGACTGAAATATGACTGCTATCTCCCTCTTCCACTTGGGTTGACATTTGCAAGATATCTCAATAATCACATTATTGTTGCGTCCATGCTTCGTCAGTTGCAAGTGTGAGATCATGGATGGCTTATAGCTGAGATACAAAGGAATGGTATATACCACGCATTGCTTACTATTTTGCAACATACGCATAATGAAGCAATGAATTCTTAATTTTATATCAATGTAATTCTTTGATATAGTGTCTACGTTTGATTATTTCTGTATTTCCGATACTTTTTCTATATAGAACATAAGGTTACGCGACACCTATGCAACAAGTGTGACTATAATTTTTTATATGCATAGGTGCTACGATATAAAAATCCGTTGACTTGTTTTTTTTCAAAAGAGTGGCTGTAAAACTCAATGGTTGATGGCTTTGAATTTCGTGATTGGTGATTCATGTTTAATTTATTTAAATAATAATAATGTCACACCAGTAACTCAGCTAAACAGTTGTTACCAATTTTTGGATACTATTTTTCCTTATGTTTGCAAACTCTTATCTTCCAAAGTAAGCGCTGATGATTTTCCGAAAAATGCTGTTTTGTAGGATGAGGTAACTTTGAGGGAAAACAACTGTATAATCACTAAAACAAATGTAAAACAAATGTATAATCACTAAAATTAAATGATCCCCTCTCACTCCAGTGGACCACATTTCCTCAAAATTTTATTGCAGTAAATTGCAAAATGTAGCAAACGTAGCAATGATTTAGAGTATGCAGTGCTTACTTGCGGAAGACGGACAGACAGTCAACAGAGTGTACACCATGAGCATAGCTCATGTGTCCGTAGTTCACCTAAAAACCTAACAGAATGCATATCAAACAGAACCGCCTTAATTTTCAATCATATCGACAATTTTGGTCAAGTCATGAAGTAAGCATAACTACTTTACACTCTCGTTCAAGGCTATCCAGTCATTTGAGCTGGCGCCAATCGGTCTGGCTAGAATTGTTCAGCGGCAGTTGAACTAGAAGGCAAGGCGTTACATGTAATCCTATATTTTCAAACCTTTTTCGATTCATAGTTCATCACTTTTAGACCGAATGAACATTTTTTCATTTGTCTATTTTCGGCATCGTTAAACTGATCCAAATAAGCATCTTTCTTTTGTAAAATGCCTGCAACTTGCGTTTTGCTTAAATTAAATTTATCTGCCAATTTTCGAATGCTTTTGCCATTGCTAGCCTTGATTATTTTCACATTTTCTGCCAGTGGAAGTTCATTTCTCTTCCGCTTAACACCTCCCATTTAGATTTATTCGAAGCGATATCTCTGTATTAAAATTGCAATTCAGTATGAAGTACACTTAAGCACTCCAAGTAATTTATAGCAGAGCAATAACTCCGTAATGTCATTGTCCTACCACGGTCAATTCCTGTCCAAACAATACGTGAAACGACTAACTCAAGTTTTGTTTAAGATCAATAAGCAGGGATTAAGGGAGCAAGCAGCAACGAGTGCCACATTGGAGTTTTGTTTGTTTGCAGTGAAAGACTACTATCCTCAGCAGACAGGTTATTTTCAATGCATTTAAGGAGTTATTCACAAATGAATGTGGCCTTTGCCCCTAATTCGCAGGTGTCCCCAGTTGGCAGGGTCGCTTAACTTACAAGTCAATGGGGTTTAAAAAAGGGCTGACAGAAAGTGTTTTCCCTAATGTACAGGTGTCCCTTATAGGCAAGTGTCCTAAGCACCAGTTTTGCTGTATTTTGGAAAACAATAAAGAACTAAGTATAAAGAATATTTTAAGTTTCATAATTAAATTTAAATATTTGATACTGTTTTCCTAGAAGTATCGCCTGTGATAAATCTACACACGAAACTATGTTTAATTGATTGATTGGCGTCTGATTAAGTGTGTATTTGCAATGAAAAGGAAATAAATGACAACAAGAACTTTTTCCTAATCTTGTGTCACATTTTTGGCTAATTGTGTAGGATAGCAAGATAGGAAAAATGTTACGTTCGTATGATATTAGCTTTTTGTGACTCGCATAGTTGTTGATCGGAAATTCTATCTCCTTGGTGTTGTTTTAAATTTAATTGAATTCAATTTCAGTGAGAAAATCCCAAAAAAATATCGAATTAAAAATTCAAAACATTAAAATGCATAACTACTGTTTCAGTCTTTAAAGGAAAATGCGGGTATCTCTGCGCCATCTAGCGACCGAAATGCGCATTACATTGAATGTCGCCGAGTTTGAACCCATGTTTACACAGTATAAATAACTACTAAATCCGTCTAGATCGAAAAATTCTTTTCAAAGACAAATAGAGTCGTGTCCAGAAATGGTCTGTATTGATATTTTGTTTCTAGAAGGGCCTGTGTTGATATAGTGTCCATTAAAATCATATTACACTGTTTTCACCATTTATCCATTAAGTCAATGGGATTTTGTCAAAACGATTGTATAATTCTCTTCTTGATACGGTGACATATATTTTTTATTTGCTTAAAACATTTCGTATAGTGTGTTCTTCAAACATTGAAAAAATGAGGCAATTGTCAATTGTGATTATATGGGAATTTTGCATTTTGATTGAAATGTCTTGGTTTTTCCAATGGTTTCTATAGTACGCGACCTTTCAGTGTCTTTATTTCTCTTATAATATCGGTGACCTCCTTTTTTCTTTTCAATTTTTGACTGTATACCCTCCAAGCACTAAACTGTGAAAGTATGAAGGAAATGTCAATTGTAGGTGAGAGACCCGCATTTCCCTTTAATGCTGGGAAACTACATTTGACTTTGACATTTGACATGTTATAAAACCAGCTTAAATTATCAAGAGCCCAAACATGTGAAATTGGATGTTTTTTTAAATTGTAATTTCCAAAATATCGGCTTGTAAACTCCGAAGCCATCAACATTGGTTTTCCAATGTGAACATTAGTTATCGAGATCCATAAATAAATAAAAACTTTTGTGGAACTAATAGCCCCACATGGGTGCCCTTGGTCGGTGCCCTGTTGCTATGTTTACAATTCCTGTCAAACAACAGACCAATCAGCCCAGGTGCAGTTTCTGTCATGTGATAAAACCATTCCCGGTCCGAATAACAGATCTTTTTCGGGTAGAATTTTTGTGAAAATGACGGATCAAAATCACGGTAAACTTTTTGGATATCATTTATCTTGGATATTAGCTCTACGTATATTGTAAGTTTTTTCTTGCTAGGTGTACGTTTTGGCCGGTTGCTGACTTTGCTGATTCCTACACGTGATAGTTCTGGGTTTTGTCAGACCGGCTTTCGTTCGGTAAATGCTTCCCTGTCATCAGAACGTAGTGTAGGTTGTGTGTAATAGACAGTCAGACGGTTTCTGGGCGATTTTCTCAGTTTCCATTTCGAAGGTTTCCCTCATGGTCAGCAAATAGTTTACACTCAGTCGGTTCTGCAAACAAGAAAGTTTAAATTTTCTGCCGTCCTTCTTCCCTTCTGCCAATAACAGGGCATTGTAGGGTGATCGGACACCCATTTATCACGGGTTTAGGAGGACTTGTCTTCTATTGCCTCGATACTGCGGCAACTCTCTTTGGGGAGATACACTATCTCTTTCTGTTGATAAATACGCCAACATTTATTTTTGTGACGATTTATCCCGGTGTGGAGTAGTGTAGCCACTTCTGTCCACATATGACTCGGTGAAGAATCGATCATGTGGTCGTCACAGCGGAGTCGTACCTGTAGCGTTCAATCGTTGTTGCACGCTCCGTTGGTTAATGATATCACAATGGAGAAGAATGCAGTTGCTCATGAAGTGTCGGCGCAACAGTTGCCTACTACTACCGAGTTGGATATCAGCATTTCCACAGCTGTAAAACATGTTCTGTCGAGAACTTCCCCGGGTAGACAAGATCACTCCCCGTTAAAGAAGTTCGCTTTAAGCCTCAATTTGCATCTTGCCACTTTACGACATGCGTCAGATTAAGGTGCTACGCAACATTGCGTCTAAGTCAGGGTCGGTGGCTTCGGCAACATCATGTCTAAACTCGGTCCCGTGGGCCACTATTACGACTGAGCTATCATCACTGAAGGATATGCAGCCATCGCTGATTCCCCTCATTGCCCCTGTACAGCCATTGACGGAGAGTACGCGTAGGTTATGTCTTCTGCCTCTTCAGCGGACAATTCTTCGCAAGGGAAAGACGAACCTGCGATGGTTAGTGATAATGAACAGACCAAAACGCGTCTCACTAAAACTACTGCGAATAATGTTACTGCGTCAGCACTCAAGGCAAGGGCTTCGCGTCCTCTTCCCTTGGTGCTTACTCACACTACGTCGTCAGAGACTTCGCATTCTATGCCACACGATGTCTCACCGCGGGGGGAGTACAAGCCATTTAGCTCCCTGTGTGGCCAACGTTCTGGAAGAACTTCAGTCCTTGCAAGAGTCTCGGCCACGTCATTGGTCATGATTACTGCCTTCAAAGGTCTTGCACGTAACGACAGCGTCTTATCAGTCAGATGCCGGGGTTTTACCCTTTCAACCACTCATGTATCCCAAGGATATGGCTCCTTGGCTTCCGAAAGTTAATCCTGATTCCATTGTGCCGTTAGCAGAGCGTGACTGTCCGTTTTTTGGACGAGGTTGCCAGGAAAAGCATGTGCACTCTTTCCTTCCATGATGCGGTATTCCAAGCGCTAACAAAGTTCGTCGACCCCGGGGCCAACGCATTGTTTGATCGTGTGTTTGATTCAGTGGTGGCCGCGTAATCAGATTTGCTGAAGCTAAATGCATATTTATTGTCTTGGCTTGTGGTCGTTCGCAGAGATCCTATCACATTCATTCCTATCACACTTATTTCCTGCGGAGTTGCTCAAGAATGTGATTGAAGCGGCAAGGGTTAGACCAAAAGATTCGTTAATGCGCAAGGCCCTGACAACACGTACCACTCCAGCGAAGCAGCGACACGTCGCCACCCCTCAGACAGCTACGCAGAGGAAGAGGCCGGGTTCAATTCCAGTGCTGACACCCCAAAGCAGACTGCCACTCCTAAGAAGAGGTGACAACCAATCAAAGTATGAGGCACAGATCGCACGACGATCTCTGCTAGATACTTTAGGTTTCTGCGAAGAATTGGTTGGTAAATTTTGCGAATAAAACGTAAATGTGCCCTTAGAGGGAAGCCTAGCGAATTTTTGGCAAGCTTGGTAAGCGATGGAAGCTCCCAAATTGAGTAGGGTTGATGCTGTTCCAACATTTCGACGACTGGTTGTTAGTAAGTTCGGATAGGTAACTACTTTTGGATCTTCTGCTGGGCCGGTATAGCGATTTCATATTACCCCCAATTTCAGCTCCCCCCTCCCGATTTCAAATTCCCCCTCTCAAAATTAAAAACAGACAGAAATCAAACAAAAAAAAAAGTTTTATGACATTTTTCTGCCGAACTATGACAGGCCTTTGTCAGACAGGCCTGGTCTACAGGAGGATAATCCACCTGGTACAGGTTAAACAATAAAACAAGGCTTGATGTGTACAAGAGGGCACAAGAAGACGGAGTCGGATTGGTAGTGTCAATTAAGACCAAAGCACAAGCCAGTCCCACAAAAGGCACATCTAAGCAGTCATCGGAGTATCGAGGATTAGTGTGACTGCTTCGATGACAGCCATGGCATTGCAAGTCTGTATATACATTGACAGATGTAAAATTTTAACAATTCTAGGTATGCCGGGGGGATTTGGAATCGGAGAGGGGAATCTAAAATCGATTTCAGATTTCCGGGGGGGGGGGAGACATTTAAGGGGGTAATCTGAAATCGGCATACTAGTGCGGGGTCGTAGGGTTGTTCGTCAATCGCAACAAGTCGGAGCTAGTTCTGAGTCAGACCATAGAGTTTCTGGGAGAATTTTTAGATTTTGTGAGCGCCAGAGCTTTTCCACACAAAGTCGAATTCAGAAAATGATGTTTCTCATTGCCAGGTTTGTGTCTACACCCAAGCCTCGGGTGTCCCAACTGAAGTCACTTCTAAGTCTGTTAATGGCAATGGAAAAGATGAACTGGGCAGGTGTCATTTACGGGAGTTTCAACGTGTGGTTTTGAAGGCATTGCGTCGGTGCAGGTGGCCGGGGGATCGGATAAGGCTGTCGTTGCTAGCTCACAGGCATCTAGACTGGTGATCGTTTCAACCCAATCTTGTGGTCGGGTGCCTTTATCTCTGCCAGTTCCATCAAGGCAAGTACAGGCGGACGCTTCTTGCACCGGGTGGGGCTTCTTTTTCCAGGATTATATGTGGAAGGGTTGTTGGCCCAGGCACGAACAACCAATACATATCAATGTGCGTGAAATGAAAGGGGTTTGGATGGCTTGTAAAACTCTGCAAACATTTCTCGACGGTCACGTGGTTCAGTTTCTAATAGACATTCAGACGGTGGTGTCTTATTGGTCCGAGCAGGGCGGAACACGCTCACCCATGTTGTCTCGTCTCATCAAATAGGTCCCGTTGGATGCTCGGGATAGCGTTTTTTTTATTCAGCCCTCTCACATTGCAGGCAGTTTGAATTTTCTCGCGGACTTAGCTTCTCGGATGGGTCACGTTGTTCACACCGAGTGTGCATTAGCGGATTACAAGTTTTGCTGGATGGCTTCGCAGTCTCAGTGGGGTCCACCTCAGGTTGATCTATTTGCCAATCGTCTCTATCATCGTCTTCCGGTGTACATGTCTCCGTTTCCGGATATGGCGGCAATAGCGATCGATGTGTTGCTGTGTCAGTGGTCCACGCAGGTGTTGTTTGCATTTCCACTGTCGACTCTCATGATGAAGTTTCTCACAAAGGTTTGGCATGAGAGGCCCCATCGTCCCCTACTGTTAGCCCCCGATCTTCCAGAACTGCCTTGGTTCCTTTGTTGATGCGGTTACCGTGCGTCATGAGTCTTTCAATTCCCCCACAGTTAGGCAGTATGCGTCAACCTCATTGGGATCATTACCATCCAAATCCTCAGTTCTTTCGGCTGAAACTTTACTGCATAAGTTTTCCTTCCTGACATCTAAGGGGTTTTCTCAGCGAGTAATATAGTGGATGGGCATTATTCATAGGGACTCTATGAACAAGGTGTACTTGTCACATTGGCGTTTGTTTGAGTCATGGTGTCTTGATAGGGCTATCGATCCCATGGCAGCTGCGGCAATGGCAGTGGCCGACTTTTTTCTGCATTTGTTCCAGGCCCGAAAGGTCTCGGTTAGATCGATTATGACTTACCGCTCGGCTCTCAGATTTATTTTGCAGCGAACATCCGGTTATGATTTATCATTCTGTAAAGTGTTGGCGGATTGGTTTAGGTCTTTTCAGTTGGAACAACCTATTGCTGATAGGACAGTGGTGCCTTGGGATTTGTCACTGGTTTTGAAGTATTTCACATTGCCACTTTTCCATCATTCTATAATGTCGAACATGTTACTGACCCTTAAGTGCGTATTTCTCGTGGCGTTAGCGTCGGATAAACGCCACGGTGAAATACACGCATTACAAAAGTCTATTAGTCAGGTCAACGGTTTGTGGGAGGCGTTTGTTCTGAAAACATTGCCATCTTTTTTTGGGTAAGACACACATTGTGACTAAAGGCTTGGGTACTTTTAAGCAAATTGTGATACCAGCCTTGTCGGGTGTACGGTCACGTAGCTGTCTCGCGTTTGTTAAACGGTCGGGTACTTATCGCAGCACGTCGGAGCGTCGTCTGTTTATGTCTTTCATGCGTAGTATTAAAGCGTCCATTTCTAATTATATGAAGAAGACTATATTGTTAGCATGTGATGATATAATTAAAGACCCTGAACATGTAATTCAACAGAGATTATCGATTAAATCTCATCAGGTGAGACATGTGGTTCACTCCTTACGTAAAGCTAATGGTGAATTGATGTGTGATTTGCTTCGGGTTGGCTGCTGGGTCTCGCCAAACACTTTTATTAAGCATTATTTGCAAGAGGATACTGATGTGTTGAATAATTTGCATAGTATTGGCCGTTTGTTGCTGCTAAATCAGTGGCTTATAATAGCCCTCCTTCTTGCAGGACTCCCCAGCAGTCTGGTGGAACGAAGTTTTACAAGAAGAGGAAAACCACGAAACAGACTCTGAGTTGAGGCTCAGCTTGGGTCTGCAGCGACACCATATCAACTTGCCTATCACGTGACTGTTCTCTTACCGATCCGATGCAGTGCAGTTGTACCATGGTCTTGTTTTTGGGCAGTGCGGTTTTGCACGTGGTATAATACGCGATTGCGACGGGTCGGCACAAAGCTCAGTAGGCAATCTATCGGTTTCCCGAATTCTTGTTTTGTGAAAAGAGGGAGGGGAGACATACGCCCGTATGATAATGTTGGTATGAGTCAGCTCTGTATTGTTCACAAGTCTGCAAGCCGATATTTTCGAAATTAAAACTGTGAAGTATTTCATTTCTTATACTCATTTTTATGAGTACAATATCTTGTAGACCTAGAAGCCATCACTCGAATTATACCCCCGCCCCCCATCAATTGGGATCGTCTGGTACGATCAATTTGGTATGGTTCGATCATATGACAGAAACTGAACCGACACTGATTAGTCGGTTAGTTGACAGGCGTTGTAACCATAGCAACAGGGCATCGGATATGGGTACCAATGTAAAGCTATTAGTTCCACAAAAGTTTTTATTTATTCATGGATGGCGATAATCAATGTTCAAATTGGAAAATCCATGGTGATGGCTGTACATCTATAAGATATTTTAATTATAAAAATGAGTATTAAGCAATTAAATATTTCAGATTTGTCTAAGAAAAATAAACAGCCTCATAGGTTATAACGTAAAGAAAATCACAACAATAGCATGCATGAGTACCAAACCTGAAAATAACTCGCCCAAATCATTTTTATGTCTCCTTTATTGCCTTTACTTATTTACCTTGTTTCACCATAAATAATCTGTAATAAATAAAACAAATATTTGAATAACAGAGCGATTTTATTTTTCTAAAGCAAAACACTCTTACATTAAATTAGATAGTCTAAATGGGTTAAAATAAGTTCTCTTTGTCTTGTCAGCATATAGATCAGTTTAATGTGTAATTTTGTACAGCTGTGTACATACGATTTACAATTACAAGTGTGTATTGACAATTGGCTTAAGATTTAGAGGTTTGAGGTAGCCCCTGTTAAATAGATTTCAGAAAGTATGACCCCTGCCTGATCTGCAGCACTGTGAAAGGGACTTCGCGAATAATTTTGCCATAAATAGTGAGAATTAGCGAAGATAGCTGTTAGCCAAACAGAGAGGTGCTAGAATAAGGCAAAAAGGGCAGTTCAGCATTGGAGCCTCTAATCGGGATATTTAATCATATTATTAAAATAAATGCATTTGCTAATGACACTACCTGAGTTTCCTTATTAAAGAAAATATATTGGAAACACTCAAACCTTGGTTAAGACTGGTGGATTGTGAGCGTGTGCAGGACTGACAAGGTAGGCATGGGATGACAACAGCTACTCTGAGAACTCTGGGGTTGTACGTGTAATTTTATCCAGGTTGAATAGTCTCAAATAATTTTGTAGAAATACAAGCTCAGCGAAAATAATCTTTCAGTTATGACACTCGAAAAATACTGGGCTGCCCTCACCTCGCACCTCTTTACAAGTAAAAGGTCTAGGCTTCGAAACATGTCATTATTGTTAAGCAGTGCATCTTCGCTCCGATTACCTCACCTTGACAAATGTATTGGGGTGGATCACCTATAATATTTATCTTTAAAAAGAGAAACAACCCAGAACAGTCGCGTTTTTTATTTTAACTTTATAAACTCTTCCTTATCCCAGTTAAGGAGATAAAATGGCTCGAAGGGTACCTTTACAGGAGTTGAAGAGCACACCTCTGCCACTTCACTTAAAGATTAGCAATGTAAGGTTGGTTTGCTAATGGGATCGCACATAAATCAACAGTTTATCGCTTTTTACCCCAAGCTACACCCCAATGAAATACCAAAACTAAACCATCAACACTACAATCGAGAAGAGTTGAGATTCAGTGGTACCAGCACATTAAACTATTAATCATTGTAATGTTAAGTTAAATACAATTGATATATGAGCATTTATTCATGAAGACAAAGTGTGGAACATGGGCATCCCTAATTTACCTCGATATTGGTGTATGAACGCATAGTTTACCCTACAAGCAGAAACCTCCAGCTAAAGATAAAATATCTGTGTGTGAAAATCGAGTGTGTTCAGAGTAATTCGTAAACTTTACGTAGCCCAATTCCATCATGGCGGGTTGCTAAAGTAAACACTACATGAAACGGTTTTAAAAGGCAGTTTATTATGTGCCATGGCCAGAAATGAAACAGAAGATGTCGCAGCATCAATGATACGAGAATTTTTAAGTCGGCATGTATGTTGAGTTGGCCATCAAAGATATTTCTGTTTGGTATTTAGCGTTGAAATTGGGCGATATAAGCGGATTCACAGTTTCGTCTACGAGATTTACGCATAAAACAGGGCTCCAGTTTTGGGGGATAAACATAGATACAGAAAAATTTATATACATAGAACTCAATGGAGAAATGTATTAAAATCACTTTGAAATAGGTATAGCGCTCTTTTTGTGTTAGAAACCTATTAAAATAATGTCATGAATAACAATTTTTCCACAGACTCGTACTTAAACTTTTGCGGAAAAGTTCTAAAGAAGTGCCAGAAAAAACGAGCGAAAAAAAAAAATCCATTTTGCCAGAAACACAGTCACATGTTGGCTATTAAAAGTGCTGAATAATATGTAAAATAATTTTTAAAGATTGATGGCCTTCTAAATTAGAAAGTGAACATGTTGAAAGAAAATCATAATGTTGATGGTATTATCTTATCATTTATTTATAATATATTACAAAAAATTGTAGTCGAAACGACGGCTCCATCAGAAAGATCCGAACGTGCGAATTAGCTTAAAGAGGTTTGACACGTCATATATCCGCAACGGCAGAGAAATTCAAGTCTTAGTGTATTTTTTGTATTTTTTTCATGTGTTGTCCGCAGAAATCATGCTAATTTTCTTGCTGAGCATGCGCACTCGAAACCGTGAACTGGCTTATGAAAGTAAAAATCTACATTTCTTAAGTTCCTTCGTATATAGAGCTGCGAAGCCTCCATTGTTCCATTAATGGGGGGCAGCTCCAAAAATCACAGACAGCTGAATGGATATTACCCCATTTTTAAACGAAATAGGCACTCCGTGCGGGCGGGTCTGGTCTCTAAATTACCCATAATTTTTTTTGGATACACATGGTAACATATTTCATACTATGTCCCCTCTTCTGGGGTCTGCTCACGATTGTTGCCAAAATTACTTTCACATGGTACGTAATAATCCAGTTCACGATTTTGAGTGTGCATGCCCAGTTCGCAGGATACCAGTGGGGATTCAAAATAAAGAAACGCATAAGGAAAATATATTAAAAGTTGGTTTTCTTTGTTACTTCGTATCTACCGTATAGGGTGTCAAGATTTTAGTGAAATGTGTTAAAATTGATTCATGACATTATTAAACTGTATTTTACATCTCGAGTCTAACAGCTGCATACATATTTCAGAGTGATTGCATGTTTATCCCCAGAAACTAGAGTCCTGTTTTCGTAAATCTCGTAGGTAAAATTGTGAATTGGCTGATTAAAAAGGCATATACCTTCTATATGTATTTTTGGCTCCTGATCTCTCTATATACATGAGGGAATTGAAGGAAAAAAAAAAACAGCCAAATGGAATATAAGTCGAATCAGTTTATACGTTTCGAAATAATTCCCCAAATTCTTGTGCTTTGAGTGCAAAACAAATGTGTAAAACCTGATGGAGAGTTTACCCTATTGTCAAAATTCTTTGCATCGAAGGATCGTAAGGTTTACCACAGTTCCTTTGTACTTTAGAAGTGTATGTCAGAGCGGGTCATTATGATTCTTGCAAAAATTATGAGCGCAAGACTGGGATTTATGTGATTCTAGATGGCTGTGCTTGGCGTATAACGGGGTGTGCTCGGGATCCTTTAACTAAATGAGCGTTATCAGTAGGAAATTCCAGTGTTGGGGTTTCTTACAGTCCAAAAATTATTTCTTGCGGACAGTGGAAGAAATCCAGAAAAAAATAGGTTTTCGGGGCGAAAGTGAACAAAACTAGAATCATACCTGGGTGTCCATTTTGTGACCATGCAGCCAAGTTGTATTCTAGCGCAATAAAGTCTTATATATCAACATAAATTATCATGCATATCAGTACTCTGTAGTTCTACTTTTTTCATATTAATTAACCTACAATTGAGCAGTATCCAAATTCCTTACAGGCCATTACAAACAGGGTAATAAACTGGTGTGCAGTGAATGGTGACAGACCAACTGTCATTAAAACACCGTGTGCCTTAAAAGGGGTACTGATGCAAATTCACACATCTAGTTTGAGCGTTTTTTTTTTGACAATGTTTAGTACGCAGCTTAAGGACAAGGGTGAACTCATCAGACCTGTGGGTAATAGTGAGTTTTATTCGCGGCTCGTTCCATATAAGGCACGATGTACGCTGAGCTGCCATGTCGCGTTACAAAACTCCATGCGTCGACCTGTTAATTAAACATCTGATTGTGTGCTCACTTCGTATCAAAACTTTCACTGACTTTTACATGCACATGAAGCCGTCCAAAATAGACTCACAATTTCTTCCAGTTTTGTGCAGTATTTTTTCTGGACAGTTTAAACCAGGTTTTTTCCAGTGAGTTTTTCCACGTTGGAAGAAAACTGTCAATCCTGGTTCTAAACATATTATAAAGTGAAGATTAAACAGATATATCGTGGAAGTTTACTTCGCAATTTGATATTTAGAAACTACGTGTACTGAGTTATTATGAGAATTTTTATTTTCAAAAGTCTTTACAGCTTGAGTGTCAACCCTTAAGCTGCGGGCTTCTTCGATGCGGACATCGTTAACGAGTATTATTTTCACAGTGTCTTCTTACCTACGCTGTTCTGTTTGGCAACATAAATCTGCACAATAAAATTGCAGTTTCTCGCCCATTCTGGTAGCTTCTGTTTTATTGCTTTTCTTTTGAAGAGTATGCAACGGACATTGATGGCATTTGACAAAGAAATGCCGCGGACGCCAGGATGTATCAACAACCGCACCGCCCTGGTAGAGACTCTCAACCTACAGAGTCACGTGAAAGCAAATAAGGTAGTTACAGTACATGCGTACTTTTGAAGTTTATTTATTGTGATGTTTTCAACCAATTATTTTCGACACTTATGTTTTTCATTGTTGACAAACGATGATTATTAAGGACTTCAATAAGTCTTTTACAAATGTGTGTTCCTTTTCCTTGGTTTCTCGGAAATAGGGACAGCCTGTCGTTTGATCTTTCATTGTATGCTGTTCATAATGGTTCCGGTCTTGTGCAAAAATCTAGGTGTGTTGTTCCTTCAAAATTGAACGTTAACGTTTGTCCCTTGCCTGTTTTCAACATTATTCATGTCTGGTTTAATATGATTTTTTCCCAAACAGATGTGTATACTGTATTATAATTCTGCGAACTGGGTATTCCAGTTTGTAAACAAAAAATTGATGTGTTAAATTCTATGTGACAGGAGTCAATGACGCCACACAAGTCAGTTTTAGAAGTGGTGACGAGCCAGATTCTTGAGAGTAGCCATATGGCCCACTCGCAACCACAACAACACGCAAATGGTGAGATTTTGACCAGTTCATTATGTCTGTCCGACCAAGGGGAAACACAGTAGAACCTCGAACCTCAAACACAGTTAATTCGAATTCCCGGTTAACGCGAACACTTTTTCAAGTCTCGACTTTTTTTTACTTATATATGTCTTATAAACTCCCGGTTAACTAGAAGGTTCTTAACTGAAACTAATTTTGACGGAGAAAAATGCTTTTATGCTCAAAATGAGTGACAAAAACACGTAAAATTCCAGTCGTTTTGGAGTTGAAAACTACTGATGATCACGGCAAATCTTTAAATAACTACTCTGGCTTTATCATCGTGATTGAGTCAAACCAAAAGTGACTAAAATCCTTTCATGGTCGAATACTCCGTACAGATTTGAGTCCCTATAAAATAAAAGTGCACGTTAAAAGACGGATTTGCTGAATGTTCCCAGGCGCAGATGACGTCATCATAGACGATGACGTGGAGGGGGAGACGATGCTGGGAGAAGGGAGGGCAGGGGTTTTCCGCTCCCAGCACCTGGATAGCTACAGTGTAGGGCTACAACCCAAACCGGTCAAGTCTCAAGCCGGAAAAAGAGGAATGGCCGGTCCACTTACCAGCGGTGGCTTGCAAGTAAATTTATTTTCGGAATAAATTTCTTTCTTTTAGCTCAGTTAAAACGCCATGTGGAGACAGGGATTGTCGGAGATTTGTGGCACAAGAAATGTGTTCGACCAAAAAAAAAAAAAACACTAAAAAAAATAATAATAATAAAACAACGTCGCTGCTTTACATTTCGAGGTTCACGTCATGAAGTCATGCAGCAACATTCTCAGGACATTTTGTCTCTGTTTTCGTGCTGTAGAGAGAAACCCGAGAACCAGCGCGTCAGTGGAAAATGGGACCAGCTCTACAAGCTGAAACCGGCCGTAACTATGGCAATGGCAAGGAGCGCTTGTCTCCGCCACACCGATTGGATCCTTTGCACAGCACAGCCAATGAAAACGCAGAACACATTACTTCCGCTAACGCTCGCAGATCGAAAAAGAAAGCAAAAGAACCGGACACCGTGCAAGACGCTTTGGCGGCGATTAAAAATTCGCGCAAGAGGCATCCAGGGGCGAGTTTTCTGGCACATGATACTAGAAAAAATAGTGGTGTGGAGTCACCTGATATTAGCTTTGATATTAGTAATAGAAGCTTTGGGAGCGCTAATTCCCGCCACAGACTGCGCTCTATAGAAACAGGAAATGACTCCCTGGAACCGGAAGTACACAATGGTAAACAAAAACACAGTGAACCAAGGCGCAAATCCAAAGGGCATTCAGAAAAACATCAGTGGTCCAGTAAAATGCTTCACGTGGAAGACAATGTAGATTTGAATAGTGATCAAAAACGTTCCTATAAAAAACCGATAGCGTACGTGTACGAGGATTCAGATGATACCCCGCAAAACAAGCCAGACAGAGATGGTGATAATGTGACGTCACGGGAGTACGTTATGGAGGGAATTGACGCTGTGTCGAAAATGAACACTGACGAAGTGACGTACAGTAGGAAGGAATCGCTGGTGTCGCAGAGTAGTGACGTCACAAGCGAAAGTTGCTCGTCGCTGTCTGCGCATGCGTCACCGTCACGTGACGTGGACCAGGCGCCTAAAGCCTACACCGGAAGTGGAAACAGTCACGGCTTCAAGAAGTTAACTGCAGATAAGGTGATTGGTACAAATAAAATTAAATACATAAAAAAAATTGGATAAATAAAAAAATGTATGTCATTATAAAAATGCCGAAGAGAAAATAAAAATCAAACAAATAAAAAAGCGTATTGATAGAGACAGAAATGGGATCTGTTATAAGCTTGAATGTGCTGAATGCTGTGTCACAAAGCGTAAATGGATGTCAGTTGAAATAATGCGATATTCAGAGAGATTGTTGAAGTTTTTGTTTCTTTCCACCACAACGGGAGTGTGATTTTGTGTGCGCAGACCGAGGAGACTGAACACGCGCAGTCCCCGGCAAATGAAGACATTCCCGAGGAAAGTACACCTGCACCTTTAGCACCCGTTCATCCCATTACGCAAGCGCCACCAGCGTTTAAAACTCAATCCTCGCCTATAGATATAAATACTGCTGCAGTGAGTGCAGAACCTACTTTCATCTCGTGATGCATATTTCCGAACACCTTTCACTGTTAAATGAAGTTCTGTGATTTGTTTTCACCAAGGTATATATTGAGCTGCTTCAAAATCGCTGAAACAATTTGAGCTTGCTAAATTATTCATGATACTATTTACTATTTGACCGTGATGCCAGATGAGACTTGGATTCAGTGATAAAGTATAAGGACTTTTTATTAGTAGTTTTTATTACAGTGCCTTTGCAGTAATATATTATATTTTACAGGATTTAAAACGACTGATATTGGGCATGGCGAACAAGAATTTCAACGATGCGTGGAAGTATCAGAGTTTCTGTTTCTGTGACTTGCCCAGTTTACAGTACGGCATCGTTCAGAAAAAGGTAATGGGTTGGAAGCAGAGCGATAAGTAGGCCGTGGTTCACACGTAGATTATTACTCATTCTCTCTCATTGTGTTAGGATTAGTGACGTGCATTTGGTGTCATGTCACAAATTTTATTTATTTACCAGTTGAAAATTTCATTTCACCAATTGCATTCTGATCTTTTTTTCTTTATTTATCAAAATTGTAGTCTTCATCTTTGTCCCTGTTTCTCTGGTAGAATTATCAAAAAGGGTTCCTAAATGCATTTTAGTTGAACTATTTTGGTATTAACTAGAACCTCACTTCGCTTGCGAAATGTTAAACACTTGACAAAAATTGAAACGCAAAAATACTTCCTTCAATGGGTTATTTCTTGAATAATGTATTGCAAACAACACAGCTTGAATGCGTCTTACAAGCCGAGTAGTGTTTGGTTTCTGTTGACTTAAGGTTTTATTGACTGATCTAGCATGCGCCGCGTTATCTATTTACGCAGTGAGAGCTCGCACAAAGCTCATTGAGCAACTGTGTGTGATGTAGGTTAAATGCTACGCATTTACTTGCAAAAAATACACTCTTTTCACATGGCGTTTTAACAAAGAAAACGAAATCAAAGACGAAAATAAAAAGTGACATGCACATGTTCAGATCAAGCTCTTCATAAGTCCCAAGTTTCATGGTCGTAGGGCCTATAGTGTCAGAGAAGAAGAAGACACAAAAAATCGGAAAAAGTGTCAAGAAGAAAAAAAAAAAGGACGAATTTTGCTCGCACAAATTCATATAACCCTTGCAAGCCAAAGGCTTGTCAAGTGTTAATTATGGTAAATGTAAATAGTTGGTTATCTTTTGTAGGAAAGCTTTACATCAGTAGAGGATATTCTTTAAGAAATTTTAAGGCATTGAAAACTACATGGTTTGCTAAGGAAATCTGTTTTAGTTACATGCAGTGAGTTTAATGAAATTGTCTACCACATGTAGATAGTTTAGTTTTATTTGTGAGATAAATGTTTGCTGGGGGTAGTTTGGGGCTGACTCGTGCTGTTTCAGGGCGGATCCTGTGGTGTGCTCGCGAGCGTACAAGCCTGCCTCATGCAGCGGCTGCTCTTCGCTGGCAAAAGCAAGCCCACCACAAAATGGTGAGCCTTACGTTACAAGTGCCCTCTTTATGCTGAACGAAGTAGGCTCTACAGAAGGAGTAATTTTAACATTCAAGGGTTTATTTTAGAAAATATTCTCTACCTAATTTGCCATTTATAGGTTGATGTGGAGATCACTGTGGCAATCATGTTGGATATTCTGTGGTACATTTTTCTTTGCCCAAGGGGCGTTGACTGTATTGGAGAAAGCTGTATTTCATGTCAGTCACGTTATTGTACGGTGGCGATTTCTGTTGACGATGTGGTGTCGTCTGTTCAGTTTGGCGCCCTCTAGGAAGAGAAGAAGGGAGGCTCTAGCGGAAGCTCTGGCTACCATCCTCTGGAGGGCGGGGCAGGGCGAGTCAGCTGTCGTCGCGCTGTGAGTAACTGTGTGTGTGTGGGGGGGGGGGGGGTGAGGGGGGTAGCGGGATAGGACAAGTCAGCTGTCACCGCGCTGTGAGTAACCCTGTGCGGAGTCGTTTTTTCCGTCAAGCGAAGGAAATCCGTCGATTTTGGTGCGAAATTTGTGGTCCTCGAGATCATTTGAATTCTGGAATAATTTTTTTTTTTCACTTTTGGAGTTGGGGGCGGGGTTGATGGGGGGTGAGGGAGAGGAGTACAAGACAAAACACACCTGCAAGTCTGCTGTCGTCAGTATATGCGTAACTCTATATGTGGAGGGAGAATGTACGTCATTAGCTGAGTAATTATTTCAAACCGAAACGTTGGTACATCGACAAGTAACATATAAAACATACTTAAATTTCATGTAAGACTTCCAAAAAAATAAAATACAACTTGGATTTGTCTAGTTGTTTGTGTTAGATTTGTGATAAAGCGGCTGGTAGTCTTGTCTCCGTATCTAGGGGTTGTTTTCTGTTACCTAACCTGGGTCATGTTACACTTCTGTTAGGCGCACGCAAACGCCACAGTTTGAGTTATCGACCAAGTTCAAAGGAGACAGCATTACGGAAACCGTAAGTGGGCAGATTAACCTAGTTTTATGTACTTATGTAGGTATAAACGAGACGAAACACAAGTCGGAGTGACGTCACACTGAGTCACTGCGCGAAACATGGCTGCGTCACAGCTTCTGTGCTATGCGCGTAGAATCTTGATTTTTTACCACATTTTCTTTACTGGATATAAAAAGAATGCAGTAAAATCTAATTTTAGGGATAATTCTTAGAGTGATAAAGAATTTTAAAAGCCAAAATTTGTTTTGAAATTAAATGTGCATCAGTGACACATCGGATGTGTTCGTCTATTGGATATTACTTATATTTCAGTTGGTTTTGAACAAAGCAAGCTCATTTGACCATCTGCTTGCCTTCCTGAAGCTGAACGTCGCTCAGGTATTTCTTCCTTCTTATTATTTATTTATTTTATGTTTAAAAAGTGCTTTGAAGTGCTGCTGTTTGTGTTTGACTTCCCGGTTCCGCGCGGGCTAATGTATACGGTGTGGCTATGTGAAATCTGTGGAAGAACCATGAAGTTGTGGCGATGTTTTTGAAAGTACTGCTTGGTTCATAGCCAATTCTACATCATGACCGTTAGTGGTTCGGGATTGTCAGTACTGTATCATCCCACTGGTCAGTGTGTCCTGTAGTTGACGATTGTGCTGCCTGGTTTATAGCCAATAGTATGTTTTTACCAGTCAGCCTGTGTTGTAGTTTGAAGCTTGCCATAATATGTAACTTTACTGGAAATGAATCTTTCTCATGCCACTGTTTGTACGTAACGTAGTTGTACTCTGTAGAAACAACGGTTAATTTGAACACGCTGAATTTGAAAGTCGGGCAATAGGAAGTGTCCTTCTAATTCTTGAGGTCAGTTTTCTTTTAAAATCACTTCGATTAGTTTGAAATTTGGATAATTTAAATCATTTTCTTGGTCCCGAGCAGTACAAATGATCAGTGCCCGACTGTGGCTTTATGTGTTGTTCAGTACACGTGCACTGTGATATGTCCAGTACATGCGCACTGGGTTTGTTTAGTACACGTGCGCTGTGATTTACTAATGTCGTAATATTCTGTTTCAGTTTGAATTTGATGGTTCCAACGGTGCCATCCTGTGCCTTTTCTCTGCTATTTTATCACGGACAATTCAAGGGTAAGCGCTAATTTACTGGAGCAAGCATTCCGGATATGCAACGTATTCCCCAACCAGCTTTAATTTAAATATTCTGACTTGCTTGACATAAAGTGTGATTATGTTATGTTATTAATGTTGCTGCTAACGCTGAAATGCAAACGTTTCAACTAAATTGCCATACGTTTCTTTAACGGATTCTAGACAAGTCGCCATCAATCAAACTCGCCATAAACCTCTATACCAAGTGACCGCAGCCAACTCGCCAAGATTTAGGAATTGTGTGCCAACTCACCTACACTGCTGCCAAGTCGCCAACATGTTTTCTGGTGAAATTTGCAGACACAATGTCCTCTTTTGCGACTCCATAAATACGTTGGATAATCGCTTTGTATAGATAAAATTGAATGTAACGAAAAATGGTGTGTAAAATATGAATTAAAAAAAAACAATGTGTATTTACAATTTATTGAATGAAAGCTGCAAAATCAATGCAAATATTGGTTATTGGTTCAATGAATTTCAACGAACTGCAATCATACTAAGTGCCTTTACCATGAAATAACTTCTTTCTTCTCATTTTTGTCAAAAAAATTGCAATCTATAGTTGGATGGAACCGCATTAAAGAAACGTTCATAGCACAAGTGATTGCAATTTATGTGCGCAATGTGTCATTTTTTCTTTTCACAAATAATTGCAATTAAATTTGTATTCGCTAGACCAGTCGTTCAGTTGTGTTCCATTCTTTGTTTTAAGTGTAGATTATAGAAAAAGTACTTTGCAAACAAAATAGCTTTTAAAGAGCTTTTCAACTTTCGGAGAAGTGATAATTAACAATGTACCTAAACGCAATTAACTGTTTCAAATGAACTTTAAACATTCGACTCGGCAATGAGCAAAAGTCTATTATTCGGTAGGAAACGGTAAAATAAGAATACTGAATAAAAGAAAGAAACGGTACAAAAAAGACTACAAAATAAAACAAGAAATGTGGTGTGCAAGTTGTGGTGAGTTGGCACAAAAGTAGGCGACATGGTTGCCAAGTCGCCTGTGGCGAGTTGGTATACCAAGTCGCCTTATGGCGAGTTGGATTGATGGCGACTTATCCTGACACCTTCTTTAACGGAACAGATACGCACATTAACAAGGCTGGAAATATGTACTGTTTCAGGGTGCAGAATGATATGGATGATCCTAAAACCACATTGATCGGGGCTCATGGCTACTGTACACAAGTAAGTCAGCCAAAATATAACAACGCTGATTTATATCTACATTATTAGCCACCTTTCGTTGCTTCGCATTTTACTTATTGATAAGTAAGACTTTGGCTGACCACAAAATGTGAACCTTTCGTCAGTTCTGAGCAACCGTTGCCTTACAAAAAAGAACTAAACTTCTTGCGTGCAAGGTTTCCAGTGATCCCAAATGTTAGCTTCATTCTGAGGTCAGGAAGTAGGATTTGCCTGGGAGAATGATAATCATGTAACGTTAACTTTCGAAGATGTGCTAATAATGGCTTGTGTAATTTCATTTTACAATAGTTATCTTATTGACTGCGTTAGTCGCCTCGGTAGATCTGAGTGGTGACTGGTGTGTTGAGTATTTCTTCGCGTCACTTTGACAACCATAGCATAGCTAAGCCATTGTCTGTTGTATAGTTGTCGCGTCGCCGTGATAGCACAGTGTACCTAAGCCATTGTGTGTTATATATTTTCCACGTTCTAAAAAGTCACCCAAGAAAAAAAAGGCTGAAAGAATAAAGCTACTGCAAATGGCGTGCAAAATAAAACTAAAAAAAAAAAAAAACAAATAAATAAAAAATAAATAAATAAATAAATAAATAAAAAAATACACAAATTAGTAATAAATAAGTTCAATGTTGTTGTTTATTTCAGGAGGCTGTAAACCTACTGCTGACGGGGAGGGCGGCGTCTAATGTGTTCAACGACACGACGGAAGTGGACAGCGGCACGGGCGCCGTCACCCTGCTCAAAGGCATTGGTGCACGCTCCGACATCGGCTTTCTGTCGTTGGCAGAGCACCACAAGTCGTGTCAGGTGTGCAAGTCGGTGGCTCAGTCAGTGATTCATGTGCCTGTAGTTACCAGGGTTTGGTGTTTTAAGTAAAATGTTGCACGACAAACCTAAATGAATCGCACTTTGTTTTTTAAATTAGTATAAAACGGCTTGCAGTCAGATTTAAATTGTACCGTATACCACGAGCAAGCACGTCTCCTTAACACCCCCCTATCTCTCTCCCTCCCGCTTATCCCCTTTCTCACTGCACCCCCCCCCCCCCCCACATTCATTCTGTCCTCCTGCCTTTACCGCCCCCTGTCTCCCGTTCCCCTTACCCCCCTCCTCCCCCACTCTCTCTCTCCTGTCTCTTTTGCCTCTCCCTCTCCCGTAGCCTGCCAGTACCGGTAATAAATGAATTGGGAAGAAGCTACTGTCGTCCAGTTGTGCCCAGTGGAAGGAATTTGCATCCACACAGAGTGAAAAGGTAGGGTTCAGATGACCATGTACACTGTGCCTTACTATTTACAGGTTGGAACGTATTTCAAAGTACCACGGCTGCCGATTTGGGTGGTGTACAGCGAAGAGCACTTCAGTGTGCTGTTCTCCCTCAACAAGGATTTGCTCAACAACTGGCGGGCCGAGAGACGCTTCGACCTGTACCACTACGACGGTCTGGCCAGGCAGGGCGGAGAGGTCAGGCTCACTCTGGGTAAGTAACGCGAGGGGAGGGGGGAGGGGGTGGTGGTGGGGGCTACGTGGGCAGTGTGAACAGTCTGAGGCGGGCCCTACCACTACGACCGTCTGGCCAGGCAGGGCAGAGAGGTCAGGCTCACTGTGGGTAAGTAACGCGGGATAAGGACGTTGGGGGGGGGGGGGGGTAGGGGGCTGGTCTAACGCGGGAGGGGGGTAGGGGGCTGGTGGGGGTACGTGTACGGTGTGAGCAGTGTGAGGCGGGTCCTACCCCTACGGCGGTCTGGCCAGGCAGGGCGGAGAGGTCAGTCTCACTGTGGGTAAGTAACGCGGGACAAGGAGGAGGGGGGGGGGGGGGGGGGAGTACGTGTGCGGTGTGAGCGGTCTAAGCTGGACAAAGACCCTTCCCTTATTCCTAAGTCATGCATTGAAAGTCTTAACCTACTTAAAAAAGGAGTCGTATTAAGATCCAGTAATTTGCCTGGTTAGAGAAAGTGCCGAAGCTTGAAACCAGAAAGCGGAAGAAAAAAAGCTGCCAGTAAAAGTGGATACGTCCCCTCCGAGTATTTCCTCAAAATGATTTAAATCGAGTTAAAAATTCACCAAAATGATTTTTTGAATTTTTTTTATATATTAAAGGTATAAAAATCACAATTTTTAACATTTTTTAAGTATCCGAAACAAAACTGTGGAGTGTAAGTTTAGGTGTGGGTGTTTTGTTAGATTTGACAGTGTGCTTGCGGTAAAGTTTTTCCCTGACAGTTTTACGTTGTATTGTGGTTATTGTGCTTGTGTGACTGGGTCTGAGGTAGATATTCATATGTAACTAAAGGATATTGACAAAACGAAGACAGCTCAAACAGGAGAAGATAGGGGTGGAGAATTTTGGCAGAGAGTGAAAAAAAGGAAGTTTTTTTTTCTCTCAAAAACTCAATGAAGCAGGAAAATTAATGTAAACAGATTTGTATCAATTTTTTTTACTTTCATGTTGTGATTATCTTACTTGCAGAAAAAATGCTAATGCTGGAGAGTGCAGAAATCTGCGATAAATTTATCTGTTAATCACCCGCCCCCGCCCCCCTCCTCCCGCCCGGTAACTTGTTTTTCTGTATTTGCGAATTCAGTTACTCGGTATTGTCTCGAGAAACAGAATTCTTTTCCCGGACCTTCGTGACATCATATTGCTACTGGATAACATCGACGACGCCCATAACAGTGCCCTGCCTGTTTGTGTTACAGACACGAGTAACCCGGCGTACCGAGCGCCCCCTGACGACGACCAAGTGCCACCGCTAGAACTCTGTATCCGCACCAAGTAAGCTCCTGCTACCAGCATAATTCCATGTCACCCTCTCTGTCTCAACCGCCTGAATGTACCAAGATTAAGTGTCACTTTGAAAAAAGTGTGACATTGAAAAAAAAAACTTGTTGAAAAGGAAACAAAAAATTAACCTATTTCATGTTTAAAAAGCACATAATTCGACTTGAGGAATTGTGGGTAGTGTCTTGGGTTGGTATTCATAAGGCATTCTGGCGTAAGGGTACAAACGGCGCTGCTGCCGGTTCCGCTAGTAGAGATCACAAATACGCACAGGTGATGTGATCACGCGACAGGTTGATGTGATCACGTGACAGGTTAATGTGATCACGTGGCAGGTAAATGTGGTCAGGTGGCAGGTAAATGTGATCACGTGGCAGGTTAATGTGATCACGTGGCAGGTAAATGTGATCAGGCGACAGGTTAATGTGATCACGTGGCAGGTTAATGTGATCACGTGGCAGGTTAATATTATCACGTGACAGGTTAATGTGATCACGTTGCAGGTAAATGTGATCACGTGGCAGGTTAATGTGATCACGTGGCAGGTAAATGTGATCACGTGACAGGTTAATATGATCACGTGACAGGTGGTGTATTTCTGACAGCCTTGTTGTTGAAGTGTTGTACATTCAACTGAGAAATCCTACCACTGTTTTGGGTGAATCTTGCCATGATTGTACTTCTGTGTGAAGGCTGAGGGTGTAATTTGAAGTTATAAAGGCCTAGCCACCCACATATGTTTTCACACATGGTCTGTTTTGTTTTAGGTGGCCAGATGCCGAAATAGACTGGAATGGGTCCGAACCGATTGTAGATCCTTTCGTAGTGACATGAAGATCACCGGCGACATTTTCACTCGACGCAATTCTTAGGCCAAAGGAAAAAAAACCTTGTTTCTCATCCAATACTGTGTCAATGAAGTCAACAATCGTCCAAACTGGATGGCTGTGTCTCGTCTATCTGTCTGTCTGTCTCTCTGTCTGTCTCTCTGTCTATCTGTTCATCTCGAAAAGAACCGTAGTCTTTATCTGCTGTGATTGTTATTACTGTGATATATCGTTCACTCTCGTTACGTCTTCAGCAAGTCGCCAAAAATCCGGTGAAATTAAGGGCGCGCGTGGCTGGGTTAGCAGGCTGACTTCGTGGTTCTGCCGCTGATGGATGTCATCGATGTGCATATAGGATGCTCCTTCAAATCGGTCTGTTAGGAGTTCAGAAAGTCTTTGCGCTTAAATGAGGGCGGGTCAGTTCTACATGTGACAAATTAATGCTAAAAGTCGGTATAATCTACATAATCAAAAGGGAAGCACAGGTAAGTTAAAAGTGAATATTGACCGAACCCGTAAAGTGAGGTCAGTGTGCCTACTTGGCCATGTTGTGTTCCTTTTATTCTGTGGGTTGGACTGTTTAGACCCGTTTTGAAATCAGTCGGAACTGCACTATTTTCGCTTAAAACTGACTGCGTCATTACCCCGTCAGTAAGCGCTAGTTTACGTCCACCATATTTAATTTTTCGTATTACTATAAACTCTAGCTTTAACTATTGAACCCACAGTAGTTTAATGGCAAATTAAAGAAACTCCGCTACCCTTCACTAAAAGTAAATAAAAAAGAGAAACAATAAAGAGACAGCCGTCTTAAAATGTGAAGTGGGCGGGACGCTACTAAAATAGAGGTGGTATGGAACTTTCCATTTGACAAAAAAAAAAAAAAAAAAAAAAAAATAACATTCAAACAAAATTTGAACAACATTCGTACTGTAGTTGTCAAAACATTACATCCTTTTCAGCCCAGCTTACGTACACGTAAGCTGGGGTATTCCTATCGGTCTGCGGGTGGCGTCCGTTAGTTAGTTAGTTAGTTAGTTGTTTATTTAGTAAACTTTGTTTCAAAATGCATCTCCTCCTACAATTTTGATCCGATGTCATTTATTTTTTGTGTGAGGCATCCCTAAGGGGTCGTGCATACGGCTTGTGCTTTTCTAGTGGATCGGGTGAGTTTTGAATTTTTGGCGAATTTTTGAAGAAAAAATGTTAAAATGTATCTCCTCCTACATTTTTGACCAGATGTCATTTATCTTTGGTATGAGGCACCCCTAAAGGATCGTGCATACGGCTGTGCTTTTTTAGTCGATCGGACAATTTTTGTATTTTTGGGCAATTTTTAAGCAAAAATTTCAAAAGTAATTCAAAATGCATCTACTCCTACAATTTTGATTCGACGTCATTTATTTTTGGCTTGAGGCATCCCTAAGCGGTCATGCATACGGCTTGTGCTTTTCTAGTCGATCGGGTCATTTTTGAATTTTTGGCGAATTTTTGAAGAAAAAATTTTAAAATGTATCTCCTCCTCCATTTTTGACCCGATGTCATTTATTTTTGGTATGAGGCACCCCTAAAGGGTCGTGCATACGGCTTGTGATTTTTTAGTCGATCGGACAATTTTTGTATTTTTGGGCACTTTTTAAGCAAAAATTTCAAAAGTAATTCAAAATGCATCTACTCCTACAATTTTCATTCGATGTCATTATTTTTGGTTTGGGGCATCCCTAAGCGGTCATGCATACGGCTTGTGCTTTTTTAGTCGATCGGGCAATTTTTGAATTTTTGGCGAATTTTTGAAGAAAAAATTTTAAAATTTATCTCTTCCTACATTTTTGAACCGATGTAATTTATTTTTGGTATGAGGTACCCCTGTAGGGTCCTGCATACGGCTTGTTCTTTTTTTTGTCGATCGGACAATTTTTGTATTTTTGGGCAATTTTTAAGCAAAAATTTCAAAAGTAATTCAAAATGCATCTACTCCTACAATTTTGATTCGACGTCATTTATTTTTGGCTTGAGGCATCCCTAAGCGGTCGTGCATACGGCTTGTGCTTTTTTTAGTCGATCGAGTGATTTTTGAATTTTTGGCGAATTTTTGAAGAAAAAATTTTGAAGTGTATCTCCTCATACATTTTTGATCTGATGTCATTTTTTTTTTGCTGTGAGGGATCCTAAAGGGTCGTGCATACGGCTTGTGCTTTTTAGTCGATCGGAAAATTTTTGTATTTTTAGAAAAAAACTTCAAAATGCATTTCCCCTACAGTTTTGAATCGATGTCTTTTTTTTTTGTTTTATTTATTATTAAATTTTTTTTTGGTTTGAGGCATCCCTAAGGGGTTAATAATACGCCTTGTGCTTTTTTAGTCGATCCGACAATTTCTGTATTTTTAGGGAATTTTTGAAGAAAAACTTCAAGATGCATTTCCTCCTACAGTTTTTATCCGATTTCATTTATTTTTGGTATGGGGCATCCTTAGGTGGGTCGGGCATACGGCGTGAGCTATTTGACTCGACTTGGCAATTTTTGATTTCGGGGGGAATTTTGATGAAAATACCTCAAAATGCATCTTCTCCTGCAGTTTTGACCAGACATCATTTATTTTGGGGCTGAGGCGTGTTTAGGGTGTCGTGAATACGGCCTGTGCTTTTCGAGTCGATCATAGAATTTTGGGGGAATTTTCGAAGAAAAAAATTCAAAATGCATTTCCTCCTAGAGTTTTTATCAGATTTCATTTGTTTTTGATACGAGCCGTCTCTATGGGGGTCATGCATACGGCTTGTGCTTTTTGAGTGAATTGGAAAACTTTTGAATTTTTTCGGAATTTTTGAAAAAAAAATTAAGTGAATCTCCTCCTACAGCGCACATTCGCAGTAGTCCAAATTAAGCACTGCGCATCGATTCAAGTTAAATAAACATGCGCATTGGTCCGAAATGTGAACCGTGTATCGACGGAAGATAAATAAACAAGTGAACTGGTCCAAAATAAGCGCCTCGCATCAACGCAAGTTAAATGAACATGCGCACTGGCCCGGAAAAAGAACTACGCATCGACGCAAGTTGAATAGATACGCGCAGTGGTCCGAAATGCGAACTGCGCATCAACGCAAACTAAAGAAACGTGCGCACTGGTCCGGAATGCGAACTGCACAATAACGCAAGTTAAATAAATATGCGCACTGGTCCGAAAAAAAGAACCGCACATCAACGCAAACCAAAGAAACATGCGCAGTGGTCTGAAATGAGAACCACGCATCGACGCAAGTTGAATAGACATGCGCAGTGGTCTGAAATGAGAACCGCGCATCAACGTAAGTTAAATAAACATGTGCAGTGGTCGGAAGAGAGAACCACGAATCTACGTAAGTTGAATAAACATAAGAGTCGGGCATCGACGGGACTTAAATAAACTTGCATTCTGATCCGAAATGCAAATGGCGTGTCAACGCAAGTTAAATGAACCTGGTCCGAAATGCGAACCGCGCATCAACGTAACCTAAAGAAACAGGTACACTGGTCCGAAATGCGAACCCGATATCAACGCAAATTAAATAAACATGCACACTGGTCCGAATTGCGAATCGCACATCAGCGCAGGTTAAATAAACATTTGCACTGGTCCAAAATAAGTACCGCGCATCAACACAAGTTAAATAAATATGCACACTGGCGGAAACTGCGAACCGCTCATCAACGCAAGCTAAATAAACAAACACACTGGTCAGAAATGGGAACCGAGCATTAACGCAAGCTAAATAAGCAAGCAAACTGGACCAAAATAAGCACCGTGAATCAACGCAAGGATAAATAAACATGCGCACTGGTTCGAAGTGCGAACTGCGCATTAACGCAACTTAAACAACATGCGCACTGTTCAAAATAAGAACCGCGCATCAACTCAGAGAAATATGCGCATTGGCCTGAAATAAGAACCGCGCATCGACGCACGTTAAATAAACATGCGCAGTGGTTCGAAATGCGAACCACGCGCCAACGCAAGTAAAATAAGACTTTGTACTGGTCCAAAATAAGCACCACGCATCAACGTAAGTTAAATAAACATGCGCATTGGTCCGAAATTCGAACCGCGCATCAACGCAAGTTAAATAAACATGCGCACTGGTCCGAAATTCGAACCGCGCATCAACGCAAGTTAAATAAACATGCGTAGTGGTTCGAAATGCGAACTGCGCATTAACGCAACTTAAACAACATGCGCACTATTCAAAATAAGAACCGCGCATCAATTCAGAGAAATATGCGCATTGGCCTGAAATAAGAACCGCGGATCGACGCAATAAACATGCGCAGTGGTTTCGGAATACGAACCACGCGCCAACGCAAATAAAATAAGAATTTGTACTGGGCCAAAATAAGCACCACGCATCAACGTAAGTTAAATAAACATGCGCACTGGTCCGAAATTTGAACCGCGCATCAACGCAAGTTAAATAAACATGCGCACTGGTCCGAAATTCGAACCGCGCATCAACGCAATTTAAATAAACATGCGTAGTGGTTCGAAATGCGAACCACGCGCCAACGCAATTTAAATAAACATTTGCACTGGTCCAAAATAAGCACCGCGCATCAACGCAAGTTAAATAAACATGCGCACTGGTTCGAATTTCGAACCGCGCATCAACGCAAATTAAATAAACATGCGCACTGGTCCAAAATGCAAACCGCGCACCAACACAAGTTAAATAAATATATGCAGACGTCCAAAATAAGCACCGTGAATCACCGCAAGTTAAATAAACATGCAAACTGGTCTGAACTGAGCACCGAGCATCAAGGCAACCTAAGGAAACTTGCGCACTTGTCCAAAATAAGTACCGCTCATTAACGCAAGTAAAATAAACATGCGCATTTTTCTGGAATAAGAACCGCGCATCGATGCAAGTTAAATAAACATGCACACTGGTACGAAATAAGAACCGCACATCAACACAAGGTAAATAAACATGCGCACTAATCCGAAATAAGAACCGCACATCAACACAAGGTAAAAAACATGGCGCTGATCCGAAATAAGAACCGCACATCAACGCAAGTTAAATAAACATGTGCACTGTTCCAAATTAGAGCCGCGCATCAACGCAAATTAAATAAACATGCGCACTTGCCTGAACAAGAACCGTGCATCGAGGCAAGTTACATAAATATGCGCTCTGGTCCGAAATGTTTGTTTGAAGGTATCTATGCAGACTATCCACTCTACCAGAGATACAAAAAAATCTGTTTCCCATTTTTTTGGGAAAGAAATCTTTGTATGCATTTATCGGTCTATGTTCTGGTCCGGTGCTAAATTAATTATTCAGCTATCTCTTTGCCGTCTCATCTTTTGAAGCCCAATTTTTCAGGGAAATTCCCTTGCTCATGTACGCTGGAATTGGTCTTATTGCTTTTCGTAAGCTGGGACTTTGTCCTTGGACAAACTTGTTTTATGAAAATGTAATGTTTATCCTTATTGTTCAGTTCTGAACTAAAACAAAAAAATTATCTGTTTTATCATTTAACCTCTTCAGCTGACGAATTTTGATGCTGAAGCGTATTCGAGGTGATCACGTGCTTTGATTACACGTTGCTTGTGAGGTCACGTGACGTTCCAATGCATTTCCACTGCGTGAGATTGATATCAATATTACAGAAAAATGCTGCAATCAGCTCTTATTTAGATTAACCTTGGTCAGTGTCAATACAAAAAGATGCATAAGTTAATAGAGAAAGATATTTTTTTTTTAAAAAACACAATCTTTGCTCGAATTCATTATCAAACTTTTCATCTATTATTTTTTTTCACACAACAAATCGGAGAAGGGAAGAATATATCTAAGATAGTTAGTATTTAAGACATATTTAAGACTTAAAAACTGCTGCTGAACAGCGAAAACGCCAATGTATCTACAGTCACTGACACAAAATTCAGACGCGACTGGAGTGTTGGACGTGATGAGCTGGGGTGCAGTACGTAAAAAAAATACTGCACCTTTCATTTCGCTATCATTTCTTTACGTACGGTACTCTTACCATATAATAGAGTATGCTATTTTATCAATCTCCAGTTTAAAATAATAATTTCGATACGTAGGCAACCACTGTAAACTGATTTGTGAAGAATTATTTAAAAATCATTATTATTATGCCAAAACTCACCATTAAATAATTTATTTAATAAATAAATAAAGAGGAAAACCCCTTTCACGAACCAAAGAGACGTAATGCTGGCGGTGTAGGTAATACGGCAAAACCTCCGTTAGTGAACACCTCTCGTTAGTGAACACCTGTATATAGTGAACCATATTTTTCGGTCTCAAATACTGACATTGGCTTAACCACAGGTACTTTATTGTAATTGCTCGTTCGTGAACACCTCTATACTCTGAACAGTGAACACTTGCTGGGATCCCAAATGATCAATGTCGGTGCAAACAAACCTCTAATTAGTGAACACATGATATTTTTCCGGTACATTTTCCCAGTTTCTTTACACAATTACTCGCCCTTAATCTTGCTTTTTGCGGTGCAGCCCATATTAGTAGGGGGTTAGCTATGTTTTACTTCGTTGTGAGTTATGTGCTCTCGGAGTTAGTGCTCACTGCCCTAAGTACTTGGGGGACAATAGGACAAAGGGGTTGAAACAATGACACATTATGCATAGCGTTGGGGATCAAGCCTAATTAAGACAATGGCATGAGTTTCACGAGTGAAAAGCTTACTTAGGTTTGTTGAGTACTGTCTGATGGCGTCTGCATAAACAACTGTAACCTTGATGTATGATTGGTGAAAGTGATACCTGAGAAGCTGATTTGTGTGCTTCTGATCAAGTCGACGAAACGCCAGACGATTCGCCTGATATTCCGTGCCCGACAAAATAAGGTTTTGAAATCAGTCGAATGACCCAGTGCATCAGACAATAGTGTTTTTAATGCTGTGGTGAACATCATTATCATCCAGAGTCGCTTATCGTTGGGATGATTCGTGAGCAAGGGCAACATAAAAACAAACCTGTGTTACGGACTTTTTCTCTCCCAAAAGTGCCTCTGTATAATGATTTCCATGCACTATGAACAAGAATTGCGCGGATATAATTATTTCATATTAATTTCAGTAACGCTGTAACCTATAAATAGATGCCTACTTTAGAAAGTTTGTGCATGCCAGCCCTTTTTTATATTATTGAAGTGTGAAGTATATATAAACAAATGGTTTTGTTTTACTTGAATCTAAAAAATCACGTTCTGACTTAAGAAAATCTTGAACCTCCCGTTAGTGAACACCTCGATATAGTGAACATTTTGCCCAGTCCCCAGAGTGCACATTATATAGAGGTTTTACTGTATTGTTTTACACAAGAGGGGGTGCTAGCGAGTACGATTATCACAGACTTGGCTATGCTGTTCACGGAAACCAGTCGTGTGATTGCTCGTGATATCAACCCTGTGTTGATTAGTTCATTATATTAAAATAATGTTACTGATATTATTATACAGCTGTATTGTGTTTTAGTGTTTCTATATGTATTTAATTGAAAGCAGCAAATTAACAAATAAACAAATCCTATTCTGTGGCGTTTCTCACTTCGGTTTTCATGTACAGCTGCTGAAAAGCTCAGAGCGTGTTTGCCTCGTGGAATTACAGCCCGGAAATCAGCAATGGCACACCATATCTTCGCAAACATAATAATAATGGTGATGATGATATAATAATTTAGCATCTGAAAAATACATTTTAGCTTTTTTTACACTTTAAACGCAAAATTTATTACGCCAAGTTTCTTTTCGGCTATACGTCCATGCATGCATTCGGAACAACTCGTTACAAAAAGGGTTCGGGGGAAATTTGCCGTTGCGGTTTTATATTCATCGTGACTCGAAGAACTTGAAATTGTTCATGTACAGAGGCAAGGCAAATGGGTAACACTTTCAAGTGGGTGACACTTTCAAATGGGTAACACTGTCAAATGGGTAACACTTTCAAATGGGTAACACTTCCAAATAGCAATGTCGAGAGCGACAAGATTTTTCTGTGTCAATTTAAAACTCGGCCATGAAAATTTGCTTAATATTCCTAATGTGGTCAACGAGCAGCGGTTAGTCATGAATGGATGCATCTGCCTCCGCCCCTTCCCCCCCCCCCCTCCCAAGAAAAAAAACTGCTGCAAGAGGAGTAGCCTGAGGTCAAACTGTTACTACGTTTGTCTTCAAGTTTAAGAGAAATCACACATTCCACATCCGATGTGGTCAAATCGCATAAACCGCGCAATGTGTGACTAGTGCTGGCCTTTTTGCACACTGTCTGACAGAGCTTTGCGAGAAATACTACCTGACAGATTATATGCTGTACAAGGTTGAAATTTTCGCGAGTCGAAATTTTCGCAAATTGGACTTCTTAGGCATTTGCGCGAGTTTTTATTTTCGCGAATTGAATATAGGAGTAAACAAAATTTTAATACGTAAAAATCTACAATAAAAGAGAGTTTTATGGCCCAAGTTTTATTTCACTTTCGTGACTATTTTAACTCGGAAGTCACAGTAAAAACAGTGCAAATAGTTAAGAAACGTGCAGGATAGTTAACTATTTACTTAGTATTTATACTGGTCTCCGATGTGAAAGGTAATAAAATGTACATATAGAAATTATTGTGCAATTTTATCTATCTATTTGGAACAAAATTTCGAGGGGAATTAATTTTCGCGAATTGGCCTTGCTTCGCGAAAATTAGTTCCTCGCGAAAATTTCCACTTATACAGTATTTATTTTTATTTATGACATTCGCTTGCCTGTCTCTGGCTCATGAACATCGCAATAGTTCAATGTCAGTTGTTCCTATGCCAAGGTGCTCCAGTTGACAGCGGTTACGTGGAGCGATTAGCGGAATGCCAGACCGGACTCAAATCGTGCTTTGATTGGTTGACACTGGCGAAATCGTCGACAAGAACGGGACTGTGGTCGGGCTTATAAGTGCATCACATTGTAATAGTGTCACATACATTCCCATCAAAGGCATTTCTCTTCAAGTTAAAAATAAAAAAAATAAAACTGCTCTCATTGACAAAACTGTTTATTACCAAAACAACAACGCAACAATATACAGTTAATCAATAGATTACGCAACAAACGAAATGCAGGTCTCGAAAACAACACGGCGCTCATACTTATGACCCGTTAGAATACATTAGACACCATTCACTCAGCCACATAATGAAACTCATGACTTCCCTTAGGATATGTACTTCCTAGCACAGTGATAATAACAAATCGCGCAAAAATAATACATCCCGAAGCGTATCAAACACCTTAAAAATATCTAATTAAACACCGTATTAATTAAAATAAGAATTCTGAGGCAAATAAGAAACCATATATTTTTTTTGGCGGGATATTCAATCTGGCGAAAAATATCTGGTTTCTTATGAATTCTTATTTTACATAATGCGGTGTTGTAAGTAAAACGGGTGACGGAAGTTTTTACGCATCGGGTGACGGGTGATGAAGTTTTCACGCATCGGGTGACGGGGGTGACAAGTTTTTACGCATCGAGTGACTGGGAAACGACGTTTTTACGCATCGTGTCCTATGGCTCGGTTTCTTCGAAATTCGTTTTTTTCTTTGTGACGAGGAAATCGTATCGTAGCATTGTAACAATAGAATACATACGTCAGAATACAGAATACACAAGGGGAAAAAGCAACGAATCTAAGTAGAAAAATCTGCAGCTCCTCAAACATGAAAATGTCCCTTCTTTCCACCTGGATGTTCATTTGAAAAAGACACTTTTTGTATTTTCTTATTTTATCGCTCCCTGTAGCCTACTGCAAGTGTCAAGTACAAGTACTGCTTAACTGTGAGTCACTAAAAATGATATCTGCTGAGTGCCCCAATATCATTTCTTTTCATCCTCAGCCGCTTTATTAACAAAAGTTAACTGCGCAGTTAACTCTACTCCCAGAAGCGAAAATCGATTGCTTCAGCTGCATCACGCAAACAATTTAGGCGAATTTTTGTTTGTTAAAAACGCTAAATTTATTAATTTACTTTCGGATGTTCTGGTTGCCAACGGAGATGTTAACTGAACCAGTTAACTGGACAGTTAACTTTTGTGAATACGGCATAGGCAGGAAACTGCTACAGTGTACCTTTCTGGGGTACAATCAATGCCTACCACCAAATACTTTGAGTATTTGCCTAGAAGTTGGGAACAACACAAAGCAGACTGCCAACAGTACTTTTTGAGAACTCATTACACACAACTGCTGCCATATACAATGATAAAACCACAGTAGCAGGTGGACTGACCGGAAAAACCCTCCCGCAGGTTGTAGCACTGGTCGCACGAGCCTGAACGGGCGAGTGCTAACAGTGCGCAAAGCCACGGGAGGATTTTGGGATCAGTCCAAACGCAAGCGTGGTTTTATTTTCACTTCATGATTTTGTGTTGCAAACACATACTCTCATAAATCAGATATTTTTGCACTCCTTTGCGATACTTTCTGTCGAGTGGTAGTTACGTTGTCATGGCGATGTCAAGTACATACTTTCAGTACTTGACGTTTTCGATACTGGAAGAGCAGTAAGTACGGTTAGCGTATTTACTAGTCATAATACTACCGTTTCCGTCGCATGCTAGCTATCCTCCCCCCTCCCCCACAATATCGCTCCACTCACCCACGGCGACCGGCCATAAGAAAGCCGTGCTGCAGGGTATGAACCAACGATGTGCTCCATGCTGACTACAAACTCATGCCCAGCCCCCCTCCCCCCACCCTAATCCCCGCTGCAGGGCATAAACCGACGATGTGCTCCGCAAGGACTACACCACTTTAAAACGAGCACTGTCAAGTACGAGAAACCTAAACCATTTCAAATCTCTTTCACACAGAATCTATATTATTCCAAATCCCTTTCAAAATTTTTTATCATCACTGGTGTATGGCACAGGAAATATTGGAATTGGGTTAATTCGTGTATGGCCTGGACGTATCCGGCTAATTCGTGTATGGCCTGGACCTATATCCGGCTAATTCGTGTATGGCCTGGACCTATATCCGGATAATCAGTGTATGGCCTGGACGTATCCGGCTAAATGGTGTATGGCCTGGACGTACCCGGCTAATTCGTGTATGGCCTGGACGTATCCGGTTAATTCGTGTATGGCCTGGACGTACCCGGCTAATTCGTGTATGGCCTGGGCGTATCCGGCTAATTCGTGTATGGTCTGGACCTATATCCGTCTAATTCGTGTATGGCCTGGACGTATCCGGCTAATTCGTGAATTGCCTGGACGTACCCGGCTAATTCGTGTATGGCCTGGACGTATCCTGCTAATTCGTGTATGGCCTGGGCGTATCCGGCTAATTCGTGTATGGTCTGGACCTATATCCGTCTAATTCGTGTATGGCCTGGACGTATCCGGCTAATTCGTGTATGGCCTGGACCTATATCCGGCTAATTCGTGTATGGCCTGGACCTATATCCGGCTAATTCGTGTATGGCCTGGACGTATCCGACTAATTCGTGTATGGCCTGGACGTACCCGGCTAATTCGTGTATGGCCTGGACGTACCCGGCTAATTCGTGTATGGCCTGGACGTATCCGGCTAATTCGTATATGGCCTGGACACATCCGGTTAATTCGTGTATGGCCTGGACCTATATCCACCTAATTCGTGTATGGCCTGCACGTATCCGGCTAATTCGTGTATGGCCTGGACGTATCCGGCTAATTCGTGTATGGCCTGCACGTATCCGGCTAATTCGTGTATCACCTGAAATGTCTGGGAAATGCGCGTATTGCCTAAAATGTAACCTTAATTCATGAATAAACCATTTAATAAAACTTAAATGAGTTTCAAACCTGCACGGAATGGGCTCGCAACTTGTTGAAACAGCACTGAACCAAAACTTGGTCATGCTTCTGTCTCTTTCACTTAACCCCCCACTTCTCCCCCCCCTCCCACCATTTCCTTCCCCCCTCACTTCGTTATCACAATTAGACGTGCATTCGAAAGGCCTCAACGACTGTCAACTACAGCTAAAGTTATCTACAACTGTATGACAAAAGTGACTGCTCAAACAAACGAATCCCACCCCTTCCCTATCCTCGTTTCCTCACCCCTTCCCACCCTCCATCCCCACCCTTCCACACCCCTTCCCCATCCTCCTTTCCCACCCCCTTCCCCATCCTCCTTTCCTCACCCCTTCCCACCCTCCATCCCCACCCTTCCACACCCCCTTCCCCATCCTCCTTTCCCACCCCCTTCCCTCACCCCCTTCCCCATCCTCCTTTCCATCTCCTTCCACACGCCCTTCCCTCCCTCCTTTCCTAACCTAAAGCAAGCTCTTCCAATAAATTATATCTTCAGGACGGATTATTTTTTAAAATAAAGTGCTTCTTGAAGGCAAAGTACAAACAGGTTCATTTAAAGTGTCACATAAATATTATATTAATATCAGGAGATAATTGATTTTCCTTTTTATACAGGATCCCAAACAACCAGCGTGCATCGGCTTTATATACAGGATCCCAACCAATCAACGTGCACCGGCCTTTATATACAGGATCCAAACTATCAGCCAGTGATTGGGATAAGCGTGCATCCTGCAGCATTGCTGCATTCAAAATACATTGCTGCACCGAGAATTTTGCTTGAAAAAAAAAAAGACGTGTGACTTCTGTAAGTGCACACGAACTTTTGCAACTTCTCTTCGCGCACCTAAAATTTCTGTGAGGCATCCGTCAAGGGTATCCTATCCCGACACATTATCCTTTGTACTCAGGCCATTACCCCTACAAAAGTTAATGAGTTAATGTGTGTTTTTAGGCCTTTTGAAGTTACGATGAGGGGATGCATCGGAATAGTTTGGGATGCATCGAAAATTTGGTCGATGGAGCATTGCTGCCAACACGATTTTGCTTATCCAAATCACTGACCAGCGTTCAATAGCCTTTATATAGAGGACCCAAACTATCAGCGTGCATTAACCTATAGTGCGGCCGGTATAAGGACATGAAAAAGTTCGCTGTAACACTCACGCCACCCCTGGGAATGCCGACAATATTATTTTACACAGATATCCTCCGACAACTGCACCCCTTCCCCTCACAAAAGTGCAGGAAAATTGAACAAGCATGTCTAAGGACATGACCCAGCCGAGTTACCAAACAAGGAAAGAGAAAAACTCTGAAACGAATATTGTTAGGCCAAAAAATGAAGAACTTTGTTTCTAAACGTAACTTTTTCATAATTTTTATACACAAAAAAACGAGTTTTCCCGGGTGGAAGCTACCCGAAAAGGGATGTTGGAGAGCTTGCGTTTTAACGATTCACGTATTTACCGACATTTACACAATTTTACAAAATTTTTAAAATTCCACCATTTCGGTATTTTTTTTGCAAAATCCAGGTGGAGAAGCACCTAAGCAACTTTCGATTAAAATTTTATAACTATTTGAAAAAGACTGAGAGAAATGAATGGTTTGACAATCAAGGTTTTACCTCAACTTCAAAATCTTTGCGTCCCAGGGACGCCACGCTTTCATATTTTTGCGTCCCCCATGAATTTTTTGCGTCCCTCAATTTGCACCCTGATTTGTTTTGCACAAAGGGTGTGTGTTGGGGGGGGGGGGCGGTGGTTGGGTAAGAGATAACGCGTACAGTTGCAGTTCGCACTATCTTTTATCACTATGCAAAGAAAATTATTATCCCCCGTGGAACGGGGGGATATAGTTTTGAACTTTTCGGTCTGTCCGTCTGTCACGCTTCAGTCTCACGCGCCTACAGGCCACATTAATATATAGATTCGTTTCAAATTTTGTACACGGTTTCTCTGGACCCTTCCGCAGTGCAGTGACCAAGAATTTTCCGGATCGGGCAAAAATTGACACAATGGCGGACTTTTGAAAATTGGCACTGGACTTAGCGTATATACGGCAGTCTCACGCGCTACAGACCACATTAGTACATGGATTCGTTTCAAATTTTGTACACGGCTTCTCTGAACCCTTCCGCAGTGCAGCGACCAAGAATTTTCCGGATCGGAAAAAAATTGATAAAATGGCGGACTTTGGAAAATCGGCACTGGACTTAGCGTATATACGGCAGACTCAACCGCCTACAGGCCACATTAATAGATGAATTCGTTTCATATTTTGTACACGGCTTCTCTGGACCCTTCCGCAGTGCAGTGACCAAGAATTTTCCGGATTGGGCAAAAATTGTCAAAATGGAGGACTTTTGAAAATTGGCACTGGACTTAGCGTATATACGGCAGTCTCACGCGCCTACAGGCCACATTAGTACATGGATTCGTTTCAAATTTTGTACACGGGTTCCCTTGGACCTTCCGCAGTGCAGTGATCAAGAATTTTCCGGATGGAACTTGACAAAATGGCGGATTTTTTCAAAATCGGCGCTGTACTTAGCGTACCTACGGCAGTCTCACGCGCCTACTGGTTAATGGATTGGTTCCTCTAAATGTTAGACACTACGTCTACCTATATCCTTCCACTTGTAAATTTTGCGTAGTCAACGCGCAACAGCCTTACACAAACCATATCCCCCACGGGGGACAGACGTAATACTCGAGACGTAGTCAAGTTGCGTTTTAAACCAAAAAATCTTCCACACAGAACAGCCGAAACCGGTATAACGAGGGCCAGTTTGCACAGCAACGCAAAATCGGGAAACTGAATATGGAATCGTTAATGAGCACTTATGCAAAATCAGGGCTCGAAATTAACTTTGGTCATGGGGCTGGAGGCCCCATAATTTCTGGCCGGGACCCACGATTTTCGAGACTTGGGGCCCTGCGGGCCCTCTGTAAATCGTCAATATAAACGGCTTTCACAGAACAGGAAATAGGGGTGTGGAAAGTGTCAAAATATAATAAAAACAATAAACAGACAAACTGAAGACTTTGTACTACCGATATGTGTACGAATAGTTGAGAGAAATAAATTACATTTATGGGAATATCGTCTTTTTTTAATATATAACCTATGTCTATCCGTGCCCCAGGATTTTCGGCCGGGTTCCAGGAAATTTGGTAAAAATGGTTACTTTCGAGCCTGGCAAAAGCCTCAAAAGTCAGCGTATTTTTGTAGGACCGTACAAAGTATTAAACTGTAGATAGTTTTTTCAGTAGCAAGAGCACCGGGACGCTACAAATCCCCTCGCCCTTAGCAAAATATGCTAACTTTCGACCTCAATTTTGGCTAAATAAATGAAAAGTCGGACAAACTGGATACGAGGTGCACAACTACCACATATGAGGAGTAACTCTGTATAGGATGTAAAATGTGTGTGCTTACCCGTTCGTCGGAGTTGTGCATGCAAGACTTGGATCATATAGCCTTTATAGTCAAAAAATATTCTAAGTTTGGACCTCAATTTTGGCTAAATAAATGAAAAGAGGTGCACAACTACAATACATGAGGAGTAAATCTGTATAGGACTTGAAATGTGTGTGCTTACAGGTTCGGAGGAATTGTGCATACAAGACCACTACCAAAAGCGTGACGGAAGGACGGACGGACTAACCAAAACCTATATTCCCTTCGCCAACAAAGTTGGGCGCGGGGATAATAATGCACGTGTGAAGACAGATTTTTTATGCGTCCCCTGGGACGCAAGCCCAAAATTTTTTTGCGTCCCGACCCAATTTTTTTGCGACATTGACGCGCAAATCCGAGTCCCGTAAAACCCTGGACAATTCAGTTATTTACTACAATTTATCCCAGTTTTTGCCAAACCTCATAATTCCGCCATTTCGGCAGTTTTTGGGGAACCGCGGAAAAAAATACAAGCCTGGTAGGCGAATCCCTGGGGAACATCCCTGCTTAACATCTAAACGATTGGAGCAAAACTGTAGGAGCAGTAGCAATTAAAAAATGGGTCAAAACGGGTACAAAAAGTGCCGCCATTTTGTCACTTTTTCGTCAATCGTCACAAAAAGCAACAGGCAGGTGGGGGACCACCAAAGGGAACATTCCTGCGTAATATCAAAACGAGTGGTGCAAAACTGTAGGAGGAGTAGCATCTTAAAGGAAAAGGTTAACATACGCACATACATTCAAGCCCTCTATAGTGATACGACAAACCCAGTCCGACAAATCGGCTGGGTTAAAAACGTAAATTCAAGTACTTTTGGTATTCAGGTCACGTAGAATTTCCAATATGTCATGGCCGGTAGCCCAAGGTTGAACTTTCGCACTGAGGTCAAACTCGCTGTCCTCGATCAGTTTCATCAATTTAAATCCTTTCCTTGGCAGGACACAGTCACCGGGTCGGAGGGTCAATGCTGGGCACAAGTCGTTCGACCCGTCCCCGACATACACAACGGTGTTGAAAGTCACACCCAACTGTGACTGTTCTTGAATATGGTTTTTCAGTATGTGACCCTTGCACAGGTTTTTCGTGCTCAAATCACACCAGTCCTGTGTGTGGTAATACTTAATATGGAGACAGCCACTCTCATCATACCAGGCCGGATTCGTGTACGTCTTCGCGACGACATCCTGAAATCCGGCATTCTCCATGATGTACTCAATAAACACGGAATTGGCGTCGGAGATGATGATGGTCTGGTAGGCGTCGCTGGAGAGGTGCTGGAACAGCTCCTTCATGCCGTCGACGAACGGAAGGCCGTGCATGAGGCTGCGGATGTCCTCCGGTCTCGTGCCGTGGCTGTGAATGTGCTGCAAATACAATACGACCAAGATATGACGACACCGCATATAACGACACGCAGCTTATAGTCACATAATTATCAGGACCTATATAAGCTTTTCTCTGTGTTAAATCTATCGGTTATAACGGATTTTGACGGCATGAGTTATGACGACATTTCGGTTATCAACAACATATCGGTTATGACGGCACATTGGATGACACGATATATCGGATATAACGACATATCGGTTATGGCGACATACTTCTCGGTCTTAGCCAGACCGTTATGGGCACTGTATCACTGTATGTATTAAAGCATAATTTTTCCTTAAATCTTCATCATAAAACGTATTTGTCCATAAATTTTATTTCTGACGACACAAAGCCTTTGTTTGCAACATAAAAATTCTAATGTTAAGTGATGGTTGGAAGAAGTCGACGACACGCATACATAATACAGAAAAACCGCGCGGCAGGAGCATTTGGAAACACACAGTCGTTAACTTAATTTGCGCCAATTCTCACTACGAAAACGATTTAACATTTTCAAAGTCATTAAGAAATTTCAATTGTCATCTTGCTATAGTCCGCAGCTACTTGGCAATAAAGTGTACAGCCGTGTGACGTCAGTACCTTGAAGATGGCCGCCATATAGCCCGTCCAGTCATTTTCCTTGTACATAGATTTGATCTCCTTTGGTAACTTGCCGCCCGGGGCCAAACTGCGCACAGACAGGTCGCTGTTTTCCTCGATAATCGTATGGTCGAAATCGAACGCCACAAGGATCTTATTTGACATCTGAAATCAAGATCCTGCGTGACCATACCACAGTAGAGAATATGAGCCCTCCACCTGATGCAGAGTCTGGGTTTCTCAAAGGGAAGGAATCGCCGAACTTTGGTCCCATTTACCAAGGTCATAAGGCCACTCAACCATCCCCAAGCACTAGCACTAAGAAATCGACGAAAAGAACAACGCAATTACAAACTAACAGTAACATTATACATTAATATATAGCTATATATATCTTTATGGTTAAGTAAACGTCAACAGACCCACGTCTGGAAAAGATTCAAATCGCATGCCACTGTTTTTCGAGTCTCACCGTCTTACTTATATCACGCGGTCGTGTGCACAGCATCAGAGCTCCAGCGAATTTCGCAACCCCTTAATTTATATTTTCACTAACCTTTGTTGTAAGCTTGAAATGTTTAAAGCGAAGAGAGCACTTGAAGCATTTTGAAACAAACAACTCCGATATTTTCATCGGGCTCAACTCTTCATCCTGTAGAAATAAGAAGAACGTTTACTTGCACATACCGACAAGAACCTTAATGATTATTCACAAAAGGGAAACAAGACTGTCCAGGGACATTATGACCAGCCTGATCCAGTTAATAACGAATCAGAAGGCTTGTAGGATCGCCAAAAAAGTGGTAAGCTGAAAAGAACGGTACTTGTTCAATCTCTAGCGTAATTTTCATCAGAGGCTGAACCTTGGACCACCCCTATAAAATTTGAAAGCAATCTGACCACAACAATATGTAGGAGAGTACCTTGCGAAATATTCATATAAAACGTAAAAGCAATCCCACCATAATTGTGGCAGAAGTTGGCTACAAAAACTTTAAAGTAGCCCTTTTTTGACTATTTTTTGCGGATCGCCAAAAAAAAAAAAGAAAAAAAAAAAAAAAAAAAGAAAAGAAAAAAAAAAAGGAATTTTTTAAGATAGAGCTACCTGAGGACCACACGCACAAAATTTGAAAGCAAACTGATCAAAACTGTATATTAAGAATCATTTTCAGTAAAAGTTTAAATACGTACATACAGACGACAGGTGCCCCCCCCCCCCATCCCCTCCCCCTGATATGGAACAACAACAGAAGCACCAGGATCAACTGCCCGAGGAATGGGATATAATCACTTTACAGTCTGCTTCTAAGCTGTGGGGGCCCGATCTGTGTTTGTTCCCACAGAAGCTACATACCACGTTTCATTAAAATTCTTGTAGGAGTTTTTAAGTTATCGTGTTAACAAGCTCTTGATGACAGACCGACCGACAGACCGATACACAATCGATCGCATATATTCCCCACAGGTTCTACCTGTGGGAATAAATCAATACATCTTTAAATACTTGTCAGAACTTGGAGTGTAATGTTTTACCAGTACAACTGATGACGTTTTCTCTCCGCGCTCGGAGATCGAACCGTGAGATCATTTATTTCTGACATCTCGTGTACACTCAGTAACTCTGTGCGCCGTTTACAGACAAAACAATTGTTTAATCCCAAAACGACTGTAAAACCATTAACCACACAGAAAAAGCTTGAGATTAGCAATATTTTAAAACTTTATTCGTAACTGTCAGGGTTCGCGTTGGCGGGTTTTTTTTTTTTTTTTTTACGAAATGTCTCACTTTTTTCGGAACCCACCGAGTCTTTCTGGACCCAGCTGAGTCACACTTTCCTTTTTGACTCACTTTCCTGAGAACCTAGCGCGAACCCCGACTGTAAATAAGAGAAACCTACTCTATAGAGACTTCTGCAAAAAAAAAAAAAAAAGGCACCTCGCACACGAACTTTGAATACACATCCGCTTTTTGTTGATTATGCACTCTACACGTTTCAATACGGCCCCAGGGTGCGAAACGACGCGTAATTGTGGCAGAAGATAGTAATTGAGAAAAAACACGGGGTTTTAAATATTTTTGGTTACTGTACCTTGAATTACCAAGAACAGGAACCATTGAAAGACGAGATCGAGCCCACTATTGCTATATATGTTACAGGCAATCTGTGTAATTAGGGATTTCATGAAACCCCTAGGGAATTCGTGTAATGAATAAGCTCATATTGATTATAAAACTATTTTGAAAAATTTTCCATTCAGGAAGGCTGTTAAGTGGTTGTTCAAAACTGTGTATCCCTTTTCACATCGAAAGGAATTGGAATTTATAACATTACCATCCAAATAACAGAATTTGGCGTGAAATGTGACATAAGTTACATGGGATAAAAAATTTCGCTAAATTCAGGTACTGAAGTATCTCATGAGTGATAGTTTGGCAATCGAGTGCTTTGAGTATATTAATTCAAAATCTACGATTAATTTCGGTAAAATACTACTTTGCAAACATGAAAATTCTCAATAAAAACAGCGAAATTGATTGAGCAAGTCATTACACGAATCCACTAGGGATTTCATGAAATCCCTAATTTCAGAGATTCCCTGTACCATATACAAAACACAGCAAATACCCGGCATATAGGCAACACAAAACACAAAAGGTATAAACTAAGTTTTTTAAGTCAACAGTACACAAGTTTGAGAAATAAAATGGCGATCTACACGTGAACTAATCATCAACACTACAAACCTATTTCACACAAACCAAGATGGCGACGTCAACACACAAGTCTGCCCAGTTCCGCTAACATTTTTCTTGAACAACACATTATGCTATTAATTTTATTTTTATAATAGTATGCTATATACTTTCTTAAGTATGCGATGCTAAGGATATACAAGACAAAAATTGGTTAAGTAGCTTATGGACTGTCTGGGTCAAATGTCTTATTCTTGTGTCTTTATCGATTTCGGGTCTGCTACTTGCTTTACTCGTGAGGTAGCTCCAAGAAGCGTCTCGCTACTGAGGTCCGGCTGACGCCTCAATTCCTCACTATATAACGATAAGCAAGTCAACTGCACTCGGCTTGAGGCACCCCTGTGGGCATTCTGTGCAAGATTCAACGACCCACAAGTCTTTACTGGCATTTGCTGAAGTGCAACGGCAATGATATAAGACGTCTGTGTTACATGTTCTTTAAAAGAAAAAAAAACACGGAAAATCTCCCCCAATAACTGACATCTGTTCACATCCAGACAGCTGGTTAATTTCGTGAAAAAGTGACAGTAAATTTTGTAATTATCCACCAAAAACTTTTAAACCGATATTTCAAAGGGCATGGAAAAAGCTAAATATTAAATATTGTGAGTGTGCAGAATAAATATATGCCTAATTCCGCCTAATTTCAGCATATATTTTACATGTAATAAAGCTCTTCTAATTCTGTTTCATGAATTTGCGGACGATTGTCAGCTGTACAACTGTCTCAACCCCGGGTCAATTTCCGAACAATCTCGTGCTCGCGAGATGTTAGAAAACGCAATAGTCGAAGTTTCAGCTTGGATGAAACAAAGTAGACTGAAACTTGACGAAGGAAAACTGAGTTTATTATATTCGGAACCAAAGCTCGGCTCCAGAAAATGACGTTTGAATCTATAACGGCCGTAACTGAAATCATTCCGTTCAAGCCCTGAATGAAGAATCTCGGGGTTTGGTTTGAAAATGGATCATTATGTGTCGCAAGTGCTCTGTATTGGATACTTCCACCTCAGACAAATTTGTGCTTAACGCAGGGTTGGCAAGTTTCTTCCCTCGAGGGAAATTTCCGGGTAATTTCCCCAGGAAATTTCCATAGGGAAGAAATACTTCCTTCCCTTCCCATTGGGAAGAAATACAAAAACACTATTTTATCCACTATTTTCATTACAAACAAAACAAAGAGGCACATTTTCGCGGTTTTTTAACACTTCTATCAATGACATAAAATACACATACAATTCTACTCCGTACGGCGATTAGTCACTTGAACAAACAATCTAAACATACACAAGTAGCCTCCTACTAATATCGAGCTGCCCTGTTGCTAAGCGCCACCTCTTTACCCTCAGAACTTACTGGCTCCCTTCTTTATCCACCAGCTGGACCTGCACGCTCTCAGCGACTTAAGTCAACAACTCATCCCCAAATGTGAGCCATTTTAATTCCCGTCTGGTCATTGTGTTAATATCCCAGCGACATTTGCCAACATGGCTATTCATCTTTTATCATCACCATGCTCATCGGCGGCTACTAAGCGCGTGTTTTCAAACTTTGGGATTATTCACAGCCGAAACCGCAACCGCCTTGGAAATGAAAAGGCATCGAAACTTGTGTTCTGCTAAAGAATGTTCCGGGGAGATTCAGAAATCGAATATTAAAATGAAAATCAAACAATATATAAAAGACTAATACAAATTATGAAATGTAGTTTTAATTTGTGTGCACAGTAAAAGTTAGATACATTTTGGATATCAAAACAATTTGCATGTATATAGACATGAATAAGCGGGTATGTTTCTTCCGTATTTCTTCCATTTCTTCCCTATTTTCCCATGTTTCTTCCTGGGAAATGAAGAAATACCTTTGTTCCCGGAAGAATGCCAACCCTGGCTGTACGTAAATATCTGAGTGAAAGCGCGACAAAGGCCCTCATTCACGCAGTTATAACCAGTCGCTTGGACTATGGTAATGCACTACTATTTGGCATTGCAAATGATCAACTTGCAAGACTTCAGCGCCTCCAATAGTGCCGCGAGATTAATAACAGGTCACAGGACAAGTGAGCACATATCGCCTACACTTTTCAAGTTACATTGGCTCCCGGTTCGTGAGCGAATAACATTCAAGCCTCTTCTGTGGACTTAAAAAGCCCTGAATGGCCAGGCACCTGAGTACCTTATTGAGCTTCTAACAGTCAGGAGACCAATACGGGACCTTGGTTCCAGTGGTGAACTGTTGTTAGAAGTTTCAAGAGCAAACGTCAAATATGCCGGAGACAGGGCCTTCTCTGTGGCAGCACCAAAATGCTGGAACACCTTACCATCCAAATTACGAAGTCTAAAGTCAAAAGAAACATTCAAGCGAAAGTTAAAAACTCATCTTTTCGGAAAATGTTTCTCTCAGTATATATAAGTGTTTTAGTCCATTTCAGTTAACAATAGTTATTACCAATAGCAGTATTACGGAATATGTTATCTAGTATATGTTTCATGGGTACTTATTTCATGTTATTAATTTTAGTTCTTATAATTATTGTACAGCGTGATGAACAATTCCATTGATATTGCGCTGTATAAGCAAACATTTAGTATTATTATTATTATTATAATCCCAAATGACTCTTACTGTCTTCCTATGACAGCAATCCCCCATTATTTCCCACAACAACAATGAATCTACAGTTACAAAACCACTCTTTACTCAAGTTTTGTGGCCGAGGTCGAAAATAATGCGCCACAGTACTTCAGTGTGCTTTTTAAGAAAAAGCCTGCTAGTTCGATCTTTGTGTCCTGGAACGTGCGCCGAAAGATCCGGAGCCTCTAAAGTTGAGATCAATGGCTATTTCTATTACAGGAACTGTGCTCCTTTCTGTCCAAGGACGACGGAAATGTAGTCCTAGATGACTCTCGCGGACTTCTTATGACAGCACCTTTTTGTGCTAGAAATGGTCCGCTTAGTCGAAGCGGACCCTTTCTGTCTTCCAGAAAGGGCCACAGTTCCTGCAATAGAAATGGCTATTGATATCAATTTTCGAGGCTCTGGATCTTTCGGCTCACGTTCAAGGACACCGAAGCTCGAACTGGAAGGCTTTTTCTTTAAAAGCACACTGAGAAGTACCCTGGCGCATTATTTTCGACCTCAGCGAAAGTCCCAAACTAGAGTAAAGTGTGGTTTTGCAACTGTGGATTTACTGTTGCTGTGGGCGATAATGAGGGATTCGATATCCGATCTCAAGAAAACACATATTTTTCTCAGTAAAAAATTGTTAACTTGTGCGCCATAATTTATAGTTGGGCCATTTATGTGATGCACCTTTTCTAAAATAACGCCGTTGGCCCCGGTCGTGCGCCGAGATCTGAAAATTGACATCAATGACATTTCCTATTATAGGAACTACGACTCTTGCTGTCACAGGAAGACCGCAAGAGTCATCTAGGACTAGGGTCCGCTGGGACTGTAGTTCAAAGAAGCGATGTTACTGAGGTTCCTCTGATAAAGGAATATACCAAGCATAACTAATGCAGAGCTGATTTGGAGCTAGAACTAATGGAAAAGGTCCACTGGGACTACTAGCTTCAAGAAAAACAAGTAAGTATTTGAGAAACACAAGCAGGCCCCAACCGCCCCCCCCCCCAATTCATAGGGGTATAAAGCGATGACGGGCATACGGACGGACACCCCAAACCTATAGGCCCCAATCTGAAGGGTTGGGGCCTAACTAACCCGAGGTTAGGGTTTCAACGACACACGTACGGACCAAAAGTGTTTGTGATGGATATGGCGATAATTCGGCAACCACGGTTTTATGAGGTCGTGCCTCTACACTGTGCTGCGGAGGCACTGGGGTCTACTGGAAGTGCTCTCATGGAGTTGACTTAGTCCCAGCGGACCCTTTCTATCTTCCTAGGACAGAAAGGCTTGCTGTCATGGGAAGACCGCAAGAATCATCCGTAGGGCAAGGAGTTGACTTTGAGCTGTTTTACGGGTATGGCAGGGTGGCATAATGTGGCGGGTAGCCGAACAAACGTCAACGTTGGTCTTAATACTAAGTGCGTATCACTTCGTCAAGTCGACAGATGCATAAGACAGACGTTACGGTTTTACGGTCACTCACTTTTTTTTTTTTTTGAAGAAAATTTAAACCGGAAATAAACAATGGTCTGCAGTGTCACCACAGTGGTATGGATTGTAAGGGATCAAACATTCGCAATCTACAACTGGAGAGCTATTTCTCTTCTCCTAAGTGAAGTGAAGCATTGGGAAACATAGCAAAATTTCTACATTGTTAGCCTTTACATGAATCAAAGGTTTCAGTGGATTGGTGCGAACGGTAAATCAGCGTAATAAAGCAAACTGCACACATAATTTTGAGTCGTCACACTTTGTCAGTAGTTTGTCAAGAACTTATCAGTTGATTGCCAGTTTGAGAAGTTTGACCTCGTCAGGGTCTTGACAAGTTTCTGACCAATGCCTCGTCACACATTGACAAACACTTGTCGCTATCTTGTCAGAAACTTGTCACAAATTTGTCAAGTATTGCGTCACCATGACGTCACATCCTTTTCAAAACAAGTGAAAACACGCGGACATCCTTTTTGAGATTTCTTAGGTTTTAATGAATATTACTGGAAGTTTCAAATTATCACGTCTTAAAAACATGTTTATTGGATAAACCATGTTGTAAGTGCACACATCATATTCTCTGCATGTTTTGAAATAAGTTGTGATGTTTGTAAAATGCTTGTGAAATTTGTGAAAATTGTAGTATCGCCCAATGTTGCAATGGATAATGTATATTGTGTACTTACTGGCATGTCATCAAACAGGGTGAATGGATTCGATTATTTTAGTGTTTGATATAACAAAACTTGATGGTATAACTATCAAAATAACAACTGATGGTATAAATATCAAAATCGGCAGCTTATGCGTTCGTAAGTAAACCGCCATGTGCAATATATTATTATTACAATACTGCAAAACTTGTCAACAAATTGTCATAAAATTGTCGGAAACTTGTCACAAGTTCGTCAACCTGACCAATTTGATGTGAAAGGACTGCCCTGGGAATTTTATGCCTTACGATGCTTCTGCCCCTAAAGCTTAATCTTTTAGAAAGAAACCCCATTCAGTCGTCATTTCAAAAATCAATAAATAAATAATATCAGTTAATAAATAAAAAATATAAGAATTTTATTTATATAATAGATCATCAAAAATCAGCTATCGAAATGAGTAAAAAATCCTCTTTGTCACAATATCATTATAATATTCGTGATTTCATCAAAATTATCAAAAGGCACATTCAGATTTTTTTGAATGTCTTGAAAATATGCCTTTTGATTATTTTTAATTTTTTCGGGGCATTTTCAAAATGTTACTCCCACAATTCTCAGGTGAATCTTTAAGGAAATACTTGTTGAGTACTTGGATAACTGTCGCAAAAAGTTGGCTCAATGGATCCTCAGTAAGAAGGATACCTTTCTGTGCCTTTTCTGCTGATGTAAGTACACTTTGGGTACGGTCCCAAACAGTGAAAGAGGTAAGGGAATAAGGGTTGAGATCATTAGATAGAAGTGGGGGGGGGGGGGGTGACGGTTATCAAAACCAATGAAATAGGGAATTGCCGACGTGGCAACCTTCTTGCACATGTCTCGGATAAAAATACCAGGGTATAACTCCTTACGAGCCACAAGCTTCAAGATAAAAAGACGTACAGGAAAACCTGTTTTTACCCATCTGCTTCCGGAATCAGATGAAAAGACAAACACTAAGACCTGCTTGTCGTGACCCGGATGAAAAAGACTTACAGTAAAACTTTTACAGTGACCACCTTCCAGATCCGGATAAAAAGGACGTAGAGTATAAGCTCAGTTTATAGTCGCACATTCCACATGGCTAAACATGTTCCCATACACATATCTATATATATATATATATATATATATATATATATATATATATATATATATATATATATATATATATATATATATATATATATATATATATATAAACAGTCTTAATTCTTAAATAGTACAAAATTGCAAAACTTTGTAAACAGGAGAGGCAGGCGGTGGAAAAGGATGGCAGGGGAGGGGGTGGGGACGGGCTAACATTTGCTTTTGTTGACTAAAACAAAAAAAACAATGACTGCCTAATAAAAGAGTTTGACATGTTCGGGTATTCTGATGTTGGTGTGCACTGGCCACTCTAGTATAATTAGATATTAATGTTTGGGGCTGGTAACAAGGTCCCTGAACATTCTTATTATACTTGATTAACTTGAACTTGGCTGGCCACAATGTCCTTAGACAATGGTGTGAATCTAAATGTTTTCAAATCGTAATTATTTCGTCTAATATTCTTAATTCGAATAGTTCGTCAATCACTTGTCAAAGATATTTTGATGAATTTGTGACAAGATATTGACAAACTGCAAATTAGGATTTGACAAATACATGACAAGAAAATGACAAGTCAGTGACAAAGACAAATTTTTGACAAATTTACATTGTTGAGTTAGGCATGGTCAGGTTGACGAGTTTAGGGTCGTCAATCAATTTGACGAAATTTTGACGAATTTTTGACAAACTGACAATTTCGAAATGACAAGTTTCTGACGAGTTATTGACGAATTATTAGCATGACGAATTAATGACAAGCTGTAAACTGACGAATTAATGACATATTTATGACAAAGTGTTGACAAATTTTTGATTGGAATTCGTTGAATTGGGCATCGTCAAATGGACAAGGCAAATTAGTCAGTCTCTTGTCAGTTCGACAACTTTTCGACAAATTCTTGACAAAGGCATATTATGTGTGTGGGAGAGGGGCTCTTGGTCTTCAAAACGATAGGGATGGTCGGCTGAAGACCGCAAAGACTATAGACCTCCCTTCCCACCCAAAAAACTACTTAAATCAGAAACACCGCATCTGTAAAAACGAAAGAATATTAAGTGAAAGTAAAAGTATAAATAAAAGTAATTTGAAAGATCAAATAAGTTTGGCAGTTAGAAAAGTTCGCCGATCTCGTTTCTCTGAAAAATCTGATGGTAAATAGATTCAAACATTCTGAACTGAGCTAAAAAGAGGAAGGAAAGGCAGTTAAGAATCGATGAGAAATGTAATATAATGGACTGGGTAGGTCCATAACGGGATTTAAAAATTATAACGGTCAGAGAAACTAATCAACCACTTACACCTATATTTCCGACAATTCTACCTTTGAAACTGATATTAGAGTGCCTAATCGCATGTCGTTTTATGCATTCTGTCTTGCCCCCAATGACACACATTGATTTTTCTTACCTCGTGCAACACGCCACCCAAAACAAACATTGATCTGTTAAGCAAGCCCATACTGCTTACTGATCGCTGGCTAATGCTTCTCATGCGCCATTATTGCTGATCTGCAGTATAAAATTAATGTAAATAAAACACAACTTCTAAGACATCTTTCACCTAAAAATTTCATAGAGCTCCAAAATGGATACCCCCAGACACTCAAGAAAAAATTTCTTATTTCTAGCAATTTGCTCTGTTGTTTAATCTGTATCGTATCATACGTAAGTAGGATGACCGTATAAGACGTCTTCGAGTCTCGGTTTATGCTCCTTTTTATTTTAATTGTGAACTTAAAATGAATAGTTACGCATTACTCTTGTTGCATGAAAACATTGAATTCTACGACATATCTGTAATATTATTGATAGTGTTACAACTATCCACCCTTGAGTATTGTTTACTGAATGTGTTTTATCTGGTCATGTGACCATGTGACGTAATAACCAGAATGGCTCAGATGTAAATAAAGGTTTCAACATAAATCTAGTCGCATCATTCAATAACACAACATGGTGGCAGCGGTGACCACGCTAAAGAGATATGTAGGACCAGTGATTCAACTCACTTGCAAATTTAGTGCACTCAACGCCACAAACAGAAGAAATGGCAACAAACGCAATTCCCGCCCCTCAAACGTTCGATTTCAAGAAGCCAGAGGAGTTGGGTCGATGGCATACTTGTTTTGAGCGGTATCTAGCTACTGTCAAAATAACTGATGATGAAGAAAAAGTAAACACCCTAGTGTACTGCATGGGTATCGAAGCGGAAGACATTTTAACCAGTTTTCAGTTATCCAGTGATGAGATGAAATCGTACCAAACAGTGAAAAACAGATTTGAATCTCACTTCAGTGGGAAGAAAAACCTGGTGTTTGAACGTGTCAAATTTAGTAATCGTTGTCAAGGAATTGATGAAACGGTAGACAACTTCATAAAAGACTTGTGGATCCAGATTGAAAAGTGTAATTATGGCGCCATGAAAGAGGAACTGTTACGTGATCGCATTGTTGCTGGAATCAGAGACAAAAAGTTATCAGAACAGTTGCAGAGTGAGAAAGATCTGAAACTTCAAGACGCCATAGACAAGGCACGAACACGGGAAGCCGTCCAAAGACAGTCTGCGCATTTAAACACATTCAATCCCGCTCAAGCCAATATGGTACGCAAACAACCATTCCACAGGGACTCAAAGACACAAAAACCAGTAAAAACCAATCACTAATCGCGTGCAGCGCCAAGACGTCATCATCAACAACAACAACAACAACAACCGCCATGCCACTGGTGGGGTGAAAACAAACATTCCAAACAAGATTGCCCCAGGAAATATTCTACGTGCAGCTTCTGCAAGAAAAAGGGGCACTGGGCGCTTGTCTGCAGAATCAAGCAACAGAAACGCATTCACGAAGTGAGGGATGAAGACCACTTTCAGGACATCGACCCAGTTCCATTCCATGTACAGGGCAGTGGAGAGCAGTTCTTAGGGGCTGTTCATATCAAGGACAATGACGATAAGTTTATGCTAGATGTAACGGCAAATCAACATCCGGTTTTGTTCAAAATAGACACCGCAGCAGATGTATCGGTAATCAGTTTTGATTTATACAATCGAGTAGCTCAACTGGAACGTCCAGAAAAGGTTCTGATAGGTGCAAATTCTGAGCCCTTACAGGTACTTGGCGCGATGTGTCACTAAATCAAACAAGGCTTGTTCAGAAAATTTTTATGTCGTCAAAAATTTGGCCACAATCTCACTGGGCAAACCTGCAATCAGTAAATTGCAATTTGTCAGCATTGCGAGTACAATAACTTCATCCGATTTTAAACAAAATATCCTGGAAAAGTTCCCCAAAATTATTTTCAGGATTAGGGATGATAAAAGATTTCGAGTACAAAATACAAATCGAGCCGAATGCGCAGCCATTTGCAATAAATACACCAAGAAGGGTTGCTCATCCATTGTTGCCCAAGGTTAAAACAGCGTTAGATGACATGGTACAGCAAGGGATAATTCGACGTCTCGAACCAAACGAGACTTCACCTTGCTGCGCTGGGATGGTGGTGGTTCCAAAACCAAAAACGGGAGAAGTACGCATTTGCGTCGATTTAACTCAACTAAACAAATACGTAATACGTCCCAGGTATCAACTTCCCACAGTCCAATCAACACTCGCTAAGTTACAGGACGCGAAAATATTCACAAAACTTGACGCAAATAGCTCCTTTTATCAGATCAAACTTGCTGAGAATCGCAGGGGCTAACTCAATTCATCACACCATTTGATAGATATTGCTTTTTACGCCTTCCATTTGGTATTTCGAGTGGGTCAGAGGTATTCCAGGAGGTTATACACGATATTGTGGGACAACAACCACATGTCAATATTCAAATTCACGATATATTGGTGGACAGCAAAGACATTGCGTCACACCAACAAGCCCTAGTTCCGGTTTTGGAGAAGTTACAAAATGCGGGAATCACACTAAACCCAAGCAAGTGTGAATTCCACAACACAGAGGTAAGCTTTGTAGGGCATTAAATTGGTCCTAGTGGTATTTTGCTAGATGACAGCAAGATAAAGGCTATCACACACATGCCTGCACCCACAAATATAACAGGGCTACGTCGTTTTTTAGGAATGGCAAACCAATTGGGTAAGTGTATCCCAGATCTCGCCAACATGACACAGCCATTGCATGAACTCCTCATAAAGGAAAATGATTGGTCATGGGGTAAACAACAGCAAATAGCTCTGGAGAAAATCAAAGAGGAACTCAGTTCTCCAAACACTCTGAAGACATACAGTGTCAAACACGAAACAAGAATCATGGCTGACAGCTCATCATTTGGGCTAGGTGCAGTTCTTCTGCAAAAAGAGCCAACTACAGGTGAATGTAGACCTGTCTCATACGCAAGTAGAAGTCTAGCAGATTGTGAGCGACGGTATGCATAAAACGAAAAAGAGGCTTTGGCCTTGACCTGGGGTTGTGAAAAAATTGCTGAGTATGTCTTAGGCTTACATTTCACGTTAGTCACTGACCATAAGCCCGTTGGTGACTTTACTTGCCAAAAAAAGGCTTGAAGAAATACCCCCTAGGATAATTCGATTCAAAATCAGGCTCATGCGGTTCAGATTCACCATACAACATTTACCAGGTAAGGAAATGTACACTCCGGATACCCTGAGAGGTGCTCCATTGTCCACAACAGAAGAAGACAAAACGAACTTAGCTGAGGAAACGGAAGCATTTGTCAAGCAGGTAATTGAAGTTCTTCCCATCACTGAAAGAAAGTTCGCGAACTTCAACATGAAGATGAAGTGTGCACAAGAATAATGTTGTACACTTAGGAAGGTTGGCCTCATAAAAGTCAAGTTCCAACTATTTTACTCCCTTATATGCAGTTTGCTGCGGAGTACTCCATTCAAGATGGCCTCCTACTGAAGGACAGCAGAATAGTCATTTCGTCCTCAATGCGTCTTGAAATTTTAGATCGTATACACGACAGCCATCATGGCATCACTAAATGCCGAGAAAGAGCAAGAACTTCAGTTTGATGGGTTGGCCTATCAAAACAGATTGAAGACATGGTCAAAAATTGTCTGACCTGTATTAGGCAGCAGCCTAAAACTGTGGAGCCATTGGAACCAACCCCACTTCCGGACAGATCTTGGCAGAAGGTAGCTTGCGATTTATGTGAGCTTCGAGGTACGACCTACTTAGTAGTGGTGGATTACCATTCCAGGTATTTGGAAATTGCTCTACTTTAAGATGGTCAAAATGCAGATGCTATAGTAAATCACCTCAAATCAATTTTTTGCCAGACATGGAATTCCGGAAATGTCCGACAATGGCGGACAACTACAAAACAGTGCAATGGCGAAATTTAGTAAGGAGTACAATTTTCTCCATTTAACATCTTCGCCAACTCACGCGAGCGGAAATGGGTGTGCAGAAATAGCGGTAAAAACATTCAAAAACCCTTTAAGAAAAATAACGATCCGTACATAGCACTTCTCAATTATAGATCAACTCCCATCCATAACGGATAAAGCCCTGCTGAACTTTTATTCGGCAGACGGCTGAGAACAACATTACCAGCAGCCCCACACCTGCTGACACCCCGCTCACAGCCGGAGGACATGCGCAGAAAAGAAGAAGTTTACAAGCAGAATATGAAATTCTATCATGACAGAAAACACAGTGCTAAACCCCTGTCACAAATAGTTCCAGGTCAACCAGTTCGTATTAGAGAAAACGGAAAGGAGGGGGTAATCTCAGAACAGCTTCCAGAGAATCAAAGATCTTATAAGGTAAAAGTCAGTTGCCCATCTCCACTTAGGGACACCTTTCGTAGAAATCGAAACGCATTAATTGCCCTTCCTCTTCCCAATCAAAACAGTGAAAAAACTTCGGGTTAGAAGCGCAAAATCAGACCAGCCGGTGTAAGAGCTCAGATAGTTCTCAGGTTAATCAAAACCGAAACATTAAAAACTGTTGGACAAGAAAAACATTGAACCTAATACTGGTACCAAAGATAACGGAGAGAAAACATCGTTCACTACGAGGTCAGGAAGGACAACGCAGAGACTCGATAAGTTCAACTGGTAAACAAATTTTGAACTATCGAATGGACTCTGGAAAATACAGTTGGATATTAACCGCTTGCGTAAATAATTCTCTTAGTCAGCGATTGATATCCAGTTCGCATATAGGTATATCACTTATTTATTCTTTTTATTAATCTAGTGTTTTAAAACAAGTTAGTTCATATTGTATATATTGTTATAGCAATTGTCGCCCATTTCATAGACTCATCACACAACCGACACCGGAAGTAAAAAAAATAGGTGAGTCAGAATTGAGTAAAGTATTTTCCCTGCTTATGCTTCTTAATGTTCTTTCTACTATTATGTTTTTTTATCTTTTAAATATTTATTGTGTAAAATTCAAACCAGTAAAATGCTTAAAAAGTATTGAAAGTTTAGTAAGTATTCTTCGCATGAAATAAAGTCTTGTATTGTCTCAGTAAAGCAGTATCTAATCCTTTTTTTGTTTAAGAAAAGGAGATGTAATATTATTGATAGTGTTACAACTATCCACCCTTGGGTATTGTTTACTGAATGTGTTCTATCTGGTCATGTGACCATGTGACGTAATAACCAGAATGGTTCAGATGTAAATAAAGGTTTGAACATAAATCTAGTCGCATCATTCAATAACACAACAATATCCCCTATCATATAAAGGTCTATCACATTACTTGAACCGATAGTGAAGAACCATAAAAGCAAAAACGGATAAGCAAAATGCTTAAGAATTATTAAGAAATTTCTTACAATTTCTATAATCTCACGTGTATGAAAACGTCAGCCCTTAACTTACCATTAATTTAGGATGTAAATAAACAAAAGAATTCTGAATAACATATTTTAGATTATTGCAAGTAGGAGAGGCGAGGTCCTTCTTTAGCGGTTGAAGGATTAAAAACCAAGCGCATTTGACAAGACACCACGAGTGAAAGAAATGCAAAATATACCCTTTTTTCGTTCGCGTCGATGGAAGTGCAGTCCAGCCAAACTGTAATGTTCTCGATAACCTAAAATTAAACTAAACAGCATTATTTAAAAATGATTGCGGTGAGAGCGTCAACAGCAACTTTACATGATATACAGTGCGACTTAAATAATAATGACAAGCCTTGAGTCTGCTTGTTTTTTCTTTCTTGATTTGCTTTGAGCCGAACCTTTCGACTTAATTCTGTGATTTTCTTTGGTTTGACAATAGTTCTTGGCTTTTCCCTTTTATATGAAAAGACAGTTAATTATTATGTCTAGAAATAAGGCTGGGACATTTAATAAAGGTTAGAAATTTCTGCTTTCTATATTTTCGCACTAGCGTGACAAATATTATTTGGTTAAATTTTATTGAGCTACTTGTGCTGGGATCCTCATTAATCACCAACATCAGCACGGGATACAAAAAATATGTTGTTTTGCTTTTTAATATTTTGTTTATCGATTTATCTAATTAATTGGCATTTATCAAGTGACTTTTCTAAAGGGCTTTCCGTAAGAACATAAGATATTTCTCTGATTGCTTGAATGCTTCAGGTTTAGGCAAAAAATACATTAAGAAAGATTCTTTTTCGTAAGGCTCAAAGGTGACTTCGCCTTTTGTCTTCTGAATTTTTATTCAAGCAGTGCGGTAGACCTTAACATGAATGAATGAACTTGTGAGTGATTAAAAAATGATACTTTTTCTTTCACGTAGTTATACTCGATATATTAGACATATTTTTTATTTTCAAAAGGTAAATCATTTTTTGACCATTTGTAAAAAAAATACGCCAGGCAATATTTTCAAGCCACTTTATAGAAATTACTTTCTTGCGACCTTTTAAAGCATCTATAAATGTATTTTATTTAGAACTGTAAGACATACATCAATAGTGTTGATGTATCGCATGTCATTTGCAAGGTTTCGGTACAACTTTACCGTTGTGGCACCGTTGTACATGGAATGGTTGTAGTGTAAGTTACTTGTCTACACCCAGTTTTGCCACTTAGAACCTTTAATTATTGGCTCTCGTCTGTAGGAGGTGGTAATAGATACTAGTGGTTTAGACTACTTTCCAATAACCTCTTAAAATGTTAATTGTAGATCAGCTGGCCACAATTGCAACCGAGAACAAAGGACAACATTCTTGTGCTTATCTAGCTGTCATATATTAGATATATCATATCTTGATTTTTGAGTATGTGATAATTAAAGTGATGGAAATATATCTGTTAAACAGTCAATGAAGTAAGTGCTCTTCTTTTCAAAATTTCAAGTGTTATTCTACAGAATTGGGTATATTCCTGTTAAAGGCCAAAGAACGAACCTTGTAGGGTGTAGACAGTCTGCAATAAAATTATATTTGAAATGAGGCGTTTAATGAATTGAAAGTTACATTGCAGAGCCATACTATTCTCAATAAAAATCATTTAGACCGAGCTTCATGAAAAATACCGCGAATAGCGCTAAACCAGCCCGCTTGATTAAACGAACAAGCTTATTATTTCCACCGGTAATCATTTCATGTAGTCTACATACCTACAGATAATAAAAAGTAAAGGATGCCGTCACTGAATGTATATTAAACTCTATTGTATCATTTAACAATAATCTTAGAAATCCCTTATTTCATTAATTTAATGAAGTATCTTCACTCACACCTCTTTTCTGAGATGTCTTGTACTAATAATATAGGTACAGATCATGCCTAACCCTTCCATTGAACAGATCATCGGGCTTGTCATATGTTTTGTCTTGTTTTGTATTACCCCAAAACAATGTAAAGTAATTCTGAGTCATTTTATAAAAGAGATATTTTCTAAGTATCTTTTGTTTATTGTAAAGGCAAGCGTAAAGGGTGGAGTGAAACAGCTTGTCGATAATGTATTTCCTATTTTGTTTAAAAGTAACATCGCTAGATTGGCGCCTTCAGAGAATGTCGAATGCGTTTCATTCTGGGCGCTATTATATTTCTTGGTTGAGCAATTAGCAGAATGTTATACCTACGCCTGTGGCTAGAAATGGCTGCATGTAAAATATGGATAACATTAAGAAATAGGATTAGCAAATGTCTCTGGTTTATGTAACGCACTTATAAATCCGAAGACAAAATGATAGTATGAATGTCAACAGAAATCTGCAATTCGTATCCTCTTGCAAGGGTAATAATATTGAGACCAAGATGCATTTGTTCGAGAAAAAACTTTGAAGTTGAAAAATTACTGCCATCTCTATTGCCTTTAGGTAGTGTTTTAACGTTTTAATTTCAACGTGTACCATGCCAGGCCCCTCCCTCAAAGAACGGATTCGGAGTGCGATGCAAGACTGGTCTTCACCTGTGCAAGCAAATATTTATCTAAATGAATCCCTATCAGTAGACTGTTGTACATCACTAACAATACCAGGGAGGTGTGAGACAGTCATGAAATTTTCCTATTACTTTGTTTAAAAATAAGTGATAAGAATTGCAAGTGTTTAGGTACCGGTCGCATTCTTGATGGGCACAGTGCGAAACTTCAAAGCTAATAATATAAAATCTGCAGTGCACAGGTACAGATATTATGCACGAAATATCCTATTAGACAAATAAAATTTTAAGAGATATAATATTCTATAAATCAAGAAACAGATGATAATAATTAACCAATATATTCATGAAATTTAACACAAACCTGTACTCTTACCACAATATATGTTTTGACACTGTTTGCAATAGTTTAGTGTTATGTAGTTTGCCGTTATTTTCTTTGGCCCTGTCATGAATTTCCGTTAAAAGCAGTGCCCATTAGTTTTTCTGCACAGTGTAGTACATTTAGATGTCTTATATTCCCCTCGGCACTTTGATTTAGTCTCAAAGGCGTTGTTCAAGCATAAAATCATATAGTAAAGGCCCATTGTAAACACTTTTGATGTTCTTTGAGACGTAATACAAACTTACATATTTTGGAAAATTCTATCAAGTGGTGGTGAGATTAATTTTCCTTGCAGGAATAGAATTATTTTATTGAGTTATGAAAATATCAATGCCATTACAGGTACAGTACAAGCAATTTAAATAGTTTGTAGACTATGTAGACACAAAATCCTAGGGTTGACACATTTGAAACGAATTGGCACTGTTTATTTGTACCTTTGTCCGCCTCGATAAGCACATTGGCAATTGAAAATAAAACTAATTCAAATATCTATAAAGGTGAACTATTAACTTTTCAAAGGAACTGTTGTTTGGGAGTTACGGTAAAATGGGTTTGGTGGGTTGAATTCAAGCTGTCAAAGTTCTCTACATCTTCAGATGCAAGGACTTGTGAAATTATTTATATATCTTTAGCTCTGTTTAAAGGGTGAAATGGAATTGTTTTTATGTGCAAATCCTCTTTGCATTTAGTCAGCAGGTGTATATGGAACTTGGATTTGTGCGTCAATGTCGCAAAAAATTGGCCCGGGACGCAAATAATTTTGGGCTTGCGTCCCAGAGGACGCATAAAAATCTGCCTTCGCACGTGCATTATTACTGAAAAACTCCTACAGCTTAAGCACTTTGTACGGTCCTACAAAAATACGCTGACTTTTGAGGTTAACCATTTATACCAAATTTCTTGAGGTCCGGTCGAAAATCCTTGGGCCCGGGTAGATATAAGCTATATAATAGAAAACGGCGATATTTATACAAATGTAATTTATTTCTCTTAACTATTCGTACACATACCGGTAATACAAAGTCTTTAGTTTGTCTTTTTATTGTTTTTATTATATGTTGACTCCGAGTTCTTTCCACACCCCTATTTCCTCTTCTGTGAAAATCGCTTATATTGACATAATATAGGCCTTTTCGAACAAGTTCATGGGGTCCGTCGGACCCCAAGTGTCGAAAACCTTCGGCTCAGCCAGAAATTATGGGGTAAAAATGCTGATTAACGATTCCATACCCGGTTTTCCGATTTTGCGTTGCTCTCCAAACTGGCCCTGGTTATATCGGTTTCGCCTGTTCCATGTGAAAGAAGATTGTGGGTTTAGAACACAATAAAAACTGAATCAGAGTAAACCCTGAGCGGTTGAACCGTTTAATGTTCATTAAACTGAAATGAACAATTTGGTTTTACCGACTCTGCTAGATTGCTTAACAATATGAAAAGCAGGGCTGGTTAGATGAGAGCTCATTGCTTTTAGAATTTTCTTGGGTTGGTAATAAAAGATAGTGTGAACTGCAACTATACGCATTACCTCTTACCCCCAAACAAATATTCTTTGTGCTTATTCAAATAAGGGGATACAAACAAATCAGGGTGAAAATTGGGAGACGCAAAAATATGAAAGCGTGGCGTCCCTAGGACGCAAAGATTTTGAAGTTGAGGTAAAACTCCAAGATACTTTATAAGTAACCCAATCAATCATCCTACCGTCAAAGCTGCTAGCGAAATTATTACGAGGATGGTCCTCGACGATGGGATAAGAATAAAAAACCGTGCATGGAACGTAGTTCAACTGGAACGTCAGCACTCCAAATTGTCACAAAACGTGGTAAGCAAAATGAAGTGGTGCAAATTGCCTCTTTGATTCTATATTTTTGGTTTGAAGTACTTTTAATTTTACTGCACAGAAAGTTATTTTATTTACTTAAGGTATAATGAAGGTTTGAGGTGTTGCCGAATTTCATATTTATAAATTAACATCTTGCAATTTTACAAGACCCGCGCACCAACCTGTATATATAACCAACCTGTTGGTTATCCTGGCATGTCGAAAAGCTAGTGATCTTCAAATTCATCAAGAGTACAACAATTTTCTTAGTGCAAAAGGCACAAGTATATTCTGAGCTACTATTATAAAAATATAACTAGCCCACTTTTTCTACCCACGCTCACCACCTCTAAAATTCTGCGATCGAAGCTTAGAACTCAAACTCACACTAGTTCAATAAATCTATTGAAGGAAGATTTTTTGTAAATAAAGGTATATAACCGCTAGTTTGATCTATAATCAGGCGAAATAGCATGGCAATGTTATGTTTAACTAATTCATGCGCATTAAAACCAACCAAATCTTTTATGTCAATTTGAATAGAATAAAGTTTATTTATTTCCGTTTAAAACGGTCGCGGGCGTATGCTTTATGACAAACGTCACTGTTTAAATAAAAGAGAGCGAAATTTTTCTTGAATTATAATTGGTTAAAACAACCCTCTGCTCGGCCTGTGATTGGTAAACTATCGGCACCCTAGATTCTCTACAGTGAGCACGCACGATGTCCACCCCACACATTTGTCCCCATTTCGACATGCCGCTACAAGTCGCACTTTGTGCTTATTTACCAAGTGCCTCCTTTTCACGTTTTACTCATCAGTTACAGCATGCAATTAGTGAACAGCAACATCAAGTTCTTTCAACAACCAAAAAATTCTGCAATTCAACTTGGCTCGCACACTGTTGGCAGCTGTTTGGGTAGAATTTGAACTTTCGGCACTTAAGACATGTTAATAAGTTATTGAATCAGCCGCTTAAGTTTCAATGAATAAAAGGAAGCTTGTTTAAAACGGTCGCGCGCATATGCTTTATGGCAAGTGTCACTACCTAAGCAAGAAAGCGAAATTTTCTTCTGCCTGTAAATATTTGAATTAACCCTTTAAACTCGGCCTGTGATTTGTAAAGGTTCGGCACCATAGGTACTCGACAGTGAGCACGTACCGCACGACGTCCGCTCCAGACATCCTGTCGCCATTTGGCGATGCCGCTAGTGTAGCGCTTTGTGCTCATTGGCCAGGTGTTGCATGTGCAAGCCGGAATGTGAATAACAATCCAAATAATATTAGGCCTTATTTCTATGAGCTTGAATTTTCATTTGAATAGTCAGTTTCTGTTTAAAACCCCATTTATTAGTAGTAGGCATGCCTACTGTGTTATTTTAATTTTTTCAAATTTGAATTTCAATTCTATATTCTAAATAATATTGACTGTGTGACTTTGTCCTGTGCACGTAAGCCTCCAACATCACCAGTTTACTCAAGAAATGATGCTTTTTAAATTGATAAAAAAATTTCCAAGCTCATGTAAAAGGTAGGTGAGTATTGATTCTGCAGAAACCTAAGCGACGTTAAAATAAAGGGATTATCTTTTTTCTTTATATTGATGAATTCAGACACCCATGAACTGCTGCCTATGAAGGATATCATCTGTATTGTTTAAAACTAATGCTCTTTTCGCCACATTCCGTGGTGTACATTGCATTTCTCTCCTGTTAAGGTAGTTTGCTTGCATGCTCGGTTTAATATACACAGGCACGTGAATGATCTGTAAATGCAATTACTTAATCCTTTAAATAAGCTGACTCTTATCAATCCTGTCTAAAATCTTTTCCAAACTACCAATATTAACTTTTATATCAAGTTGTTTATTAGCTGGTTCCTCTATGATCCTATAATATGTCTGACCCACGTTTTGAGCCAGTGTCCATATAAGTGTATGTCCAATATTTGGTTCCACAAAACCATCAGACTTTGTTCCAAGATATTCAATTATTATTGCTGTTGTTGGAGCGAAATGTAAATTGTACAAAGCACCACCGTGCACTCCAATTAAAATGCGTGATTTGCCAAAGATTTCTTTTGTTTTGATTAAGTTCATAGGTCCAGGAAATATGAATGTCCTGTTGCCATATCTCCTCCTTAGTAAATCTATTACTCCTGGCTCGTTTATTATGTTACGACCGCCGTTATGGTTTCCTTTTCTGTGCAAGAAGAATAAATAACATCATTTAAAAATTAACAACAGTTGATGAAAGTATTAATATAAACAGAAGGAACAACGAAGCTATTGCTGTTGCTTGAATTATTTTCTGCAGCCAAGAAATTAATTAGTAGACAAAAGCATTATTTTATTTTAACTCAGACTGAAGAGTAAGCATTGAATGAATATGTTGTATATATTTTGATCTTTTGTTAGACATCCTTTGCCTAAAAATTAAATGTAAATAATAATAATAATATAAAAACAGTATGATGCAGTAAATTACAAAACAGATAAGCTTGACTGAAATACGAAATAATAAACAATAGCAATAATTAGTCTGTCATAATAGTAATTAATCTCTAACAGCAATTTGCAATAACATTTACCTCGTTAGCAGCACCACATAGGCAGCTTGAACTGATATCGGAAGCATTTCGGACACACCGAGAAGCTTTCTTACTTGCTGCATTAAAATTGGATGTGCCGGAGGATTAATGCAAATGTTAAGCTGAAGCCTAGTATTAAGCTGTAGCACACGAGTTCTGTACACTCTATAGTGTCTCTGCACTCTAAGTTCTTGTTGTCCTCTCTTATAGAAAATGATTCTGTCTGGGGATATTCCGATGTCTTTTAATATTTCATAAATGATTTTATCACGTGGTTTGAACAAAACAAAATACATGTTTGAATGCATCAATATTGGTGTTAATTGGGCTAATTTTGGTAATACACGGTCCAGAAAATGTTGAAATGTAAACCCATCACGCTCTAACAAAGGTACAACTACTGGAAATTTGGAGTTGTTTTTCAAATTAGGCATGGCGTAGGAGGTATTCGGAAAGGTTCCCTTAAAATATTTCGTGTTCGTTTCCTGACCACAGTCGTGCAAATTCCTTATATTTTCGGACACTCTGCCACCACTGAAAAGCTCCACAAACCCATTCAGATATATAGAGGAATTATGTACTTCTAACATATTCCTGTATTTCTCATTTTTTAGAAATATAATTTTATGTGATTCGTTTATAAAGTAAGGAAGTGTGTGCTCGTATTCCGGATAACGGAGCTTTATATATGCGCTTATGTTTACAGTTGTATCGTTTGAGCTTGTCTTTCCACGCAATGTATCTTTTCTTTCAAGCAAAGATGTTAAAACTTTCAAATTATCCATGCCAGTCAGCCGTATTCCTAAACTGTTATAAAATGCTATTAGTTTATTAGCGCCATCTGATTTATAATTATGTTTTATGTTACTTCTTTCAATTATTCTGGAGAGGTTTTGTTCAGAAGGTTGATTTGTATGAGATATTTCTTCCTTGGATTTAGCCATTAATTTATGATTATATAATTTCAAAACGTCACGAATATTGTGATGAATTTTATTTGTTAATCGAGTCTTAACTGTTTGCATATTTTTCCACTTTGTTACGATATAGAACAAAAAATAGAAGAAAATGAGGTATAAAATCAAGACAAGTAACATTAATTTTAGTCCTTTGTGGTTGAATTTAACAATCCAACTGCTCGCCATTCTTTTTATTCAGCATCTGCTTTCATGCCTTTTAATTATATTTTTTACTTAAAATTAATAAATGCCATTTCAATGTCTAAGTTAATCGGCAAATCTTTAGTCTATAGCCGTTTATAATTTCGCAGTATAAATAATTAGTCTTAAATATCCTTCAATATCTGAAACATATTTTTCTATTTATCTTAAGCACATTTTACTCACAAAATGTATACTCAGAAACGAAGTATTGATTTTGAAACGAATTCAAATCAAATTATGACGTATCACTTGTCAATAGCACAACCACAGGACGTGCGGAATGAAAAACCAATCAATTTTGGAATATTTCGTAAATACAAGTCATATTTCATTGGCTTTTGAATAAAAGTAATAGTACCTATTTTTGGATGCATTATGCTCTGATGATTGTTACAAATGTTTATAATTAGTTTCCAGGCTGTGATCTAATATTTCATACTGGGTTGCTTTGCCTCAAACATTGTGCTCTTGCTTTTTGTCTTTCGGGTGAGATTCTCTTTGCATTTGTTTTGTTTTGTCTTCTTTTCAAGTTTTTGATACGTTTACTCTTTGTCGTTTACAAAAGATATTTTAACATTCTTGTTCTCATTGTCACCGTCACTGCACTAACCACAGTCTAGCATGTGGTAACGGATTTCATCTTACTAATAGCCTTTATATTCATTATTTTAAAATTCCAAATTTACAACGACGCTTTAAATTGGTCCATTAAAGCGGCAAACGTTTCATAAATTTTAAGCTCATTTGTCTTAATATTCAAATACTATCTGACCGTTTGAAAGACAAGACTGGCCTTTCTGGCATTTTTTCTGGCTTTATTGCGTTGACTGAGAATCCACAATATGACGCCTATTTGAAATGTTCCCAGCGTAAAATGACAATGTAACCTATTTGCCCTATTGTGGCTGTGCAATAATAACTAAGCCAAACAATGCAATATTGATAGAATTTTGTGCTATGTATTGTATATTAATTTAAAAAGCACATTAATTTTCCAAACACACAACGTAGTTATTTTTTATTCTCCTTCTAGGATACTAGACAAATCTGTCGGTACAAAAGCCAACTTGGGAGAAACCGCCGGACAAAATCCCCATGGATAAAAGCCGGCCTAGGTAAAAATCCCCCACTTTAAAAACCTCAAAATATTTGTTTAATTGAAGCAATCAGAAACCTTTTCCGATTTCTAATTCCAGGGCTTTATTTCAGAAACAAAATACAGGAAACACCAAGGCAAACCTACAATCTAAGTCAAGATTAAGATAATAACAAGATGAGATCGCAACATTAACCACATCACAGTGTATATCAATTAGTTTCGAATTGAACCTGCACTTGCAGAGAAGATAGACCCATGTTCAAATCAATTAATTGCTCCAGAGTTGGCCGGACTTACAACTTAATTTTTGACAATAGCAATTGATATTATTATAATATTATAAATGATCAAAAAATATTTGGGCGGCGAATTTTAACTTGGGATGGCATTTCCCAGGCGTACTTTATCGAGTAGTTTTGTCCAGTTGGTTGTTGTCCCAGCGGATATCACCGACGCCCCTTGTTCAAAACCTTTTCAACAGAGAGCCACAGACAATTCAAACTGACATGTATTTCTCTTTGAGCCGAGTGACTGTTCCTTGTAAAACATTTTCATCGTGTTTGCCCCAAAGCGGTAGATGCAACGAACCCGCACTTTGAAAATTTCAGGACGTCATAAGGCGCTGATGAAGACTTCGTACTGCAAAATTTTGCGCGAATCCAGATCGTATGTTCCACTACATCTGCTAATTTATTCTCCTAGCCTTAGATGTTTCGCGGAATATGCATGGAAATCGCATAAGTGACGAAGAAATAAAAAAAAAAACAAGAAAAAAGCTGGCATTTTCAAATGCATTGGTGGCATAAAAGTAATCAGGTATATTTCTTGACAAATAGTGTCCGTAAGTATCCGTATGTAGAAAAAAGAACAGCAGCAATTTTTAAAAAAGCTTTAATTTACAAAAATGTAACTGTTTATACAACTAGCAAATATATGCATAAGCACTGACATCGGTTCAATCTTTATTAGCACAAATGCAAGACATTGTTAAAGACTATATTTTAATTATATTTTAATGTATTTTATCGCGCTATCACAGTTCTTTCTTTTGATTTTTTTTCTAGAGTATCACATAATATTGATTATATTACTGAATAATAATGGTATTTAGTTATAATTAATGAATAATAATGATAATTGATATGGAGCAAAGTGATAAGCTCAATACTTAAATTCTGCAATATATCAATACACTAAATGCATCAACACCTTTAAATATTTAAATCTCTAAAGTCTCATTTGGTAGTAATTTCCACAAAGTTTTTCCTTATTAACAAATATTTTATTTACAAGTAGGCAGATTAATATCTCCAAAAACATTTGTTTCAAATAAACAAGCTATGGTGATTACTACAGCATACACAATTAACAATAAAATACCAATCTTCTTATCTAATTTCCAAGCATATAGCATCATGGCTATAAGAAGAAAAAACACTGTTCCCAATAGGATAATAGTTGTATACACGATACCATTACTGTTTATAGGTACTTTGTCTCCTGTTGCTATGAATACTGTTTGCAGTAGCCACGGTAATCCCAGGCAAATGAGTATGTCGAAGATATTGCTGCCTATGGAGTTTGATACAGCCATGTCACCATATCCTATGTTAAAGTACAGACTATATATCTATATATCGATATATATAGTATTTTCATGCTTGAATAACAACTAGACTGGCCAGAGTTTTTGTTAAAACAATAAACGTATTTGTTTCCCCCACCCCACCCTCCCAATCAGTCACGTGGAAAAAAATCCTTGCTTAAAAGTACAACATTGGCGAGCCAAAAAATAATTTTAAAAAATCGCCAAAAATGCATTTTTACAGAAAATGAAAAAAAATCGCAGTAAAGATTTGCACTTTATGTAGGTTCGTTTTGTCACGTTTCAACCTAATCCAGCAACCTGTTTCGGAGATATCGCAACAATATGGCCAAAAAACTGAAAAATCAGAAATGTAAAAAATAGACAAACATATATTTTCAACGGAAATGAAGAAACTCTTTGCAGTATGCATTTGCACTATATGTGTGTTCTTCTTGCGACGTTTGAGCCTTATCCAACGAGCTATTTCGGAGATTTAGCCTGCCAAAGTGAAAAAAATGCACGAAACCCCCTATGTTAAAAAATTTGCCATAAATAGATTTTTTTGGAGGAACAAAAAAACTAATACGGGCACCATCTAGACATGTACCCCAATATGTATGTATGTTTTGAGAAAAATCTAAAAACTAATTTCATAAGAACTCATTGCGGATGGAAGTACAGACGGACACAGACAGACGGACGGACGGACAGACACCCCAAATGCTATATATGTTTCACTTAGGGCAGACATATAATTAAGTAGCGTAATGTCTGTATAAGCATTCACACTGTAATTGCATGCCTAAATGAAATATCTTCAGTGCAGTCATGCGCTGAAGGCCAAATTATTTGTCTTCAATAAAGTTGTTTTAGGATTTACTTTATACTGATGAAGTTACTACGTATACAGACCATCTTTGGCTACAAACAAGCTGGCTAAGGCATCTGGTATACTTGTTCCTGCAGCAAGTAAAGTCAAGCCCATCACGGCATCGGGAATTCCTAAAGTATCACCTGTATTCAAAACTAATCAGTGTAGCTGCACAACAGATGTTTCGATGTTATCAAAGTACAACAATTATTAAACTATGAAAAATAAAAAAAATATTTTATTTACTTCAAGTAGAAGGTTTTTGAAAATAGTTTACTTGTTTCAAAAAATGATAAAAAGGAAAACAAATGTGACAGAACAGGAACAAATCATTTCATTCTAAAGCGACCTACCTATAATGGTAACCATCCATACCATTAAGTATGACATTCCACCAAGCCATGCTATGCTCATTATGAAAGTAAGAGGGAAAAGTTTTGCCCATACACCACCACGTCTACAGTCAGGGATAGTAATCATATAAAGGACAGAGACTGGTAACATGATTGCCCATGTTATCCGTTTGGGCCATGATGCTGGTACTGCTAATGGTGATTCATAGTCTGAATCGGCTTTATCGTTTATGCTCTTCTCTGAAAGAAAAAACCATAAACGTAGATTGATTTCTTTTAACTTGAATATTGTCTCATTTTCTCCTGAAGTATACTTTTTGTGGCATTTTTAGAGAGATGAATTTATTTTAAATAACTAGGAAATAGAAGAAATAATAATAATAATAATAATAATAATAATTATAATAATAATAATAGTAGTAATAATAATAGTAATAACAATAATAGTAATAGTAATAATAATAATATACGATCTCACGATACATGTACCTGATATGGATGATTTCTGAGATCTTTGAAACGTGCCAGAATTGACTAAGTCTTCATTCGGAGCTTTAGCGTGTAAGGTATTGGATTGGTGGAACTCTTCGTTCTGTGCTATGCCTCTCTTCTCTTCGGGTGTTTTGCCTGAACTCTCAAGCAATGGGCTTGTTTCCGAATACAACTTATCCTTTGCACTTATTTCCGGTTTTGGTGAATAGCAACATGGCAAATTCAGTTGATCAACACGATGCACCAGGTAATTACCGATCCGGGAATTGAAGCACATTAGAATCACGTAAAATATGTAAAGTATCAACATAACTACTGACTCATACCTGAAACAAGCAAAACGTTATTCATCAATCATCCCATCGAATAAAACAATCCGCAGTACTTTCTTCTATGCTCTTGTTATTTAGGAGTTATTTCACTTTTTAATGACTTAAAGTGATTTGAAGGCTCACCAGGTGACTAAGTTATCCATGATAACAAGAGCTAATGCCAGGACACTGATGACATAAACAAAACAGTCTCTTGTCATTGGCCACCAGAGAAGATGTATCACCTAGAAATATAAGATTATAAGTAGTGTACTGAATGCGAACTTAACATTTTAAGTGCGTGCACCTTCATCTGATTTTTCCTAAGTTTTACCTAAAGTTTTCCTAGAGACTTAAGGAGTATATTTAACTATAAGCAGGAGAAGAGCACCTGTTTTTCCTAAATAAATTAATGACTGCCTTGCAATCTACTCGATCGGAAATGATGGAGATATTTTAGAGGAATAACTTGCACAATAGTCAGCATGTTATGTAAAATGTAAGGTCAGCATGTTACGTTTAAATGTAAGGTAAATTTTTTTTCTGGAAGGCGCACTAGCTGAAGATCTTAATGTTTTGAAAAATTAACATACGTGACCGGCAAATAAGGCAACAATCGCTATTATAACAAGAATGTTAAATACTGCAGATCCTACAATGGTTCCTAAGCCCACGTCTGATTTTGCAAAAAATACACCTGAAACACAACAAATAACTGGCCAAACGAGAAACCCCTAGATGCAGTATTGTTACTTTGAACTCAAATATTCTAAAGGTTCAATAATAATTAACCTTCATAAAACTCCTTGACAGAAAATGATAAGCCTTTAAAGTTCCATGGATAAGAAGAGAAATCTTGTAGTCCGACAAAATGCTTCATGTCCATTGATGTGCCTTTAGAATTTACTTAGTGTGAGTATTAATTGTTTTTATATGAGCTTAAAAACAAATTTATATTTTATAAACCTGAATTACCTAATAAAAAGTACTAAATTGTCACGAAATAATTTCTGAGTAGGAAGGAGAACTAGAACTGGTGTTTAGTGCTGGTATAATTTTGCCAGGTAAAACTTGACGAAATGGTTTAATGCCACAGATTTATGACATTCTCCTACCAACAATAGACGTAAAAAGTTCGGGTGCAGAACTGCCCGCAGCCATAAACGTTGCCCCTGCTACGTCAGACTGTATATTTAACACTGAAATTAGAAAACATTTTGTTTATGTGTATGGACAAATCGCACATGACAATATTATAGATGGAATTTATGAAGGAAAGATAGTAAGGGTAACAAGTAATAACAAAAAAATTGATAATTTGTTGTGACATGAAAATTTTTCCTGCATTTTGAAGGAGTTTGTTTTCGTGGATGAATATTTCAAAGTTGATGTTGATCCATCCATTAATGTAGAGGAAATAAAAGTCATGAAAAGTTCATAATAAGGTGATATCAAGACAGACCTAGAGATCAAAGTTTACAACTTCTTACTGACACAAAGATATTTTCTTACGCTATATGTGACGTAGTATCTGAGTTTTTTCGTCACATTTTCAATTTTATGATATAAAAGATGTAATTGTCCTCTAATTTTCCTCATTGTCAGTTTTATAAGAATCCACGTTTTAGTTTTTATAACATAGCAATCCTTGATCAATGAAAATACGCTTATTATTCTTGTCATCAAAACACATAATTCATTTCTCAATAACTAAGTTTAATTATTCCCAAAGAAATGACGTGTGTGTTTTCCACCTGTGCTGAGTTTCTCGAGTGATGCCACAAAATAATCATCACACACGATGGCGAGGGCTGCAAAGATGTAGACACAGATGAGGACATGTACGACCACGCCGCCGTTCTTACGCTGCTCCTCTGTCATAAAGTCGCCAGGGAACTGCTCTATTGATCGTGGAGTACAGTTGTATCCTTCTTCTAGTAGATTTACATGCAGAAGCTGCCGGCCTGTTATATGAGAAATCTAGTGATACACGTGTAGAAGAATTATTTATCAAACAGAAAAATTAAAATTTTAAATTAGAATTAGTAACAGAACTACGATACATAATGATTTATATTTAATGAGATGCGTTTTAAAAGATCGTTTATTCTGGTATATGTGAATATTTATAACCGCTCTTATGACTTATGGCTTTTAATTCTTTGACAATATACTTCAATGTTCACAATGCTATGAATTACCTTTACGGGTATTTTCGGATGATAAAACTTGTTCATTATAGTGTTGGAAATAAAAGGTGCCAACGATGAGTAAGGCTGTAAAGACAGGTATTCCAGCAACTAGCCGGCTCTTTCTTCTCCGTTGCGACGTCATGTCTCTATCTCTGTGCCTAAAAAGCAACACAAAATGTTTAGAACCGATATAACTTTTATGCAGTTTTATTTTGGTACAGAAGGAAATACACGGGTCAGAAAAGGTAGGTATTTAAGACATGTACAACTAGTACCTAACAGCAAATATATTAGATGCTATCTCCCAAGTTGGAAAAGTTGCGTTTACTTAGATGTTTCCAATGTTTTATTTTTGCTTGAAATGAGCATACCTTTTAAGACCCCTGATTTCAGAATTTGTCTAAAATGGCGATCACAAATTATTAAAAGGTGGTTTACAATGCTAAAAAAAGGTTAAACAATTAAAAGCATACGTTTCTCAGAGCTTTGTCTGGCCTGAGACCCAACCCGACACTTTTTGATTCAGACAGTGGGCTTGGCTCTGCCCGTTTTCAAGTGACACTGAATCAAACCATTAATGCAAAAACATGTCGTGTGATTTAGTCAAAGAGTTTCCAAATCCGCAGCCATAGATACGTTTGATAAGTTTCTCGATGCACACAGAATCCTCACCGAACTATTACATTACCATATATTGAAACTGTTGTAATACTTTACGATATTGACACTTATGTAATATTTTACTACACTCACCTGATATGCTTAGTGCTTAAAATAATTAGATAGCTATTTAATAAATATACGATGTATAATTAATAGATAATCTCTAAATAAAGGTTGGTTCTTTTTAAAAGCATTAGAAAATGGGAATGCTGTATTTTGTGCTTAGAATATCGCTAAATGACACATACACCATTAAAACTTTTGTTTCTATAATGCTTAATATTAATCACAAACAATCAACATTTTTAGCATAGCTTATTCATTAATAATAATATTAATCAAAGAAATAAATAAGTAAAAAGTCAAATTAAGCTACTCAAATGTGTCTGTAATATGACAGAAGTTATACTATAGTCTTAAATACAACCACTTCAATTAGTGAAAACAAGATAAAAGGACGCGCCTTGCAAGCATTTAAAAAGATATATATATATACCCATAAATAAAACTCCTGTGTGTCATTGCAATGACCTTATACAGCGTAAAGGGCCAGTTGTCAAAATTAACAGAAGGACAGCAGCACTTAAAAGACAACCCCAATTAAGTTTTTCTTGCAAAGTTTGATGTCTTTTTCTTAGTTATAAATAGCATCAATAATTTTCAGTTTTTGTCTGTATTTTGTCCCATGCTATCAACTCTTATTATAAGATAACAGGGATATATTCATTGGTCAAATAGCCAAAAAAAGTAGCACTGTGTTTTTATCAGGTTTGCTTTAACAGAGCAATTTCAAGTAATAAAAGGCTTGAGCAGTGCGATTTTAAAGCAGAACATTTGACTTTTGCAAGTTTTTAGTCATGTTTCTTAAGCTTATAATATATGCTTCAGTTTTTACTTGAAAGAGTGAGTTTCTGAACAACGACAGCACTTATCACAGAACCTCCAAAAGGTGCACAACATATAATTTTATTTACAAAATTTATTGTATAATTCGTCATATAATTGAGCAAATATAGAAAGATCCTTATATAATATAATTACTCCTATATAGGGGTTGGGGGTGGTTGGCCTAATGCTGCAAGGTGCAGGGGCTTCTGTTCGGCTGGTGGTAGTGGTTTGGGGGGGGGGGGGGGTTGCCCTAGTGTTGCAAGGTGGGGTTGGGTGGAGGAGGTTATGTCTGTTTAGCGTTTTCAGCATTTTATTTTAATGCTGAAGTTTGCATGAAATATTTACATCCGAGCAAGCTATATTGGTTTTCCGTGTTCACGCTATCGTTAAATGACAACAGATGTTTTGGAGCGTAGTAAACGCTAATAAAAGCATTTCAAGTGACGATTTTTTTGCGAACCATATACTTCTACAGTGCACATACAACGAGGTGCAAATGTTTTACAATTTATTACTTCCTTAAAAAAAAAACCTTTCAGAGTGATCAATTTGCTTGTAAAAGAAACAGAAAAATCTCAAGATATTTCTAAAGAATATCGACAAAGTGATGTGATCGATGGGTGTTTTTAGTAGAGCTTGACTTTAGATGCCCTCGTTAGGAACATAGTAGATACGCCAAAAGACCGCCATTCCCCAGTGAGGTGGGCTGTACTCAACGTAAAGTTATTTCATTCTGGGTCATTCCGTACTAGGGTAAAAAGATTATCAAGTCACTCATTTTGCATAATTTCCTTAAAATGGTGAAAAAATACCACAAGTTTGCTCTTTCCGGTGAGCGATAATGCGATCATTTTTTTTTGCTTCTGACCTCGTGCATACATAGTTCACCGCTCCCTCTTTACGACTACCAAGCCAACAAGTCTAAGCTAAAAATAGCCTAGTTTTTCATTACCGAGTCTGTTTACTGAAATCGCAAGTGAAAAAAAAAGGACAGAAAGCAGAAAAAGAAGTAAAAATGGCCTTTCATTTTCTTCCTCTCTCAACATTTTATGTCCCCGTCTTTGGTGCTTGTATTTTCGTACAATAAACACCTCAAGGCTTTACAATAGTCACCTGTAAATCCATAAGGTGAATGCTGTGTCACCAAAAAAAAAAAAAAAAACCGCGGGTCTTCTAAATTTTCAAACACTTCAAGAGTGTCACCCTATGACGGAGTCTATAGCGCGTTCCTCCTGTGGCGACTCTCGCTGGACTCGGGACTTCATCCAAAACATCTTCACTTTAACTAAACTATACAAACCTGTACAATATCCGTTAGATATACAAAAAAAGAACTCCAACCCAAACAGCGATTTAAAAATTAATGCGCGTTTTAATCGTTGTTGAAATTAACAGAAAGTAGCAGTGAGCCGATTGTGTTGTTTTCTGCTGTTAGTGTTATCCCCTGAGTATCATGTCCGCCTTGTGTTGTCCGTGTACTTAATAAAACGTTATCACATGAAATAAACAGTGCACTTGTTGGCGGTTGGTGGAGGTCTGAGATCCTTTGCAAAACCCTTTGGCCTGGTTGTCACTCGGACAAGATATGAGACGAGGACAGAATTGGGGCGAGCGGGTTAGACGTTAGGATGGGTTGCTCGGGTAAATTTAGGTGTATGCGTTGGGAACTGACATCATCGTTGATCAATGGAAACGTCACTGATTTGTGAGTGCAAAAGATAGGACGGTGATCACATGGCTAAGACCAGGTGGTCACACGCTCTGCTTAATATCGGACTGAAATCTAAAAATCCCCCCCCCCCTGAACACATCCTGTTTTCTACAGTTTCCGCTGTTGGATTTTTCTCTGTCTCTCTGTCTCTCTCTCCATCTCTCTCTCTCTCTCTCTCTCTCTCTCTCTCTCTCTCTCTCTCTCTCTCTCTCTCTCTCTCTATCTCTCTCTCTCTCTGTCTCTCTCTCCCTCTCTCTCCCTCTCTCTCTCTCTATCTCTCTCTTTCTCTCTCTCTCTGTCTCCCTCTCTCTCTCTCTCTCTCTCTCTCTCTCTCTCTCTCTCTCTCTCTGTCTCTCTCTCCCTCTGTCTCTCTCTCTCTCTCTCTCTCTCTCTCTCTCTCTCTCTCTATCTCTCTGTCTCTCTCTCTGTCTGTCTCTCTCTCTATGTATGTATATGTAAATATTTATATAGGACCAAATCCGATTGGGGTATACATACAGCGGTCTATAACGTTCAATAGACCTCGTGATCTAACGTTGCTCATTGTCGGGATTTAAAACAACGTCTGTTTTTACGATCGAAACGAGGAAAATTCGTGTGATAGACGTCAAAAGAACGACCTCCCTAATTAAGAAGCCATTCCTCGAAATCACCTCGAAACCCGGATCATTCCATGACGTAAAAATATGTACTAAATGGGTAAACGGTCATCTGCCCCCCGGTCAACTGCTCCCCTTTTTTGCAACCCGGTCGACTGCCCCCCCCCCCTGCAATTTGACGGGGTCGTCATCTGCCCTCCTTTTTTTTAGGTGGAAAAAAATTCTTTAAAAATTAGGCAATTGTGATGTCCCTGTCTACTTCGTCTCTGAAACAATTGATCTTCATTGATCTATTCACCAATATTGATCTTAGGAGAGACTGATCCTTAAACTAATTGCAATTCTAATTGCAATTAGTTTCCTATCGGTGAATTGCAATTTACCGAGGCGCAATACATTCAATAAAATAAATATAATTTTATTTATTGCGTCTTTGTAAGCCAAGAACCCAAGAAAAAAAGTATATGGAGGGGGCAAGCGACCACCCCTCCACTTTGAAGGGGGGGGGGGGGGGCAGCCGACCTGGTTGCAAAAAGGGGGGGGGGACAGGTGACAGGGGGGCAGTTGACCGGGGGGAGGGCAGATGACCGGGATTCGTACTAAATGACTTCATGTACATTTTCAAAACTGGAAACAAAAAAACTGCTTGCTGCTCATATTGCAGTATTTGTATTATTATTTTATTTTTAGTATTTCTAAAAAAAAGAAACCGCGTCTTGACTTTGGGATTCAGTCGTGTTCCTCCATGTAGGTAAGGCAATAGTAACGAATATTTACAAAATGTTTTTCCTCTCCTTAAAACACACAGAAACACAAACAAACGCAAGAAACAGAACTCAAGGCAAAAGTGTGACTGCGTGTCAAACCTGCTGTTTAATTAAGTAAACAATTGATAACAGAAGTGTTTAAAACTAGCTTCAAGGACAACTGCTCGTGAAAGCGACAAACTATAAACTATCTGGACTGCGAGACGGGAAAGTGTTTCACGTGAACTTATCGTCTCTGATACGATTGTTGTTATCGCATTCCGAGTATCAATAACCTGATACTAAAGGAACACTTGCTATTCACAAAAATGAAACACACACACACACACACACACACACACACACACACACACACACACACACACACACACACACACACACACACACACACACACACACACACACACACACACACACACACACACACACACACACACACACACACACACACACACACACACACACACACAGACACACACACACACACACACACACAACGTGGCAATACATACAATACCACATGTTCACGATGTTACACCATACGCTTACGATGTTACACCACGCGCTCGCGATGTTACACCACATGCTCATGATGTTACACCATATGTTCGTCGTATGTAACACCACACGCTCGAAGTATGGAATGTCGTTTTCACATTTAGCGATGAATTTCAGATCTCACTAATTAGTTCAAGATATCTAAAGATGAATCTTAGATATCTAAAATATATGTTTTGATATGAAGAATTAATTATTAATATATGAAATTGATTTCAGATATTTTAATTTAGTTTTTGATATCTAAAATATAACTTATATATCTGAAATGATTTTATGAAATCTGGAATTGTAGCTTAGATATATAAAATCTTTTTTGCTTATAAATATCTATAATTCATGAAGGTGGATCTCCTGCACTCTGAACTGGTCCCAAAACACATGGTCTTCTTCATGGAAGGTGAAATCTGGCTCCAGTCCGCATACACCGCACGGTGGACAGCAAAGGAAAGATTTGGCAGGCCATTAGAGCGATCCACCTGACTCCATCCCAAAGTCATGAGCTCTCTGACCTGGTGGTACGGTCGGAAAGTGCTAAACCAGAGGATCCAAAACTAATGTCAGAACCGAAACTGTTTTGCACCTTGTAGTAGGCCACCTGTCACCTGAGGCTCCGCGGTTCCCCCGCTAGCTCGTTACTAGACCAAGGAGGTCCTTCAGATCCTATGCCAAAAGGTGATATTGGCACAATCCAGAAAAACTTATTTCCGCCCTTTTCCAACCTTATAATCAGACGCGCGTGATGCCCAGCTCCGCTCTTCTGGAGAAAAAGACCTTTCAAAGAAGGTGATGGAGAAAATGGTTAATTGCCATAACAATTCCAGCGCAAAAGTACACTGAATGAAATAAGCAACTAGTTCTGTCAGAGCGCTCCGTGATGTGTAACGGGCTGTAGGGCTTCTCCCAACTCTTCCTCCAAGTACTACCTGAAAGATTTCTCCGAAAACGAGCTCAGATGTCCGTGCCACCTCCGTTTGCGGTCATAACTAAATCATTCTATCCATGGTCATAGTTTTCCATCCCGGAGGGTAGAACTAAGCCCAGACACAAGGACGGAAATTCTAAAACGACCTGGAGTAGCAGGAACAGATGAAAGAAGGCATCAGTGGCAGCCTGAGATTACGAACGGCCCTCTGGGATATTGCTAGCCTAAGTCGATCCGTATTTAAGACACCCAAACGCCCTAGGTACAAGTTAATGGCTTTTGAATAAGTGACAGTTCATTGGCTATGAAGTATATTTCTTGATCCAGCACGAATGGGTTAGCCCTGGTTTATTTGGCTGGACGTCATCTTCCCATGCCATTCTTATGGTCCCCCCTCTCGTTTTTGTCTCGAACAAAAGGCAGTGTAGTCTGTCAGATTGTTCTGATTCACAGCAAATTTCGAGCCCGATCCTCGGAGGCCCGATACGGGATTCCGAAGCGGTCAGGTCATGGGTAATCGGTAGATGTCACCACGTCTAACTCATTCAGAATGTTTGTCATGGATTGTTAATACACTTGGCCTTTTGCCAAAGTCATGGCGTCCATCCAGCGCGAGGAGAGGGGTGGGGATTGGGGAGGGGGGGGGGGGGTAGGTGACATCAGCAATGGGATATACGGTGACATTCGGCCCGATCCTTACGGGTCGTTCATATCTGGAGGTATCCTAAACTCATGTCTAATATGTTATGAAGAAAGTAAAACGCCTTACATCAATTTGTGAGTTTTTCTTTATTTCTCCGCGAACCGACGGCCAAGATTCAAGTTGTCTCTTTCAACTAAGGTATTTAACCCACTCGTTTACAAGTAAACGATAATTCGCCGGGACTTAGCGCGGATTATCAAAACCGAAGTGAGGAAATTTGGTTTCTTTAGCACGCGTGAAATTAATAAATTAAGGGAGACCCTCCTAAAAGTGGAAAATTCTCTTTTTTCTTTTAAAACGTCAGTAAACACTGGCGTAGATGTGTAAGCACAGAGTTCCCCGTGGGAACCAAGTTCAAAATTGACTCCAGGGAATCGGGTAAAGAAAATTAATTCTTAAAAGCATTTCAACTGTTTTGCGGGCTAGAAAAGAAAGGATGATACTTTAAAAAAAAATAGATTTAACAATCGTTATAATGTATGTGAATTATCAAAGATATAAAGGGGTAAAAGCTATAAGGGCACGCGTTTTTTTAAATATGTATAATCTAAAGTTGACACTACACTTGTTTCCTGTTTTGTTTTGAAAAGTCATTGACGTAAGATAAGATGAGATATCATTTTATTTCGAAACTTGCAACCGCAGAGGTGGAATTGCGCTCGGAAATGCATAATATTTTATGGCGAACATTATAATCAGTTATAAGATATTATAGAATATTACACTTGATCTCTTTCATCGTTCTTCTTGTCAGTTTGTCACTTTTCGTTATTCCGTTTTCAAGTTATAAATTGTTTTTTTGCAGATTACTTTCAGAATTAGATTTCATAATTCAGGTTTCTGGTGAGTAAATGTCACTGAAAGTTAAACAATGAGAAGGGAATAAAAGAATTTTTATACTGAGTTGTATTGACATTTGGGATTGGGTACTCATTATTTTTTTATTATTATCACTTCATTCCAGTATATATCTTAAGACTCATACATATCAAGTTATAGCAACGCAAACATAGTGACAATTTTTTTTATGCTGTTAAGGAGAACAAGTGCTTTTTTATACTCTGGCCAAATGCTTTCTAATCAACTGAACTCAAGTTTCAATTTAGCGGCTGACAATAAGAATGAACATTATACAAAAATAGTATATTAGCATATTAGCAGGGGTTGAAGACAGAAAAAAAGCGCGGAAGGAAGAGAAAAATCAACTATAAAAACTGGTCAATTTTTTCTAAAGCTTGGCATATAGATATATTTGTTTTGTTTAAAATTCGTTCAAAATATACTTTAGGTGTTAGAAATTTAAGGTATTCAATAAAGTACACTTCTCTACTGTTGAGTTTGCAACGATGAATAAATAATCTTGCTTGCAGAAGAATGAACTCAACCATATAATTCCTCTCCCCTAAGTTATCGCTTCGAATAATTCCCAATAGTTTCATTCTGTTCGATAGAGCGATACTGGCTTCTATCATAATGTTATTATTTATAAAGTTTTCTAATAATTTCCAGAATAAAGTTAAATTTGAACAGAGGATAAACATATGCATGATATCATTCTTCACTTTACAATTCTGACAATTTGATGCGACCGTCGGGTCAAATTTTGCAACTATATAATTTGATGCATAGTTTTTATGCATAATTTTATAGTTTAACATACTGTCTCGAACATTTCTTGTCAAATATTTCGTCTTACCAAAGATATCCTTAAATTCACAATCAGTCATACATATATTTTCATTTTTCCACCTTTCTATACAGCTTGGTGTAGCTTCCTGAAGTCTAACTAGGTTCCAATATATTAATTTTGAGCATATTTTGGATATTACTGAGTTATAAAATTTAGATGTAAACATAATATCAAGATCTTTTTTACTACTTATAATTTTTGTTGTATCTAGTGCCAATGCACTTTTCCATTTTTGTGGAATTGCTGCCACCAGGCTGAATAGTTTTAAGACATTTATTTTACAATCAAACCTCTTTTTTATTTCTAGCGGTAACATAATTGACCCATCCTTATTCATTATATCCGAAATATGCAATATTTTCTTGGTATATAATTCTTAAAAAAATACCGGTGAATTTCCTATTTGGATATACTTATTGTACCATAAGCATTGATTTACTATGTCCACAGCTGTGACCGGTTCAGATTTTGCACTAAACCAATAGTGGAACATTTCTTTATAAAAAGTGGGCATTTTGGGGTGTAGTTTTTTTGTGTTTAGAGAAAGAGAGAGAATTTCAGAAAACTTTAGAGAGTCTGGCAAGTACTCTCGAATAAACTCAATACTGAAAGATTTCGTGAGATTGAATAGTCTTTTTATCCACATAATTTTTTGTGCCTTCAAGAAGGAAAAATAATCTAAATGTCTTAAGCCACCGTCTTTATAATCTTGAATAAGGACTAGTCTTTGTATTCTGGGAGGTTTGCCGCTCCATATAAAGTTTTCTATGAGATGTTGTATTTCTTCGGTAAACCAAGGTGGTGTATAAAGAGAGTTAGTTGCATATATAATTTTTGGTAAGGCTAAGTTTTTTATTATGGTAATTTTTCCGCTTAAAGTCACGTGAAAATATTTCCAACGTTGTAAAGTCCCTGTAAAAATCGTTGATTTTGTCTTTAAGATTGATATTATATATGGTGTCTACATCGTTGAAGTATCGTATTCCCAGAGATTTCACATCACCTGTTGTCCATTTTAAGCGAAAGGGTTTCCATTTATGAAAGTGTATCTTAGGCCTACCTATTTGTAATATTTCAGATTTCTCATAATTAATTTTGAGTCCTGAAGTAAAATAAAATAAAGTTAAGACATTTAAAGCGTTTCTCAATGATATTATTACACTTGATCTCTTTCATCGTTCTTCTTGTCAGTTTGTCACTTTTCGTTATTCCGTTTTCAAGTTATAAATTGTTTTTTTGCAGATTACTTTCAGAATTAGATTTCATAATTCAGGTTTCTGGTGAGTAAATGTCTCTGAAAGTTAAACAATGAGAAGGGAATAAAAGAATTTTTATACTGAGTTGTATTGACATTTGGGATTGGGTACTCATTATTTTTTTTTATTATCACTTCATTCCAGTATATATCTTAAGACTCATACATATCAAGTTATAGCAACGCAAACATAGTGACAATTTTTTTTTATGCTGTTAAGGAGAACAAGTGCTTTTTTATACTCTGGCCAAATACTTTCTAATCAACTGAACTCAAGTTTCAATTTAGCGGCTGACAATAAGAATGAACATTATACAAAAATAGTATATTAGCATATTAGCAGGGGTTGAAGACAGAAAAAAAGCGCGGAAGGAAGAGAAAAATCAACTATAAAAACTGGTCAATTTTTTCTAAAGCTTGGCATATAGATATATTTGTTTTGTTTAAAATTCGTTCAAAATATACTTTAGGTGTTAGAAATTTAAGGTATTCAATAAAGTACACTTCTCTACTGTTGAGTTTGCAACGATGAATAAATAATCTTGCTTGCAGAAGAATGAACTCAACCATATAATTCCTCTCCCCTAAGTTATCGCTTCGAATAATTCCCAATAGTTTCATTCTGTTCGATAGAGCGATACTGGCTTCTATCATAATGTTATTATTTATAAAGTTTTCTAATAATTTCCAGAATAAAGTTAAATTTGAACAGAGGATAAACATATGCATGATATCATTCTTCACTTTACAATTCTGACAATTTGATGCGACCGTCGGGTCAAATTTTGCAACTTTATAATTTGATGCATAGTTTTTATGCATAATTTTATAGTTTAACATACTGTCTCGAACATTTCTTGTCAAATATTTCGTCTTACCAAAGATATCCTTAAATTCACAATCAGTCATACATATAGGATTGATTATCTGAAGGACTCTTTTTTGGGTTCTAGATTACTGATTATTAAATTGGTTCCCACAAGCCACTCTACAGTAGGTCGTTCATTAACCATGCTTGCCGGTCTAATTGATTATCTGAAGGACTCTTTTTGGGGGTTCTAGATTATTCGTCTTTTCTTTCGTTATAGTTGTTCCCCATGCCGGTACTGCATATTCAAGTTGAGATATTACAACAGCTTTGTAGACGTTTAGCTCCTGATCTCTTCAGTTGTGTTAGAAAGAACAATTTGGCTCGCGCTTTCTTTGTTATGGACTCTATATGGCTATCCTATTTGAGGTCGTCTTGGATTGTGGCTCCAACTAACCTCCTAGAATTGACTCTTTTGATGGCTGAGTTTGCGATTTTCGCAGGTTCTAGAATGTTTTTCTGGTGGGGTTTGCTGAAGGATATAATCATTTCCTTGGTTTTTGTTGGACTCATTCGCATGTCGTTGTTAGAAGTACACTGAACAACATGTTCGAAAGTGTCTTGCATAGTCGGTTTGCATCTGTGTGATTTTTTTAAGGATTTGGTAGAGTGTACTATCGTCAACAAACTTGCATAGTGGCAATGTCGATTTCAGGTCTTTTACTATGGCACAAAAGCATTCCATTCCCCATAGAGCCCCTAGAGGTACTGCTCCTTTTATGTACACAGGACTTGATATGCTGTCACCATTCTGTTGGTTAGAAATAATGATAGCCACTTTAATACCGTTTGTGGTGTTTTCATTGCCTCCATCTTCTGTAACAATATGTTGTGGTTAATCCTGCCGAAGACATGTGTAGTAGATACGCCTTTTTGTTACCCAATTGAAGGTCGTTTGCCTCTTCTTACCTTACTGATTTATGATAAATTTTGATAGCAAGTCGTTCAAGTACTTTTGCTAATAGTGACGTGAGTGATATATGTCGGATTTTGTGGATCTTGAAGGCGATATTTTTGGAATTGGAGAAACTGTTGCCAGTTTCTTCTTTTCAGGCACGTATCCTTCACGGATGGAGCTATTGACACTGCGACAGCTTTGGAAAGAAGGGTTGACAGGTCTCGAAGGATCCACGCTTCTATGTTGTCAGGTTCTGGAGCTTTCCTTTGCTTTATATTTAACATAAGCTTTTGAATATCGTCGACTGATACCAACTATTCGTCAGGTACTGCAATGTTCATGTTGGAGTAACGATTGAGGCTGGGTAGAGGATAGAGGGAGAAGGTCGTCAGAAATACTCTTGAGGAAGGTATTGATTTGGTTTATCAAAGTCAGTAGGTTTCCCTAAGAGTTTGCTGGGCCTTGGAACGGTTTTGTTTGTTCACACTTTTCTTTAATTCTTCTCTACCACTGTTTTGAGTCGCTGTCTCTGGGGTTTCTCATATTGGTGGCATAGAAAGACTTTTGTAGGTATTTCACACATAATTTTGCCTTGTCACAGTTTGTCAGTGGCTTGTCAAGCACTTGTCAGTTGATTCTCAGTTTGACAAGTTTCACTTGGTCAGGGTCTTAACGAGTTTCTGACCAATGCCTTGTCGCACAACGACAAACACTTGTCGCTACCTTGTGAGAAATTTGTCGATATTGCGTCACTATGACGTCACATCCTTTTCAAAACAACTGAAATTTGTGGAAATCATATTATCGCGCACTGTTCCAATGAATAATGTATATTGTGGACTTATTGGCATGTGATCAAACAGGGTGAATGGATTCGATTATTTTAATGTCTATTATAACAAAACCTGACGGAATAACTTTCAAAATCTGCGGCTTACGCGTGCATAAGTAAACCACCATGTACAATATATTATATATTACAATGCTTCAAATCTTGTCAGAAACTTGTCAAAAAGTTGTCGGAAACTTGTCATCAATTCGTCAACATGACCAATTTGATATGAAAGGACTGACCTGAGAATTTCAGGCCATACAATGCTTCTGCTTCAAAACTTAATCCTTTAGAAAGAAACCAAATGCAGTCGTCATTTCAGACATCAACACCTAAATAAATGATACCAGTTATTAAATAAAAGAATACAAGAAATGTCCATGATATGATATTACATCAAGAATCAGCTATCAAACGGGGTAAAAACCTCTTACAGTATCATTATATTGTTCGTGACTTCATCGAAATTATCAAATGGCAGAAAATTTAAATTTTTTGGCACTAGTTTTCAAAACACTTCTATTATTTTCATTGGATTGCTTTTAATAATAATTATTATTTTTTTTTTCGAGCCACTTTTCAAAATGTTCCTCCCATAATTTTTTTTTGATTTCCATTTTTGTCCTAATTGTTCTCAGGTGAGTCTTTGTTTAAAAATATTTGTTGGGTACTTGGGTACCGCAGTAAGAAGGATGCCTATCTGTGCGTTTTGAGCAAATGATAATGCTCAAGGACAAGGTATATACCGCTTATATAAGTACATTTTGGGCACGGTTCCATACAGTGAAAGAGTTAAAGGGGTTAGTGCTGTGTTGAGATCCGTGCAGATATTGGATGGAAGCGAGAGGGGGTGGTTGACGGTTATCAAAAACAATGAAATAGGGAATTTGCGATATGGCGACCACGTTTCGGATAAAAAAATACTTCGGCATAACTCATTACTAACAACAACCTTCAAGATCCGGATAAAAAGACGTACAGGAAAAGCTGTTTTTAGCTACCTCCTTTCAGAATCAGGTGAAAAGAAAAACAGTAAGACCTGCTTGTCGTGACCCGGATGAAAAAGACTTACACTAAAACCTTTGCAGTGACCACCTTCCAGATTCAGATAAAAAAGACGTAGAGTATATGCTCACTTTATAGTATCACATTCCACATGGCTAAACCTGTTCCCATACGAGTTGGAAATTAAGACAGGTAACGCAGCTCGCCCACGCCCTTCCGAAATAGGATAAAGATTTTTGTGTAGCCCGACTTATATATATTTGTTGAAAAAAATGCAAGGCATTGATTGCATAACAAAAGAGTTTGACATGTTAGGGTATTCTGATGCTGGTGTACACTGGCCACTCTAGTATCACTTAGATATTAATGTTGAGGCTGGCAACAATGTCCCGGAACATTCTTATTATACTTGATTAACTAGAACCTTGCTGGGCACAATGGTCTTAGACAGTGGTCTTAATTTAAATTGTTTTCAAATCGTAATTACTTTGTCTTTTATTCTTTATTTGGATAGGTCGTCAATCACTTGTCAAAGATATTTTGACAAATTTGTGACAAGATATTGACAAACTGCAAATTAAGATTTGACAATTATATGACAAGAAAATGACGACCCGGTGACAAAGACAAATTTTTTACAACAGTTAGGCAGTTAGGCATCGTCAGGTTGGCGACTTTGGGGTCGTCAATCAATTTGACCAAGTTTTGATGAACTTGTGACAAATTGACAAGTTCGAAATGACGAGTTTCTGACAAATTATTGACGAATTATTGGCATGACGAATAAATGACAAGCTGTAAACTGATGAATTAATTATAAATTTATGTCAAAGTGTGGACAAATTTTTGATTGGAATTCGTTGAATTAGATATCGACAGATGGACAAGGCAAATTAGTCAGTTTCTTGTCAGTTCGACAACTTTTCGATTTATCCTGTTTCTGATCTTTTTATATGGTGTAGTTTCATCCTTTCTCCTCAGTAGTTCTCTCTGCCTTATTACATACTTGAATTCCAACTAAATCCGGACACAAAATTTCATCTATTTCATTTATATTCAAGACTGTGGGGGTATCTTATGTGTTACCATTCGTGTCAAAAAAGCCCGAGGAGTTTTATTAATTAAATCTTACACGCGTTTGGAGAGGGAGGGGAAGGGGTCAAATTTAATAGGGAGTACCAGTTTGGTTAAAAAGGGCATTTTTAAAACTTGGCACTCCTGCTGGTCGTTTTAAAAATGTCATGATAAACGTATGATCAAACTGTGCGTGAGTGCCAAGTGTCTCCGTCCCCTCCATCCCGGTGCCTCCCTCTCACAGATCGCATTTTCGACCTGAATCATCTATAGGGCAATACGTAAGGTATAACTTCCGGTGACCTTGACCTCTGGTCACTTTCCGGTCACTTTCGAACTCAAAACCAGAATTTGGCCTTTATATCGAAAACAGATATAGAACAATGTTGACCTCATTTTCAATCTCATCCCAATATACGTCAATACGTAAGGTATGGCTTCCGGTGACCTTGATCTCTAGGTCACTTTCGCACTTTAAACTGGAGTTAAACTTTACCTCGAAAACGGTAGGAGATTTTGACCTCAAAATTTTGACCTCATTTTCAACCACAACCCTCTAGGTGTCAATCTGCAAGGTATAACTTCCGGTGACCTTGACTTCTGGTCACATTTCGGTCACTTTCAAACTCAGCACTGATTATTATTTATTTATTATTATTACTATACTATTATTATTATTATTATTGTCTAACGTTCCCCTCCAATGCGACCACCTCCAAATTAAAACCACTGTTGGTTGTTCATATGTTATACTCATTTAATTAAAATTACCCACTTTAAACCTAGAAAATAATTTCATAATAAGTATATAATAAGTTGTGCAAAAATGAGTCCGTGCACGGCAGGGCCCACTTCCCTTCGACTTTTTTCTTTAAGAATAGAATAATAATAGAATTGACCAGTTGCAACTTACCCTATGATCTCGACTGTTTATATATTGTGTAAAAAGTTTTAAAGAACTAGAATTCAAGAATAACATTGGAGAATATCGAAAAAAGAAATACAGTAAAACCTCATTCTGGACAAACCGTGAAATACCGGACAACTGCCAATACCGGACAAGAATTCTCAGTCCCGTTTCCCCCCATTGGTTTAAATGACCCCTGAAAAACCGGACACCTCTATAAACCGGAAAAAATCCGCCAGTCCCCGTGTTGTCCGATGTAGGCAGCTTTTAATGTATATGTAACAATTGATAGGTTGTTTCTTTGGTAATTTCAGCATGTCACGTCAAAAAATAGGAGAGGGACACAGCTTGAAAATAGTTGAAGCGAAAATACCAGTCGATTGATAAATCGCAACGAATGGGAAACGAATTTTATATAAACAATAAAATAAACCTACGAGATTGAAACGTTTTCAAGCGTAAATTTCGGTACTCGGTGGCGATATCGGTCTAGTCTCTTGAAGGCGTTTTCTTGTTGTGAAGGGGGCGGGGTCAAAACCAAGATATCGGTAGGTCAGTGTTGTAACAGTGTGCTTCCCTGTTATTTTTTTTTTTGTTATAATGTTATTTCTGTTACACAGTCCTTAAAAATGTAGTACAATTTCATATAATGTGTTTATATTAAATAAAGAGCTTGATGTTTTCATTTGTTTGTATAAAACCATTGGCGTAGCACCATTTTTACAACTTGGGGAGCCAAACCTTCGTAACGGAGGGGGGGGGGGGGGCAAGGATACGGCTCCCAGCTCTGAATTGGGGGGAGGGGAGGGGGCTGAGGCTCCCTCCGGTGGCTACGCCTATGTTATGAATTAACTTTTGCTGACCGTAAAGGTTTACTGAATGCAAACATCACACAAACATGAAAGAAATGAGGCGCATTCTTAGAGGGGACTCAATCGTGCACACACGAGGTGCATGCACGATTGCGCGGGATCAACTGTGCATGAGGCTCAATCGTGTATCCAACACCGGACACAATTTAAATTTCATCTATTTGATTTATATTCAAGACTACAGGGGTATCTTATTATGTGATACCATTCAGGTCCAAAAAAAAAAAAAAAAAAAAAACAAAAAAAAAACGCTAGAAGATTTACTTAATAAATCTTAGACGCGTTGGGGAGGGGGGGGGGGGGTGAAATTTATTAGTGAGCACCAGTTTGGTTAAACATGTGACATTTTTAAAACTTGGCACTCCCGCGTTTAGGGTCGTTTTGCAATGTCATGGTAAACGTATGATCAAACCTGTGCGTGAGTGCCAAGTGTCCCCGCCCCCGCCCATCCCCGCTGTCTCCCTCTAACAGATCTCACAGACCCAACGTCACAACCTCATGGTCACAGCGACAAAAGACCAGTCAAGTCCTCGTCCTTCTGCACCGGTGTTACGACCTAAAATGTTTACAGGGAAACCTCACATGATGCAGCAAGTATAACTGGGTACTTCAAGCCAATCGATAAAGCACAGGACCGACCTTGTGTATAATGCATACTGCTCTGCAACAGCGATAGCAAGTTTTTAAGTTGGTACTTGAGGAGTTTAGCTATGAACAAGCCATTATAAACAAAAAGCACATACTGAATTAAATTTGTTTTTGCTTTTTATTGTGCCGGGATAAGCGAGTGACGTCATGGAACGCGTGACGTTGTCAGGGACGGATTTGCAGGTGTCACCGGTGTGTCTTGGCACCTGGCAATTCAACAACGGAGAACAGTCAGCCGATAAGACGTGGCCTGCCCAGCCCATCGAGGTAGGTGTCTGCCGGGAGGGGGAGGGGGGCACTCAGATACCAACTGCCTGCCCAGCCCATCGAGGTACGTGTCTGCCGGGAGGAGGGGGGGGGGTGGGAGGGGCCACTCAGGTACCAACTGCCTGCCCAGTTCATCGAGGTACTTATATCCGTCGGGAGGTGGGGGGGGGGGGAGGGAAGAGGCCCCTCATGTACCTAATGCCTGCCCAGCCCATTCGAGGCACGTGTCTGGCGGGAGGTAGGGGGAGGGGCCACTCCGGTTCCAAATGCCTGCCCAGTCCATATCGAGGTACTTGTCCGGGAACATTTGAGAAAGCTAATAAACGATAAATGTAAAAAAGAAACTTTTTCTGATTTTCTTCTAAATAGTATGACCTTCATAACCCTCGCAGCCGGATTGGTGGCGGGGGCGGGGGGGGGGGGGGGTTGGGGTGAGACGTATGGTATGTGTATTTCTATCTGTGCTCCGAAAAAGCGAGAAGGGATATATATATATATATATATATATATATATATATATATATATATATATATATATATATATATATATATATATATTTATAAACGGAGTATGGGTGACATTTATTGCGGTCACGTACACAGTTATATATTTGCATATGATATACGAAAAAATGACCCTTTTCACCTGCAGAAATCTTTCTTATCTTCTTTTTTTTAAAATTTTCCATCTCGAGTGACTTACCGAGTTGAAATTTATATGGAAAAGATGTTTTCGAATTATATAATTTTAAGAAACGACCTCGTCGATTTCCCACCGTACTACTTCCTATGGCCTTTCTCCCAGCCTTCAGCATAGTCACACTACTCCCCGTTTCCAACAAAACGGTAGAAGGGGGAGGGGAGGGGGAGGGGGTTACAGAACTGCACTCCGCACCAATAAAAGGGGCTGCGGGGTAGCTTTTAGAAACACTGTAGAGGTATTCGGATCTGGGCTGAGGTGGGGGTGGGGGGGGGGGTGGGGAGTAAGAAGTAAGTTCTTAATATATTTCATAGGTGACCAATATGCAAACATGCTGCCCACCCGGAGGAGGGGAGGGGGGGGGATTATCAATTTATGTCCTCGCATCTTCCGCAAGGAGTATACTCTGTACCGGTGCTGTAGTTTAGATTTGATTGTAGGAGCGTCCCAAGGCAACCAAATTTTTGCGATGTTGGGATGTTAGAAGAACGGCATTTTTGCATCATGTAGTGATAAAAAAGCTGACAGTCCCGCCCCCCCCCGCCCCCCCCCAGGCGTTGTTGTTCAACAGCCATCCTCTTCAGCAGTTCGGTCTGTTGTATATAACACCTTTTTACTGCGCAGACCCACTGAGGATTCCGCGAAAATAGTACTCATAAAGGAAAGGAACTACTTTTTAAAATATGTTCAACAACCAGCCTTTACGCGGTAGTTTTGTCTGTTGTGTATAATACCTTTTTACTCCGCAGACCCACTGGGGATTCCGCGAAAATAATTCTCATAAAAGAGCAGAACTATTTTTTAAAATACCCCTCAAATCAGAGGTCAGCTGTTTTATAACAACGCCCCCCCCCCTCTTCGGCAATCAGTCTTTATAGTACTAAGTATCGCTGCGGCTGGGGGCTTCGCACTCCTGATGCTTGCGTTGTTGTCTAACAGCCAACCTCTATGGCGATTCGGTCTGGTGTGTAACACCTTTTCACTCTGTAGACCCACTGGGGAATCCGCGAAAATAGTTCTAATAAAGAGAGGAACTGCTTTTTAAAATATCCATCCGCGGTGTGTCCATACATAACAGAGATGGATCCCCTCAGAGGAGAGCTGTTTCATAACGGGATGCCTATGTTTGTATCCTGCAGTAATCACTTTTCTTTCCCCAGGTCTCGCGCTCTATTACTGATGCCGCCATTGAGAACGGGATAAATTTTTTCGACACCGCACAGGTATATTAAAATACTTACTGAGTATTGAAATTCAGCTGTATAAAAAGACCGTAGAAATTTTCCTTGCTTTTTTTATCTCATTACTTGGTCATTAAAATCGCCAAAAACCTGACCTGACATGGCCCAGAAAATTGGCCCAGGCTGGTTGTAAAAAAAAAAAATATCAAAAATAAAAGTGAAAAAAAAAAAAAAAAAAAAAACAGCGAGATTTGCCATTTCTAGTGATATATTTTGTATAAGGAATTTGGGTTTGCAATTGTGCAATTTGTTTGCGATTATGACGTCACATCTATTGGTACTAGCCTCGTTTTGGTGACAGGCGTACTTGAACTCGGAGGAAGTGGTGGGCAAGGTGCTGCAGGGAAGGCGGAAAGACGTCGTGCTGGCTACGAAAATGGGGCAGGGCGGGAAGGCTTCGTTCACACCCGAGGACATTGACGCGGCTGTCACACAGAGCCTCGCCAGGCTGCAGACAGACTATATTGATCTGTATCAGGCATGCTTAAATAAGTGTAGAATCTCGTCTATAATTTCTGTTGCTTAATTAATAATAATAATAATAATAATCATAACAACAACAGCAGCAACAACACCACGGACAAAAAGTATTTTTTTTTTAAATTTTAACATTAGTCTCTGGTATTTAGGCTATAGAACGTTTGCAAAATAGTGGGTTTGGAGTTTGCATGAAGTTCACATTTTTAAGTGTAATTAAGTATTTTCCGAAATTCCAAATTCCATTTCAAGCTGAAATAAAAAATAAATAAATAAATTAAAAAAGAAAGCAGTTCAGCTTGGTCGTGTGTTTACAGGTGCACTGGCCACATTTTATCGCGGATGACGTCAAGGGTTGTGTTGACGAACTGAAACGTCAGCAGGCCAAGGGAAGAATAAGGTACTACGGCGTGTGTAACTTCGGCCCCAAAAACCTCGACGAGTTCATTGCGGCTGGAGGCAAACCCGTGACCAATCAGGTAATAGATGGTCTATTGTAGAACAGGCAGGGTATGGGGGAAGGGGGGGGGGGTGGTAGGGCGTCGGAGAACTACATTTTTTCAGGAAATTTCTAATGCAGCAAGAAAGGACAGAAACATTGTTATCGTCGTCATGCAGTTATTCTCGAAAAGACTACCCTTCCATCCCCCACCCCACCGCCTTCCCTGTGGGCGGTTTTGGGCCAGGGTACCGTGTTATTTCTTGTCGGAAAATTTCACTGTGCCGAGTTCATTTTCCGGTTGATATTTAAAATACAATATCTTTACACACAGCCTTCGTAAATGATGTAACATATCACATCCGTGACTGATGTAACATGTCACATCGGCCAGCCATGTAACATATGTCACATGCGTGAATGCTGCATACAAAAAGCATTTTATCGTATGAAATGTTTTAAAGCCATTTAGCCGAATTATACCACACTGTGGGCGCGACAAACTGATGGAAATACCCATGTGTGTTTTTTTCTTGCAGTGTTCATACAGTTTACTGTGGCGCCCTCTTGAATATGAAATTATGCCTGTATGTAAGAAGAATAACATCGACATTCTCGCCTATTCTCCTCTTCAGCAAGGTAAGGCCAAGCAAAGCAAAGGTTTTGTTGTACAAATATATGGATGTAAATTTCCAATTTTTGTTTGGCAATTTTTGTTTCATATTTAAAAGAGTTTCGTGTTTTAAATTCCGATTTGCATTAATTAAGGTACTATACAAAAACAGTAAAAGAAAGATGAAGAAAGTGCATTTTCGTAGAGAAGTTAGCCAACGCTGGCATGTAATCGGTTTTTGGTGGATTATGTTTTTTGTGAAAATTCTTTGTGACAGCGTTGGTTAATTGCAAACTGTACAATTAATTTGTGTAAATGCTATGGCTGTTTTGCTGTGATAAAAAAAAATCCTTTAGATCCTCAAAAATTACGCACTTTTTCACATCCCCTCCAAACATGTATTGTGACATGTAATACTGGCGTGTGCAACACCTTAGACCACCCCCACTTCCTTGCATGAGGAGGTCATGTGATACTGTTGGGTATTGCATACGGAAGTCACGTGGTGCTGTTGGGTATTGCGTTTGGAGATCACGTGATGCCGTTGGGTATTGCATTTGGAGATCACGTGCTACTGTTGGGTATTGCGTTTGGAGATCACGTGATGCCGTTGGGTATTGCATTTGGAGATCACGTGCTACTGTTGGGTATTGCATTTGGAGATCACGTGATGCTGTTGGGTATTGCATTTGGAGATCACGTGCTACTGTTGGGTATTGCATTTGGAGATCACGTGCTACTGTTGGGTGTTGCATTTGGAGATCACGTGCTACTGTTGGGTGTTGCATTTAGAGAACACGTGCTGCTGTTAGGTGTTGCATTTTGAGAACACGTGCTGTTGGGTGTTGCATTTTGAGAACACGTGCTGTTGTTGGGAGTTGCATTTTGAGAACACGTGCTACTTTTGTTTGTTGCATTTGGAGATCGCGTGCTACTGTTGGGTGTTGCATTTGGAGATCACGTGCTACTGTTGGGTGTTGCATTTGGAGATCACGTGCTACAGTTGGGTGTTGCAGGTTTGCTGAGTGGCAAGTACAGAAGTGTGGAAGACATTCCGGAGGGTAGGCGCAGAACGAGGCTGTTTAATTCCAGCGGGTACGCGTTCCTGCTTTTAACAAAACGTCGTGCGAAAGCGTAACATAAATTCCCCACATCCTAGACACATGAACACTGGGCAGCTTATGGAAAGGGGCATATCAGATATCACGTATCACATATCATATATCACATGTCTCAACAACAATTTGGACATTGAGTGATATTGAAATTGTATAAAATATTGGAATTTTACATGTTTTGTACATTTACAAGCTTGAACGAAGGTAACTTTAGTTAACTTTTGTGGAGCCTCGTTCTACACCTGTGGCCTGACAACAATCGTTTTCAAATTGAAGTTCGCTAAAGTTAATTACCATTATAATAATTATTTATAGGTAAAGAATTTTATGGGGTTTTTTTTCAAATAATAAATTTTTATGTTGTTTTGTTAAAGCACGAGTCTGTGCAAACACGGGGAGGAGGGCGCCGAGAAGCAGATGTTCCAGGTGAGGCGCAGTGATTGACAGCGGCGGGAAGGAGAACTGTCTTTGGGTGGGGGTGGGGCGGGGCGGAGTGACTGACAGCGGCGGGAAGGAGAAGTGCCTTTGGGTGGGGTGTGGCGGGGGCGGAGTGACTGGCAGCGGCGGGAAGGAGAAGTGTCTGTGGGTGTGGGTGGGGCGGAGTGAGTGGCAGCGGCGGGAAGGAGAAGTGTCTTTGGGTGTGGGTGGGGCGGAGTGAGTGGCAGCGGCGGGAAGGAGAAGTGTCTTTGGGTGGGGGTGGGGCGGGGGCGGAGTGACTGACAGCGGTGGGAAGGAGAAGTGTCTTTGGGTGGGGGTGGGGCGGGGGCGGAGTGACTGACAGCGGCGGAAAGGAGAAGTGTCTTTGGGTGGGATGGGGCGGGGGCGGACAGACTGACAGCGGCGGGAAGGAGAAGTGTCTTTGGGTGGGGTTGGGGCGGGGGCGGAGTGGCTGACAGCGGCGGGAAGGAGAAGTGTCTTTGGGTGGGGTGGGGCGGAGTGATTGGCAGCGGCGGGAAGGAGAAGTGTCTTTGGGTGGGGTGGGGCGGGGGCGGAGTGACTGACAACGGCGGGAAGTGTCTTTGGGTGGGGGTGGGGCGGGGGCGGAGTGACTGACAGCGGCGGGAAGGAGAACTGTCTTTGGGTGGGGGTGGGGCGGGGGCAGAGTGACTGACAGCGACGGAAAGGAGAAGTGTCTTTGGGTGGGGGTGGGGCGGGGCGGAGTGACTGACAGCGGCCCGAAAGAGAAGTGTCTTTGGGTGGGGCGGGGGCGGGGGCGGAGTGACTGACAACGGCGGGAAGGAGAAGTGTCTTTGGGTGGAGGTGGGGCGGGGGCGGAGTGAATGACAGCGGCGGGAAGGAGAAGTGTCTTTGGGTGGGGGTGGGGCGGGGGCAGAGTGACTGACAGCGGCGGAAAGGAGAAGTGTCTTTGTTGGGGGTGGGGCGGGGGCGGAGTGACTGACAGCGGCCCGAAGGAGAAGTGTCTTTGGGTGGGGCGGGGGCGGGGGCGGAGTGACTGACAGCGGCGGGAAGGAGAAGTGTCTTTGGATGGGGGTGGTTCGGGTTCGGAGTAATTGACAGCGGCGAGAGTCAGAGGGGTCTATCGGTGGGGGTGGGGCGCAGTGACTGAGAACGGCGAGAAGTAGAAGTGTTTCTGGGCACGGGTGCAGGGGGGGGGGGGGCTTACAAGACGCTTCCAAGCTGTGTTGTTTGCTAATATATTTAGCTGGTATTAAGTTATCAACCTATGGAGTTTTTTTCTTGACGGTGGTCTGATTTTTTAGAATATTATATACCGCATACATGCTGTGTCATAAGCTCTGTATATAGTTGTATAACACACTGTATGCATGTTGTAAAATACTTTATATTATTCAAGATATAACCCACTGAAGGAAGTATTTTTGCGTTTTAATTTTTTTTTTCACGTGTTTAACATTTCGCTAGCGAAATACCGTTCTAGTTATATAACGAAAGCGCAGACGACAAAAGGCGGGATGCACACCCTCAGATCAGGTTCTACATAAATACAAAGTTTTGTGGTCCTGGGGCCTGTAGTGTCAGAGAAGAAGCTGAGACAAGAAAATGAATTTTTACTGTCAAGAAAAAAAAGCACCAACGACTGCCCGCACAAATTCATATGAGCCTTGACTAAGTGAAAGAGTTAATAAGCAGTTTAATATTTTAAACAAACAATACCGCTCCGTATTGACAGAGGGGTTATCTGATTGCATTTATTGTATTAACATGATCCGGCCATCATCCATAAATACTGGGTGTGGGAGGGGGGCTTTCCGTGTTTAAGCCCATGTGAGAGTGCATGGATGGCGTCACAATTGTTGGATGGCGGGGGGAGGGGGCGGGGTGGGGTGGGGTAGTTGTGTGTAAAAAATACGATATCAAGCGATGAGCAAGTTAACCTTAAAAAATGTGGTATATTGTACCACCAGGCTATAAATAGCATCGCGGCGGCGTGTGAGGAGGCGGGGCTAAACATGGCGAGCACCTGTCTGTCATGGTGTCTGCAGCAAGCGCCTGTCCGCTCAGTCATTGTCGGTGCCAGTAGTCCAGAACAAGTAGTCAAGAATGTCGGCTTAGTCACTTTACAGCAGGTGCGTTTGACGCTAATGAACTTGTACGATTAACGATTTGTTAAAGTGTAGTGTTTAAAACCGTAAGACGAAAGTTATATCGTAAGTAAATCATTTATTTACACCACTAAGTGACGCCGGTATTAAAGTTATTCGCCAAAATTAAACTCAGAATCACGCACACAGACTCACACGTACACACACATATACGTGCACACACATACACACACACATGCATACATGTACTCACAGATGTATCCGCATACACACAAAATACACATGTATACGCATACACAAATATACACTCATGTATACGTATACACACATATACACACATGTATGCGCGCACACACATGCAGACGCACATGTACGTCCACTTTCACAGCTACTTTCGCAACGAGCATATAATTCTGAGATTAAGCAGAAGACTTGGTAAAAATATTGCAATTAAATTGCACAAGTGGAAGCCTAAAAATAATAAAGGCAGACGTGCATTGTGTGAATATGACCTACCCTCTGTGGGTGTTTACTTACAGGATATACTCCAGCGGCTTGATGACGTCACGAGGGAGCTGAAGGAAGCGTTTGGGAATTCCCCGGACATGTGGAGTCATAAAAGTAGAATTGCTTAGAATGAGGCAAAGTGCTGAAATGAGACAAAATTTCGGGATTCTACCAGGATGCACTTGAATTCTACTGGAAACATTTGGATTCTACCAGAAAAACATTTGATTCTGCTATGAAATATTTGGATTCTACCAAAAAACACTTATTTTTTTCATAACACGAATGTTACTGCATTGTCGTCCCCGTCGTCCAATGACCCGTGTAGAAAATGCATCAAATTTCAGGACTGTCACACTAACCGGTATTCCGATAATATGAGGATGTTGCGTAATATTTGCCACTAAAAAACTGTTATTTTAATATTTTGTTGTAATTATCCCTCGTTAGCGTGGGGATATAGTTATCAGCTTGTCCGTCTGTCCGCACGAGTGTCCGGACTATATCTTTGAAACTATAGGTCGGATTTTTTTGACATTTCGCACACGAACAGAACACATATCACAGGCGTGCTTCGTCTTATTTGTGCTTTGGATTCATGAACAATTGTCAATATAACAGCATTTTGAAATGTGGCAAAATTTCGCGTTGTCATATAATTTGTCCTGTAACTGAACGCGTCGTCCAGGCTGTGTCTCCAAAACTATTCTGAATTTTTTTTTCAAATTTCACACACGGGTCAAACAAAATTGCCAAAAAACTGTTATAGAGTGATAAAACTTGGGCTGTTGTCGAAATTCAAAAATGCTAAAACTGTTAGAATTGCGAAGAACGTGGTGAAAGTGCCAGTAGTACGGCACTTGCCAAACCGAATTCAGCACCAGTTTCATTTATGATCCATGTTACATGGGGAATCATGTCTCTCTGAGGCCCTGGTTTCTGATCTTAAAATATATATAAAAAATAAAAATAATAATAAAAAAAGTTATCAAATCAATCTTGAGATGTACGTAACACAGCGCCTGTAGTTATTATGAAAATACACAACCTGGAAATGCTCCTCAGATTTGCCTTACGCTTGCCTTACGCTTTTGGCCGTTATATATTTTTTATGCATTTAAAGCCTGTTTTTCTTTAAGTGGATATTGGTTTTTATTATCGTGCTGGCGTGATGCGACTTTACCTTATTGCTGCTGTTTAAACATAACACTTGTTTATCATTGAGTTGTGTATTTAATAATTGAGTTTACAGTATCAAAGTGCAATAAAAGCTTCCTCTTTTTTGCCATTCTGATTAAATAACATCTTAATTATCATCTGTACTAATTTAAACACCTTGTTGTTATTGTTTGCCTTTTTACGGTGAAGCCCCCCTACCCCCCCCCCCCCCCGTCATTTATTTTAGCGTACACGGATATTTCACTGCGCCATCTTGTATTTTTCTCTTTCCACTCGGTTCTTATTTTCAAGCTGTTTGTTTTTGCGTACATACTTTTATGAGAGGGACCACAGTGGGGCATGCAGAAAACACACATACGCACGCACGCACATACGCACACACACAGGAGTTTGCGAGGCTACTTAAACCACGCAGATGGATCTTTGTAGCACCGAGCTTCCCCATCCCGGAAATCTAGGAATTAAGAAATGCTAGTGCAGTGGTATCGACAGCTTTCCTGGAACAGCCAATCAAAACAATAACATGCACATTTTATATCAGTACAATCATCCACAGTCTTAAACAACGATAACATCCACTTGTTTGAGAGAAAATCAGGCCTTTGGGCAATATAAATGTCACACAAGCCCGGGAAACTTTGTCGCTAATACCAAACTCGTGGAAATAAAATTTAAAACTGTTGCTCGTTCTTTGTCAATTGATTTATAGTGGGGAAAGAGTCTCTGGCCATGATACTAAAGAATAAAATGGGGGTTTGGGTGAAAACGTATTTATTTAATAACTTGAGCAGCATCATGCGCTATTATGACATTCGACATTTGCATTTTAGGGGGCCGCAGCTCCGATAAGTTAACACTCCCTGGGCCACCACGTTTAAACCAAAAATAATAATATATTATTTACAAATTAAAAAAAAAAACAATTCCCCCCCACCCTCTCAACGAATTTTATTAAAAACTGCAATAATTTCATGATTCAGCAGGGCCTCTGATTTTTACACAGATCGCTCGGAAACAATTTCGGGAATCGCATGGTGGCCTGTACCTGGACGCCGCTGCAGGAAGATTACGTTGTTACGTCGGAAAGGAAAGAATATGGGTTTACATGTATAATTTCTTCGCTACATAACACAAAGTAACACCTTTGCTTCTCAAGGTTTAAAGATGGATTATTTGTTATATTATTTTATTTTCTATCCATGGAAGAGAAAAACAACATTTTTTCAAATTCGTAACTGCTTTATTATGCTTGCTGTAACATTTCACGTGTGTTTTCATAGTGATTATTGAAGCACTGTTTAAATACGAGTGATTGGTTGTGATTGGTTGTAATTTGCTGCGTGTGTATTGCTACGCGTGTGTATTGTTACTGTCGAGTACGATCCAGTGTAGCGGTCCCAGGGAAAACTTACCATAAAATGTGTTACCATGCATGTCCTAAAAAAAAAAAAAAAACGGGAGAAAGGGGGTAATTTTTGAGGCCAGACGCGGTCCGCGCGAAGTGCCAATCTCATTTGAAAACGCGGTAATTTTCATTAAGTGGTCAGCGTTTCCCACAAAATGGGGTTATTTCGGAATTTCACGACCGGTTTGATGAAAAAAGGGGTGGTATTTAGAAATCAGCACTCCCCAGGGGCAACGGTCTTCTATATACCTGACACAGTTGCTAAAATGGTCTCAATCCTAAAACACTCAAAAGCAGAAATATTTTGAAGTTATTAAGTGAGTTGGCCATCTAGGATGAGCAAAAAACTTCACAAAGTTCTGCTGATCTGGCCATATTGTATTCCTTTAACAAAATAGAGGTTTATGGTGAACAAAACAATTTCGCCAGTTTGGGTGACATCCAGTAAGTATTTTTTGTTCTTTACTTGTTGCCTTCTTGGGATTCTTCAAAACGTTCTAGAATACTGGATATTTTTTTGTGATGTTAACATACAAAGAAGAGTTCTATGATAATTTTTGCCAAGCGCTGCGGTTACAGCTCGTCCTTTCACTATTCCATTTAAAATTTTCCATTTCAAGTTAATCTTGAAACGTGACGTCACAAGAATGAAATGGCATTTACGCAGCAAACGATCGAATAGTTGATTTCTTTAGAAACCGAGAATGATTGTTTATGCTAAAATTTTCTTACTTTTTATGTACGGCTGTTATTTGGGTGGAAGCAATCCCGCATTTAAGTTAGAAATACAAACTCCTCAGTCCATTATTTCAAGCACGCCGGTTCACCTCGGCCCATCCCCAAAATACCCTAGAGCAATGCTTAGATCGTTTACTTGCAAAGAGAAAATGACGCTTCATCCCTGTGACGTCACATGTTGAGATTTGCTGTAGCATATACACTTTTATTCTAGAAATCTTGATCTATATGCTGAAGTATAATGTCGCACGAAGTAAAAACTAAAATTGGAAAATATTTCAATTTTTGTACTTTACTTGATAAAAATAAAAATAAATGAAAAATTGATTCGTTTTTCTGTTTCCATTTTGCTTTCAAAATGGAAAATTGAAAGGATCAAATGTTCACGGACACATCTGCTAAGTCAAACTGCCTTCTAACTCATTTAATTGTTTCCCTTTCGACATAATCTAATTAATGTTAAAACATTAAAGTATTAAGTTTCCTTTTGTAGCGAAGTGGCTCTCAAAATAGAAACATCACATTCAATAGAGGTTGCCTTTTTTGTATACCTGACGACAAAGCACGCGCGGATGGATTTGTTTGAAGATCACAGTTATTTTAATGAAAAACTCATATCAGCCTGGTTGGGGAAAAATTTCTTCAGTGTGAAGCAAAGTATGAAAAACTTCAATTGCTTTATCTGCATTGTCCACAGGAAAAGTGTACAAAAACTTAACAAGTATTGTGTTTTTGTCACAAGTGACCACCTGTCATCCAGATGTACGAATGCCGCTTAGTGAAGTGGCTTAGGGTATATATGTTATTTTCTTATAACAGTTTCACAACTTGGATACAATTGCATCATCTTTTTCGTGCTCTACTGCGATTAAAGGCCAGGCTTCACCGATCGCCTGCTTGAATCCTGGTAAATCTTTACAAGCGGCTGGAATGTTTACCTCATTCATAGTTGATGGAACTATGATTCGAACTAACAATGGCTCCTTTGTTTGTTGCTTAGCAGCCATTGGTAAATGGACGGTGACGTGGTGCTTGACATCTGTGACGTCATAAGGGTCGTTACTATAGTAATATATACTGTACAAATACCCATTGTGTACTTCGTGGCCATGTGCAAACGCCATGCTCTTACACTGACTTTGAGCATCCAAGCTAGCAGTTATACATTTCATATTAGCAGTAATCCTGTGGAAATTGCTTTCTAGCAACCGGTATATTATGAAGGAATCACACACGATGCGCTTGTTTGGGAAGAGCAACCACTGGATGTCGGGGTCGCACAAGTAATTAATACATTCTGTGGAAGTCAGAATTTTTGTGCTCAGTTCCTTGGTACTTAGGTTATTGTTCTTGCCTATTGCTGCAGAGTCAAACTGGAAAGTTCTAACGATCTGCAACATCATAATAGTAGGGGGTAAATGGGTGTTCTGGAACAGAATTTTGTTCCAGAACACCCATGCGTGTTCTAGAACAGAATTTTGTTCCAGAACACCCATGGATGTTCTAGAACATAATTTTGTTCCAGAACACCCATGGGTGCTCTAGAACAGAGGAATTCTTGCCCCCTTTCTTCTCGCGGCGGCTCTAAGTTGAGAGTAGGGGCAAACAAGAGTTCTACTGCGGCCAATCACAAGAGTTCTACTGCATTCAATCACAAGAGTTCTACTGCAATCAATCATCGTGACGTCATGACGTGACGTCGTCAAACCCCACCCACTAATAGTGGTTGAGAAACAAGAGTCTGGACTAGTCAACCATCGTGACGTCATCATGACGTCATCAATCAAAGCCCGCCCACTAACCCTAATACCGTCTGTCTATCATCATGACGTCATCAGTCAATCATCGTGAGTAGTGTGTAAATGGGGATTCTACCACAGCCGCCATCTTGGACTTTCGGCATGGCCATGTACAAAGCAGTGTCAACCAAAGTCACATGATCAATTTCGACCAATAGGAATCGAGAAGTAGGGGAAAACGACAGTTGTACAGCAGTCAATCATCATGACGTCATCAATCAAACCCCGCCCCCTCGCGACAGCGAACCTTCGCGTCAGCAACCCCTCTCGCGGCAGCAAGCCCTTGCGAAGTTGCGTGTGGTGAGCGCGTCATTCAAAGATGTGTTCGAAGGGCCAGCCCATTCAAAGATGTGTTCAAATGACCAGCCCAAGACGTGTTCAAAGACGTGTTGGAAATCAAATTGAAACATAAATAGACATCACATTTTAGCATATCAGTTGAAGCATCGCGATGGCAGCCAGTTCAGTGTGGGATACACCAGTCCTCTGCATTGTTTTACCATATGGCTAGCATGTAAGGCATGACAACTTCAACAGCGCATAACTTGTCAAAACTACTTGACCGATTTGAACCATTCTTTCACTAAAACGTTCATCAAGACTTTATCTTTGTGAAATATGGATGATATGTTCAATCGGATCTATATAGACTTTTGCTGAACTAACCATCTTTGAATTGTGTAAACAGCGTAGGCGGATGCAGATATAAGGCATGTGCCAATATTACTAACTGCCGACATGTGATGTTTAGTCACATGACAGCTGTAATGTGTTATGGTTCTTCAACCAAGTTGGATTGGAGAGGGCATACCATTGTTGTTGTTGTTGTTATTCTTGTTGCTGTTGTTGTTCTTGTTATTGTTGTTGCCGCTGTTGTTGCTGTTGTTGTTGCCATTGTTGTTGTTGTTGTTATTGTTGCTGTTGTTGCCATTTTTGTTGTTGTTATTGTTGCTGTTGTTGTTGCCATTGTTGTTATTGCAGTTGCGGTTGTTGTTTTTGTTGTTGTTGCCACTGTTCTTTACATTACATACATTGTTGTTTACATATTTACATTCAAAGAATTTTTTTGTCAATTGAAAAGTGGATGTGAAATCGGAAGGATATATGAATGCAACATTTGTTCGAAATCTTACAACTGACCACAAAGTCGTAAAATGCATTTATGCATTTAGAGCAAGTATACGCTTCAGAAGTGAATGAAAAATGGGAGATGGATGTGGAAAACCTTATAAAGCGCCTTTCACAGAAACTGTGTAAGTCTTCTATTAAACGTCTAAGAGTCAACATGGCTGAAATTAATACATATGCTTGTATAGAATGTGGTGCGTTATACAACAGCGAAGAAGCTTTAGCCATGCATATGAAGCAGTGTGGTGAAGATGCCGATGACAGCAGTTCTGACAGTGATTCAGAAATAGACTCTGTTTGGCATGATATGGTTCAAGAAGTATATCATGACCATGATGACAAATTTCAAGAAAATGTTTTAGAATATGAAGAACAAGGGCTTGAAAATGCGCGTGAAAGAGCAAGTGATGACCTTTTTAGAGGACTTTAATTACTTTGCTGATGAAAAATATGAGTATTCAAAGGCATTAAAGGTGGCTATAAGGAAAAACAATGCATTCTTTGAAGAGCTTCTAGATGAGGGGGACGAGGAAGATGACAGCAGTGACGAAGAAAGGTGATATGTACAGTGAGGTGCAACAGAGTGAAACAGATGAAGAAAAATAGACTTATTTGACTAAACTTTATAATAAAGACTTCGTGAATCAACAAATGTTGTAATATTTTCTTAACTTGTGTATTTAAATGTATTAATATATGTCTTGCTTTTGATGTTTAACATATGAAGTCGTAAGAAGCTAAAGTCCCTGGCGCGGTGTTAATTCACCCGTAAACCATATATCATATATCATATGTTATGTATTATAATTAAGTATTGTATTATTATGTATTATAGTCAATTATTGTATGAGAAAAATAAAAAGTTGAAAAGCATCATATGTGTTTTTCTTATTTTATTGAATATTATAAATATTTATACTTATGTACAGTTATAATAAACACCAAATTAAAATATTAACATTTATCGAGCCTAAAAACAAAAATATATCAAATACATATTACGTTAATCAACTTGGTTTGATAATGTTAGTTTGATAATGTTAGTTCATAGTCTTTATCATAGTCCACATTTTAGGCATAAAGTAAAAATAAATTTTGTAAAATTTCCTGGGGGGGGGGGGTATGTCACACTCGGTTCTAATATGCACATCTCCAAAGCATTGAATGAATGGACTGCTCATTCGAACACGTCTTTGAATGGGCTGGTCATTCGAACACATCTTTGAACGGTGTGCTCATCACACACAACTTCACAAGGGCTTGCTGCTGCGAGAGGGGTCGCTGACGCGAATGTTCGCTGTCGCGACGGGGCGGAGTTTGATGACGTCACGATGATTGACTGCTGTACAACTGTCGTTTTCCCCTTCTTCTCGATTCCTATTGGTCGATATTGATCATGTGACTTTCCATTGACACTAATTGCTACATAGCCATTCCGAAAATCGAAAATGGCGGCTGTGGTAGAACGCCATTTACATACTACTCACGATGATTGATTGATGACGTCATGATGATAGACAGACGGTATTAGGGTTAGTGGGCGGGATTTGATTGATGACGTCATGATGACGTCACGATAATTGACTGGTCCAGACTCTTGTTTCCCAAATACTATTAGTGGGCGGCGCTTGATGACGTCACGATGATTGATTGCAGTAGAACTCTTGTGATTGACTGAAGTAGAACTCTTGTGATTGACTGCACTAGAACTCTTGCGATTGACTGCAGTAGAACTCTTGTTTTCCTCCTACACTCAACTTAGAGCCGCCGCGAAAAGAAAGGGATGGAACAAGAATTCTTCTGTTCTAGAACACCCATGGGTGTTCTGAAGCAAAGTTCTGTTCTAGAAGACCCATGGGTGTTCTGGAACAAAATTCTGTTCTAGAAGACCCATGGGTGTTCTTGAAGAAAATTCTGTTCCAGAATTCTGTTCCAGAACACCCATTTCCCCTACTCATAATAGCATTTACACAACTACCGATTTTTGTCAGACTAACTAAGATTTGGTCTGAGGGCATCTTTCTTGTGAAAGACGTTTTTTAGATAATTTGATGATAGAATAACTGATAAATAAATCAAACGACTGTTTCAACTGTGTTGAAAGTTGCATTGAAACCGTATCATTCTCAAACTCCGCCCAACACATGAATATATTTCATTGTCCATTAATTCTCATATTAAAAACGTCTTTATATATAATTTTATACCATTTTCAGCAGAGTGTGAGGCTCTGCCCAGACCGTTTCCCTCTTTCGCCTGCCAGTTGTCAAGTAATACATGGTAGCTCCCGCCAGGTGTGTCACGCCCGTGTACGACAGACCGCCAACTGTAGCTACAGAATCAAACAATGACTTCTCATGTGCCCAATACTAAAATGTAATTGTGCGGAAGCATGATACATGTCTAGTGTAGCATTGAAACAGCCCGGCATTGAAACACCACATCATTGTATGGGCCCATTCAATGGCTGGGCTAAATCAATACAGAGGCTATTGAAACAGCACATACAGTTTCTCCCCATGAAACACGACTATACTGTTGATGGGACGGGCCCTTATATTTCTTTGCAAAAAATGTAGAAAATAATGTAAATAAAAATCCGAGAAGAACATTTATAACATTTAATTATCCAGTTACCATTGTGCTTTCAACACCTATACTTAACATTATTTGATTAAAAAGTCAGCTATAATCTCAACACAGCTTCTCTTTCCCTCCCCTCCCCCTGTTGCATTATGGCACTTCCTTCCATATTTCAGCGCGTTGCATGTGTACTTTGTGTGCCTGTGAAAACCACACTTGTCGCTGTGAGCTCGCAGTGACCAAGTGCGTATTTTTTTCTGGGTTTTAGCTGTTGAATTTTAAAGTACATCTCAGACATACTTCACATTTTGCTGGTCAGGATACAGGAGGCATATTTAAATATTTTTTTCGAGTACCGTATAGAGACTCGACAAAAATTCCTTACTGATTCCAGCTCAGTGTCCTTTTGCAGGGCAGCTGGTAAAGTCAAGGTGGACTGCGCATATTTTTTTCTGTTCTTTTTCGCTTTGGTATTTTTGCTCTTTTGGTATTAATTGATCAAACCGCCACCGACTGATCCCCCCTACTCGCTTGGGGGATTTTCATAGTTTTTCTGTACTGGAAACGAAATTGACTGTTCTCGGTATTTAAACACGGTGAATTTCTCATCTGCATTAATATATAAGATGTAAATTTTGAATGTTTGTTTTCAACGGAATAATCATTTTACCCCCCAACCCCGTTTTAGGAAAAGCGCGGAAAATTCGACAATTTTACCCACTCCCTATTTTTTGTTTTAAGCTTTTCCGCGTTAAGTTCGCGCATTGTTGCCATATTTGATACAAGTGCCCCCCCCCACCCTCCCGCGGGGGGGGGGGTCAGCGTATTATATATTACAGTAAGGGTTGTCTGCTCGGGACCTCAGCAACACTAGTTGTGCTGAGGTCCCGAAGTGGCACTGAGGACCCGGTGGCACTGAGGACCCGACAAATTTTTCATATGAACTCCCCGCCCCGCCCCCATCTTTAATTGTCTCTTAAAATCACTGCTTCTTCGCCCCCTCCCTGCCACCCCTTTAGGCGACGCCGTCAGAGGTGGCATGGGATCTTTTATGTTATTGTATTCCCACCGCCCCGCCCCCACCACCCAATATGTTTATCTCAATATCTTACAGTTTTTCCATAAAATCCTAAAATATGTATAAATACAAAAAATGTTCAAGAAAAAAAGATGCGAAATTTAGCCCCCACCCCCACCCCTGCTACAAAGACAAACTGAGTTTTTTGCCTTTCCCATCGGCTTTGTAATTAAAGCCTTGAAGCTGCTTGATCAAAGCAGCAGTATGAGCAGCATTGTTTTGGTTTTGAGCTTTCTTTCAGCTTAAAACCGCCTAATATAGCATTTTGAAGCATTCAGTACCACTGGTCGAGGTCCCGCCTCAAACATTAGGTACAATTCTGCCGGCCTTGCATGTGCTGTTTCCATGGATGGGGTATTCTGAAGATTTGACCCATATCCTTGATCAGATGTGTTGTTTCTATGGATGGGGTATTTCTATGCAACTGTCTGTAGATTTAACCCATATTCTTGATCAGATGTGTTGTTTCTATGAATGGGGTATTTCTATGCAATTGTCTGTAGATTTGGCCGATGTTCTTGATCAGATGTGTTGTTTCTATGGATGGGGTATTTCTATGCAACTGTCTGTAGATTTGGCCCATATTCTTAATCAGATGTGTTGTTTCTATGGATGGGGTATTCCTATGCATCTGTCTATAGATTTGGCACATACTGATTGTATATGTGCTATTTCTGTGGCTTACAGCTATAGGATGGGCCCATTCTACACCCATCAACCATTAAAACAGCCCATCTTGTTCACAATACAAGGCAGTTTGTTCCCACTTTTAAGGGGAGAAGACAATATGTGCTATTCCTATAGCCAAATATGGGCTGAAACTATAGAAGCGCAAAACAACGAAGATGGGGTAAATCAATACCTCGCTGTTATTGGATGGGCCCATCCTACGGATGGGCTGTTTCAATACAACAGTCTAGTACTACACAAATATCCTAAAAGGATGAAATTTCGAATTGTATCGAAATATAGTCTTTACACTTCACCTTTTAATTCTTCCAAGTGTGTTTTTTTTCTTCAAAATTTTGGATTATGCAAAGTAGGTAATATAAATATACTGGATTTTTTAAATTGCCTCCAAATGCCCTTTTCCCGTAGATTGAAATGGCTACGGCCTGCCATACTCAACAGCGTTTTCCCATCATCCACCTTACATCCCAGACTCATTGCAACCTGTCAATAACATTTGCGTATCAATCAGCAACATTAGATATACATTAATATAAAAAACCTGGTGTTACCTGGTGTTACATTTTAAAATGTTGAAATTAGTCATATAACTGACTTCAAAGGCATAGGCCAAAATCTCAATGAGCTACAATTCTAAATTCCGGAATATGTGATATTATGCATTAGCAACGGAGCGAAAGTAAATCCCCTGCTACAACCCCTGTCGTATTCAAACCGATAATCTTGGAATTACTAAACCAACGCTCTAACAAGCTGAGCTAACCATCATTCCATAACCTAACTGATTGCGTTCACTAATGGCAGAAGCTTTCTTTACGAAGAATTGTGCACGTTTATGCTTGTGTATTTTGTGACGAATTGGAAACGATTTTAGCTGATAACCGTTGTACTGCTTTGACTGAATCTATTTAAGGGGTCTGTTTCTTAGATGCTCACTGCAAACCAATAAAAATATGTAAAGAACCAAAGACTCAATATTGCAGGGGTTCCTTCACTCTCTTATGAAATACGATACACGTATTATTAAAATCATATTACTTAGGGTATTTGTGGTCATGATCAGTGTCTTAACGGAAGGAATAGGGAAACACGTAAACACATCAGTGCCTGGGGTTATGTGTGTATTAATAACATGGCAAATAAAAAGATGAATAGCAAATCGTCAGAAAAAGTAGCGGTCAGTCTTAATATTGATCCCCTTAAAAAATTTCCATTTTAGCAATCCACTAAAATTATTTTAAAATGCTTACGTTTGGCTTAATTCAATGGCGAAAATGATGTTGAAGTGATTACTTGATGGCAAATGTATCTACTTGCAGATGTAGACAAGTTATTGCTTAATATTGCGCGATATACGTGGTTAGGAATTCTCTCATCTGTATGAAAACACACAAATAATTAAGCTTTTCGTTCAGAAAATACTTACAATTTTACCGTTCAGAATGCAGACCGATATACCCATATTTGGATCTCTCATGAATCTGTGAAACTCTGCAGGTAGGTAATCATTTCCGCCATAGATTTTGTTATCTGGGTCCATTTGAAGGATTGCTTCATAATCAGCCGGTGTGGCCTTCCGAACTGTGATACTCATGTTACTGCAAAATAAAATGGAAAGCGAGTGGTCGTATACGACTTCTGTGCACGAGTATATCTTAGCTCCCGTTATATGCGGACGAAGGTTTTACAACTTTTTGGAATACAAATATAATGCACTAGGTGTTACAGTTTAACTCTTTTTTGATAAAGTGCACTGTATGACAATACTTTGTAGTTGTAAATACCAAAACGGAAATAATAATCAAATCTTTGCTTCACAAAAGTAAAAAGATTTTTATTTCTACGTACATATTTTCAATTCTCTCAGAAAATAAACTGGTTGAAAGGAAAACTGTTGCTGACGTTGCTTTAGTTCTGCATAAAAATAACAGAAGCATAATTAATATTAATTATTTTGTTGGAAAACCTGGGGCAAAAACAAGATGTAGAAAATAAAACGAAAACACACACTGGATTCAGCAATGTGCGCATTAGTGTAAAAAGCCTGACATAAAGCGTCAGTCTGAACGTCGTAATTTTTTCATTAAGTGGTGTGTTACAATAGGCGTAACCGTTAGTAGTAGGATAAAAGTGGGGCTTCTAAAACAGGAAGTGACGTCATAATGACGTCAGGAGGTGTTTAAGAAGCCCCATGGGGTTTCTAAAACAGTGACGTCATAATGACGTCATGGACGTGATATGGAGGTGATATGGAGGTCATATGGAGGTCATATGGAGGTCATATGAACGTCATATGAACGTCATAATGACGTAATAGGGATAGTGGGCAGCCATTCAAACAGGCGACCATTCAAACGGGCGGCCATTCAAACGGGCGGCCATTCAAACGGGCGGCCATTCAAACGGGCAGCTGGGGCAGCTGGAGCAAACTTTTTATTATTTTTTATCTCTCTCTCTCTCGCTCTCTCTCTCTCCACACACATAACACCACAGCAGACGGACAGACGGACAGATTTAGCGTTTCATTTCATAAGTCAAGGTATTTTTAACCCAGACGGCAACTTCGTTTTGCTTTCTCAGACGGGCAGACGGACAGATGAGACACCTCCCCAAACGTACAAGTTCTCCATTTTATAAATAGAGAACTCATAGCTGCATGGTTAGAGATCACCTATAAGTCAAAAGGCGGTGTAAAAAGGGGTATAAAAATAGCCCCCTTTTTATTTTTTATTTTTTTTTATTTTTTAATTTTTTTTTCTATTTTTTTTAGCATTTCCCACACTCTCATGCATACACATACATACTAACACCATGACACGATTAGCGCTTATTTCGTATTAGTGGGTGGCCCTTAGAAGGGCCGGGAGGGACCCCCTCCATAGAGAAAGGACCCCCCTAGAGATAGAAGCAGACTGACTGCATAAAGTGAGGACCTCCCCCGGGTACTCATAGATGTGGTCTGTCAGGACCACCCCCCCCCATCTGGCCAGCATATAATGCGAGGATGGTCGCTAGTATGTAGTAGTATATAAATGAGGGTTAAAGGCCACATTTCCCAAAACAAGCAGCAAGATGTCTACAACTCGTACAATCAGAGTGATGCGAAACGGCAAGGCAGTGACGCTGACAACAGAATGCTACAAGTGTTGGGTGTGGTTAGAATATCCAGGACAACCACACAACTGCCCGGTACACCACAATGCACCACGTCGGTACTGTTGCAAAACCTGCGGCGGTTTGCTATGGTACAAGTTTACGGGAACATTACTTGGAGCAGAGCCAACCACAGACTGCTGGTGGTGCGGTGCAACGCTGGGAAGCATCACATATTACAATTTTCATCCTTTCAAGTGCTCAAGAAGACCTTTCACGATGGAGCAGTTTTACAGATACCAGTGTAGTTGCGGAAACCCGACTTGTTGGTGAAGAGCCAACTTACTAACATCTTTCGGCCCTTCTAAGGGCCATCCTCTGTTGTGAAATGAAAACGCAAATTCTGTCTATGTATGAGTGTGCATAAAAGGAAGATGTCTGAGATTACATTTCAGCATTTCAGTTTCAGCAGTTGACGAAACAACAACCAGCTAAGATGAAACGTGAGGAGCATGGAAAAAGAGCAAAGAGACGAAAGAAGATGACATTTGGCCATACGGTCAAGTTCAGTGTATGGAATGCAATGTGAAATTTCCATCTATGGATACTTATGAGACACATACATGTAGTAAAGCTAAGATGAAAGGAGCAAAGAGACAAAAGATGGAAGAAGATGACATTTGGCCCTACGGCCAAGTTCAGTGTATGGAATGCAATGAAAAATTTCCATCTATGGATACTTATGCGGCACATGCATGCATACCAGCTAAGATGGAAAATGTGCCTTATGAAGAACATGTTTCAAAGAAACAAAAGACAGGACAAGTAGGTAGAGGTAGAAGGGTTAGTCTTGCTGAAAACGTGCAGGCAAAAACGGTTTGAGTCTGAGGATGGATCGGATTTACTGCTTGAAATGTGAGAGCACGAGAACCGAATCAAGACACATTTGTTGGAGACCTTAAACCATGGAATGAAATGGTACATTGCAGTGCATGCACGTTTCAAGAAACTGACAGCGAATGCTGAAGGTGTTATGGTAGAACAAGTGGATAATGCCTTTATCAGCAGTCCAACATATGCAGCATACAATCAGCAGGACCTGCCAGAAGCCTATAAAGAATTATTTACCAAGTTTGACGAACATGAGCGACAAGGCTCTGGCTGGGTATTGGATAACATACTGTACATTGAAGTACACACAGCTACGTTGATGCCTCTGGAAGCGAGTAGTTTTATTCCACTACCGAAGAAAGTGAAGAAAACAAAGGGTGTGATAAACATTAAGAGTGATGATAACAAGTGTTTCTTATGGTCAGTATTGGCTTACCTTCACCCTCATGACGACAACCCAAATCGCGTGAATCATTACAAACCATTTGAGAAGGAATTAAAGGTAGAGGGTATGACATTTCCGACACCAATTACTGACATTCCAAAGTTTGAAAACGAGAACGATGTAGTCATCAACGTGTTTGGATATGAACAAGATGTAGTTGTTCCAATACAACTTAGTCGAAACGTCAGTGCTAGAGAAATCAACTTACTTCTGATTAGCAATGACAAGACGAGGCATTACTGCCTCATCAAGAATTTTAGCAGACTTATGTCTTATCGATCAAAGCATAAGGGTACATATTTTTATTGTTTCAACTGTCTTCACGGGTTTGTACGACAAGATCTTTTAGATAAACATCGTGAAGTGTGTGACAAGAATGGAGCACAACGTTTATCATTTCCCAAGCAACCCTTCACCAAGTTCAAGAATGTGGCTAAACAACAGTGAGCACCTTTTGTTATTTATGCTGACTTTGAATGTTTCACGCAAAAGCATGAAGAAGGGGACAAGTATCAACATCATCGTCCAAACAGCTTTGCCTGTGTGGTTGTGAGCCAGTACGACACACGTGCACCAGTTGTGTATCGAGGAGACAATGCTGTGAAAGTATTTTTAGACCATATGGTGAATGAACGTGATCGTATTGTACGTAGTTTAGAGCAGCCAAAGGAAATGGTGATGACTCGTGAAGACAAAGAGAATTTCAAGAACGCTGTTGATTGCTACATTTGTCATGAACTTCTAGGAGCAGATCGTGTGAGAGATCATGACCATATCAATGGCAAATATCGTGGAGCAGCGCACAATGAATGCAACTTACAATTCCGACTTAGAAAAGATCAGCAAGGGGATAAAGATTCTTTTATCATTCCCGTGTTTTTACACAATTTGCGAGGCTATGACAGTCACCTGATCATGGAAGAAATTGGGAAATTCAAAGTTGAAACGATTACAGTCATTCCCAATACCATTGAGAAATATATTGCATTCACCATGAGCAATCTGAAATTTACAGACAGCTTTCAGTTCATGAGTACCTCTCTACAGAAGTTGGTATCCAACCTTGCAGCAGAAGGGAAAGATAACTTCTACAACATGACCTCTCACATTCACGATAGTGGTCAACAAGACTTGTTGCTGAGAAAGGGAGTGTACCCCTACGATTACGTGGACGAACCATCCAAGTTTGCTGAAACAGAGCGATCATCAAAGGACAAGTTTTATAGTCAGCTTAGCGAAGAGGACATTAGCGATGAGGATTATGCGCACGCGCAGAAGGTGTGGGATACATTCAACTGTACCATATTTGGTGAATACCACGACCTGTACCTGAAATCAGATGTGTTATTACTAGCTGACGTGTTTGAAAATTTTCGTCAAGTGTGCCTCAACACATATGAATTGGATCCTGCTCACTACTATACAGCACCAGGACTGTTGTGGGGTGCAATGTTAAAAGCGACAAAGGTGAAGTTGGAATTGATCAATGACATTGACATGTACCAAGTGGTTGAGCAAGGCATACGTGGAGGAATATCTGTGATCACACACAAGTATGCGAAAGCAAATAATCCCTACGTAGCAGATTGCAATTCTGAGATACCAAACAACTATCTGATGTACCCCGATGCAAACAACGTGTATGGCTGAACCATGTCACAAAGCATGCCGCAAAGAGGATTTATGTTGGTGAGCGAGCCAGAATCGCGACTTCATAGATGTAGCTGAAGATGATGGCATTGGATTCATTTTGGAAGTGGATTTAGAATATCCAAATTCAATCCATGATCATCATAATCACTACCCAGTGGCTCCAGAACGGAAATGTGTCAAAATTGGAGAATTGTCAGAGTACAGTCAGAAGCTGCGGAAAGATCTGAACATGAAGGACAAACCCAGTGAAAAGCTCATTCCTAACTTGTCTGATAAGATGAAATATGTACTTCATTACAGGAATTTACAATAGTACGTCTCACTGGGGTTGAAAGTCACCAAATTACATCGCGTCATCATGTTTGAACAGAGCAAATGGTTGGCAAAATACATTACCTTGAACACGGAAAAGAGAAAATTGGCCAAGAACTCGTTTGAGAAAGACTTCTTCAAACTGATGAACAACTCTGTGTTTGGTAAAACCATGGAAAATGTGAGAAAGCAAATCAATGTTGAACTGGTTCACAAGGAAACGCGGTTCAAGAAACTTGTAGCCAGACCTTCTTTCCACAAATTCAAAATTTTCAACAAAGATTTGACCGCTGTACATTTGCGCAAAGTGGATTTGCTTTTGGATAAACCCATTCAAGTTGGCTTCACCATTCTCGACCTCAGCAAAGTGCTTATGTTCAATTTTCATTACAACTACATCATGGTCAAGTATCCCAATGCCAAGTTGTTGTTCAGCGACACCGACAGTGTATGTTACGACATAGAAACGGAAGATATCTACAAGGATATGCAGCAAGATGCTGACCTGTTCGACACAAGTGACTATCCGCCGGATCACATCCTACATTCAAACGTGAACAAAAAAGTGCTTGGAAAAATGAAAGATGAGACGGCAGGCATCCCTATTGAAGAGTTTGTTGGACTCAGACCGAAAATGTATAGTTTATTGTGTGGCGGAAAAGAAAAAAATACAGCTAAAGGCATTACTCGAGCTTGCCAAAGACGCATTAAACATGCGCAGTATAGAGACAGTTTGTTCAACCAAACTCAAACAATGGCTACAGGGCACATTATTCGAAGTCATAGTCACCAGCTTTTCTCGGAAAAGATTAGGAAGGTAGCCCTCTCCCCATATGACGACAAGCGATATGTTTTGGATGATGTCTATTCCACTTTAGCTCATGGACATTATAAAAGAGGGGAGGTCCTCCAACGTAAGAGTTATTTGAGGTGTGAACATTGAAGCGTTAACATGGAACGTGGAAGTCGTAAGAGATCTACAACTGATATGGATACTCTTGCAGATACAGTCAAAGACTTAAAAGTTAAAAATCCTACGACTACCATCAAGAAATTGAAAGTGGAGACGGCACCAACACCACAGTCGTGGGATGGAATGCTTTCTCTAGGAAATGGAAAGTATATCAAGATTATGAAACAAAGCAATGAAGGAGTGGTAAACATTCGCAAGTACCTGAGAGATGAGGGGACTGGAAGAAACCGTCCTACGAAAAAGGGTGTTTTGCTGACAATACCTGAATGGAAAATGTTGAAGAAGCAAGTGAAAGAAGTGGATAAAAGGCTTCGAAGACAAGAAGACGGCTCATAACAAGGTATTCTCATCATGAATGCACTCATGTTTAACGGCGGTGCTTACCTTATTGTAAATGAGAGGAATGAAGTGATAATAGGTTCTCGGATAATTTCTGATTATCAGTTTAAACCTGAAGTGTGGAAAGACTATAAAAACTTACCGCTTAAATATGACTTTAAAAGCAGACTTGAAAATAAAGTTGAAGTGGTGGTGACTGAATATGATTCTAACATGCGTGTGACATTCTGGAGAAATCTTTTACAGGACTAAGAGACAGCTCATAGTTGATCTGACTGTTGAACGAGATGGAAGACTTTTTATCGGAATATGAACCAATTACACATGGATTCTCATATCTGAGAAATTTATGTGACGACATTGTGCTAAGACATTTTGGAAAGTATATCATTCAATCAACTGACGAACAACCTGGTTGAAAGACCATCTAGAGAAGTTCAATATACCTGGCTTTCTCCTAATACTCTCAGAGGATTTAGGAGTGCGTGTGGCTGAGAACTGTCTAGACGTGTTTGTGCAATTTCGCCAATATGACGAGCTTACAGAACGCTACGACTACATCACCCTCAACACAGTGGAATGGTACGCTCTGTTGCAAGCATTGGATTGGAAAGAACCTGACGCTTGAATTCAAAGAGGAAGGACTGCAACTCATGCGGGGCACCAAGTCCATTGAGCCAACACATCCCATGTGTGTTAGCGTGATGGACATTGATATGAATGATCATGGATATGAACTGAAACTGTCTGAACACGAAGATGTTAAAATAATAAAATTTGGCAATGGACATTGTTATGCTAGTTTTCATAGCATTTACAAACGTGGGTGTAATGTCTATGATACATAACATGCGCAGTATCTATGATACATATATTTAGATTGGTATGAATGGCATTTGTTTATCGATGTATTGAATGTATTTGTGAAATAATTGTGAAGTTTAATGTAAAATGATTGTTAAAATGTAAATAATGTATAACACAATAAAAAAGAATGTTGTATAAAACTGTCTTGTTTATTTGCAATATCCATAATAAAATTAACAATTACCAACAACTTAACTAATACAACTTAACTAATACAACATCAATAAAATAATGGTTTATAATGTCTATATACAAAATTCTTTACAACAAAATCACCATCACTTCTTCTTAATACATCAATGATTTCAAAAGGACTATGTCCTCGAGCTCTTTGAATTATATAATACACACAATAAAATCCACATGTAGATGATATCGGTGTTTGTAATGGAACTGAATTATAAATGAAATTAAACTTTAAAAACTTATTCAAACGACTGTCTATAGGTAAAAGTCCATAAGAGTCAAAATATTCTGCAGGGTCTTCGTCATAAGATACTGCCACCCAATGCTCTCCTGGCTCATCATGATCGTCTGTGTTGATGACATAGGCACCACGTTGTAAAGATGGTAACTGGTCCATGGCAAACACACCTTGAAACAAGTCTTTTGTCTCGGCATCATGGGATAGGATGGCTTCTATCTGCTTCGTGTTCATGACTGGTAGTCGAATTGAATACTACGATTTGCACTTATTTCAACAATGTTATCAAATTCAGCATACACTATAACATTGACTGTATTTTGCAAGGCACCAGCAAAATTCATTTCTAGTCTCAAATTCCCATGTTTGATAAGGGCATAATGATCAGCACCATCATAATCAGGTGTTAAGTCAAAAGAAAATAAAGAATAAACTGTATTTTGCAATTCACCAGCAAAATTCATTTCTAGTCTCAAATTCCCATGTTTGATAAGGGCATAATGATCAGCACCATCATAATCAGGTGTTAAGTCAAAAGAAAATAAAGAATAACCTCTAGGCCAATCTTCCCGTTTTATAATGGAACTTTTCTCACCATCCAATCTATCAAAAGGTTTGTAAAGAGTTTCAAAAGCATCAAGATATTTGCCTCGATTTATATCAAGCTTGAGAGGTTTGGATAGGACTGGTACACCATCAGAGTAAAGCTGCATAAAGTTAAGATCAAAATGTTCAAAATTGCATGGATTTCTCAATACTGTTCTAGCAAAGGATTCATTATGAACCATTCCAATGACAATACGTTTTGGTAATTGGCCTAAAAAGATGCTATCTTTCAAAATAGATTGAAATCCAGTTGGACTAGCTAAAATTTTACACTCTTTTCTATTAATAATAAATTTAGCAGGACTTTTTATTAATGCATTTGTATGTCCCAACTTGATACCTGGACTAACCCTCACTTTGCGAATGGTTAAAAATGCTTCTCTCACTTCTACTTTAAAACCATTATTTGCAGCCATTAATACATATTCATCTTTTTGTCTATGTAAACGTAATTTCATACTAACACCATTGGGAAGATAACGATCCTGCTCAAACAAATCTACCCTTCAACCACCTGTAAGCATAAACTCACGGCTTAGACGTATATACAAATAATTATGTAAACCATTATTTCCTTACTCAGCTAGGTCACCACCGTCAGGATTTACATGAAAACCTGATACATATCTTTCATGATTAGGTCTTTTCACCTCATGAGTATTCATTGACCCGGCAGTATCTTTAAAGATGAGACGCATAGAGCGCACAGAATGGAGACTTTCTTCCGAGTCATGAATGAGATGAGATATGATGCTGGTATAACCATGGGTATTATTACTATGTGATATCAAACGATCATTTAGAAATAGTTCAATATTGGACCATAACCCATTAAACAAATCATTGATACATGGCACGTTATCATCTACACCACACAGTGTTCCATCAGCCTTTACAATGCGACATACGATATGGAGTTTACTGTTCTTTAAATCTAGATAATCTTCTGTACTCGCAGGAATGTAGAATTCTATTGGAGCACCCTCTCTAATGGTAGTCATTGGTTGATAGTCTGCATTATAACTTTTTTCTACAGCAGTTTGCGTTGGTGGTATGTGAAACCATTCTAATGGACAAAAGAATAATTATGAATTAAAGACATGATTAAAAATATCTTTCTCATGTTTTGTTGATGTTATCCGTTTAGCTGCCTTTCGCCTTCTGACACGTTTTGCTCGTTTCGATCTCTTTTGTCCTCGTAACCCACCACCAAACATACGTTGTGCTACTCGACCTGTAACATCTTTCGCGATATCTTTTTTGCAGCGCTTTTAAGATGTGGTGCAACGATTTTAGCCCCTGTCTTAAGCAGTGGAATAGCTTTGCGAGCCAATGATCCCAGTATTGAACCAATACCATCTCCATATTGTATTCGCGCTCCTTTAAATCTTGGTAATTCTCCACCCACTTGACGAAGAAAATGGTTGCGATATATAGATGGATTGTGTGTGTATGCTTTCATAATGCTTTTGGTCGAAAATGAAGTTTACAGATCACCTTTCCAGTTTGAAATGGAACATTATGGCCTTAATATTCATTTCTATCACGTCAAATTTGGATGCGTTTACAGGAACATAATGAGGTTCTCCATAACTTTTCATGATAATGTCTCTATCATGTCCTTGTATTCCAACAGAACGTAGCAAAGGGACAAAATAATCACCAACAACTTGTGGCTCACAAATACTACAGTAGACATAAAGTGTATAAAATCCTTGTTTCACATCGGCTTTATGTTCAGCTGTACACGTTTCAGTATACCATTGATCTGGGATAAATCCTAAAATCTCAGCTAATCCACTTCAAAGCCATACTTTAGAAATAGAAAAACGCGTTGTCTAATTTTATCATACTTTATCCGAATAGCTTCTTTTAGGTCATCTTTCATAGAATTAGTCGTTTGACTGCATGACATATCTCTTGTATGGATCTGTAGTAACCATAAGGAATATTGATTGTGTCAAGAACAACATCTGTCAGTGATTGTTGTCGATACTGAATAGAATAGTCCATTCCATGTCTCATTGTTGTCCATGTATGTGGATACTGAATTTCAGCCAAAGCCACTTCATATTTTTTGTTCAGATAGATGGTTCGAGGCAAACGAATTTCATAATTCGAAGTCTTGTTGTTGGGATAATAGTTCATACTAGCATTGCTGGGTAAAGTAATATAAAAACTTGTTGACTTCATGACAGCTAAATCGTTTATGTGATGTAGATAGACTAGATGTGTATATACATTACTTCATGTTTGACACTCTTCATCCTCACTCTCTACATTGCTGTCTACATTGTTGTCTAAATTGCTATGTACATGATCTAAATTGGTATCTACTACTTCTCCCTGACAACAAGCACTAACACACCTAACTTTTACAGGAATAGTATTTTTATTTCCAATTTCTTCACAACAACAACACCATAACTCTTTAATCCATGTTAAAAAGTTTCCCATCCTTCTGGAAACAACCTTTGTTGACGTTGTTGTATCTCTTTTGTAATATTTTCACGAGTTGTCTTTTTGCCAAAAACAGTTTTTGGAATATTAGCGTCTACAATTTCCTCAATAAACTGCTTCCAACCACGTGGTGGTTCTCGTCGTTCTTTTCTTTTTGTAGCAACAATGCTTCTTTCAACAAATCAATAATGTTAGAAAGAGGATTTATGTTGGTGAGCGAGCCAGAATCGCGACTTCATAGATGTAGCTGAAGATGATGGCATTGGATTCATTTTGGAAGTGGATTTAGAATATCCAAATTCAATCCATGATCATCATAATCACTACCCAGTGGCTCCAGAACGGAAATGTGTCAAAATTGGAGAATTGTCAGAGTACAGTCAGAAGCTGCGGAAAGATCTGAACATGAAGGACAAACCCAGTGAAAAGCTCATTCCTAACTTGTCTGATAAGATGAAATATGTACTTCATTACAGGAATTTACAATAGTACGTCTCACTGGGGTTGAAAGTCACCAAATTACATCGCGTCATCATGTTTGAACAGAGCAAATGGTTGGCAAAATACATTACCTTGAACACGGAAAAGAGAAAATTGGCCAAGAACTCGTTTGAGAAAGACTTCTTCAAACTGATGAACAACTCTGTGTTTGGTAAAACCATGGAAAATGTGAGAAAGCAAATCAATGTTGAACTGGTTCACAAGGAAACGCGGTTCAAGAAACTTGTAGCCAGACCTTCTTTCCACAAATTCAAAATTTTCAACAAAGATTTGACCGCTGTACATTTGCGCAAAGTGGATTTGCTTTTGGATAAACCCATTCAAGTTGGCTTCACCATTCTCGACCTCAGCAAAGTGCTTATGTTCAATTTTCATTACAACTACATCATGGTCAAGTATCCCAATGCCAAGTTGTTGTTCAGCGACACCGACAGTGTATGTTACGACATAGAAACGGAAGATATCTACAAGGATATGCAGCAAGATGCTGACCTGTTCGACACAAGTGACTATCCGCCGGATCACATCCTACATTCAAACGTGAACAAAAAAGTGCTTGGAAAAATGAAAGATGAGACGGCAGGCATCCCTATTGAAGAGTTTGTTGGACTCAGACCGAAAATGTATAGTTTATTGTGTGGCGGAAAAGAAAAAAATACAGCTAAAGGCATTACTCGAGCTTGCCAAAGACGCATTAAACATGCGCAGTATAGAGACAGTTTGTTCAACCAAACTCAAACAATGGCTACAGGGCACATTATTCGAAGTCATAGTCACCAGCTTTTCTCGGAAAAGATTAGGAAGGTAGCCCTCTCCCCATATGACGACAAGCGATATGTTTTGGATGATGTCTATTCCACTTTAGCTCATGGACATTATAAAAGAGGGGAGGTCCTCCAACGTAAGAGTTATTTGAGGTGTGAACATTGAAGCGTTAACATGGAACGTGGAAGTCGTAAGAGATCTACAACTGATATGGATACTCTTGCAGATACAGTCAAAGACTTAAAAGTTAAAAATCCTACGACTACCATCAAGAAATTGAAAGTGGAGACGGCACCAACACCACAGTCGTGGGATGGAATGCTTTCTCTAGGAAATGGAAAGTATATCAAGATTATGAAACAAAGCAATGAAGGAGTGGTAAACATTCGCAAGTACCTGAGAGATGAGGGGACTGGAAGAAACCGTCCTACGAAAAAGGGTGTTTTGCTGACAATACCTGAATGGAAAATGTTGAAGAAGCAAGTGAAAGAAGTGGATAAAAGGCTTCGAAGACAAGAAGACGGCTCATAACAAGGTATTCTCATCATGAATGCACTCATGTTTAACGGCGGTGCTTACCTTATTGTAAATGAGAGGAATGAAGTGATAATAGGTTCTCGGATAATTTCTGATTATCAGTTTAAACCTGAAGTGTGGAAAGACTATAAAAACTTACCGCTTAAATATGACTTTAAAAGCAGACTTGAAAATAAAGTTGAAGTGGTGGTGACTGAATATGATTCTAACATGCGTGTGACATTCTGGAGAAATCTTTTACAGGACTAAGAGACAGCTCATAGTTGATCTGACTGTTGAACGAGATGGAAGACTTTTTATCGGAATATGAACCAATTACACATGGATTCTCATATCTGAGAAATTTATGTGACGACATTGTGCTAAGACATTTTGGAAAGTATATCATTCAATCAACTGACGAACAACCTGGTTGAAAGACCATCTAGAGAAGTTCAATATACCTGGCTTTCTCCTAATACTCTCAGAGGATTTAGGAGTGCGTGTGGCTGAGAACTGTCTAGACGTGTTTGTGCAATTTCGCCAATATGACGAGCTTACAGAACGCTACGACTACATCACCCTCAACACAGTGGAATGGTACGCTCTGTTGCAAGCATTGGATTGGAAAGAACCTGACGCTTGAATTCAAAGAGGAAGGACTGCAACTCATGCGGGGCACCAAGTCCATTGAGCCAACACATCCCATGTGTGTTAGCGTGATGGACATTGATATGAATGATCATGGATATGAACTGAAACTGTCTGAACACGAAGATGTTAAAATAATAAAATTTGGCAATGGACATTGTTATGCTAGTTTTCATAGCATTTACAAACGTGGGTGTAATGTCTATGATACATAACATGCGCAGTATCTATGATACATATATTTAGATTGGTATGAATGGCATTTGTTTATCGATGTATTGAATGTATTTGTGAAATAATTGTGAAGTTTAATGTAAAATGATTGTTAAAATGTAAATAATGTATAACACAATAAAAAAGAATGTTGTATAAAACTGTCTTGTTTATTTGCAATATCCATAATAAAATTAACAATTACCAACAACTTAACTAATACAACTTAACTAATACAACATCAATAAAATAATGGTTTATAATGTCTATATACAAAATTCTTTACAACAAAATCACCATCACTTCTTCTTAATACATCAATGATTTCAAAAGGACTATGTCCTCGAGCTCTTTGAATTATATAATACACACAATAAAATCCACATGTAGATGATATCGGTGTTTGTAATGGAACTGAATTATAAATGAAATTAAACTTTAAAAACTTATTCAAACGACTGTCTATAGGTAAAAGTCCATAAGAGTCAAAATATTCTGCAGGGTCTTCGTCATAAGATACTGCCACCCAATGCTCTCCTGGCTCATCATGATCGTCTGTGTTGATGACATAGGCACCACGTTGTAAAGATGGTAACTGGTCCATGGCAAACACACCTTGAAACAAGTCTTTTGTCTCGGCATCATGGGATAGGATGGCTTCTATCTGCTTCGTGTTCATGACTGGTAGTCGAATTGAATACTACGATTTGCACTTATTTCAACAATGTTATCAAATTCAGCATACACTATAACATTGACTGTATTTTGCAAGGCACCAGCAAAATTCATTTCTAGTCTCAAATTCCCATGTTTGATAAGGGCATAATGATCAGCACCATCATAATCAGGTGTTAAGTCAAAAGAAAATAAAGAATAAACTGTATTTTGCAATTCACCAGCAAAATTCATTTCTAGTCTCAAATTCCCATGTTTGATAAGGGCATAATGATCAGCACCATCATAATCAGGTGTTAAGTCAAAAGAAAATAAAGAATAACCTCTAGGCCAATCTTCCCGTTTTATAATGGAACTTTTCTCACCATCCAATCTATCAAAAGGTTTGTAAAGAGTTTCAAAAGCATCAAGATATTTGCCTCGATTTATATCAAGCTTGAGAGGTTTGGATAGGACTGGTACACCATCAGAGTAAAGCTGCATAAAGTTAAGATCAAAATGTTCAAAATTGCATGGATTTCTCAATACTGTTCTAGCAAAGGATTCATTATGAACCATTCCAATGACAATACGTTTTGGTAATTGGCCTAAAAAGATGCTATCTTTCAAAATAGATTGAAATCCAGTTGGACTAGCTAAAATTTTACACTCTTTTCTATTAATAATAAATTTAGCAGGACTTTTTATTAATGCATTTGTATGTCCCAACTTGATACCTGGACTAACCCTCACTTTGCGAATGGTTAAAAATGCTTCTCTCACTTCTACTTTAAAACCATTATTTGCAGCCATTAATACATATTCATCTTTTTGTCTATGTAAACGTAATTTCATACTAACACCATTGGGAAGATAACGATCCTGCTCAAACAAATCTACCCTTCAACCACCTGTAAGCATAAACTCACGGCTTAGACGTATATACAAATAATTATGTAAACCATTATTTCCTTACTCAGCTAGGTCACCACCGTCAGGATTTACATGAAAACCTGATACATATCTTTCATGATTAGGTCTTTTCACCTCATGAGTATTCATTGACCCGGCAGTATCTTTAAAGATGAGACGCATAGAGCGCACAGAATGGAGACTTTCTTCCGAGTCATGAATGAGATGAGATATGATGCTGGTATAACCATGGGTATTATTACTATGTGATATCAAACGATCATTTAGAAATAGTTCAATATTGGACCATAACCCATTAAACAAATCATTGATACATGGCACGTTATCATCTACACCACACAGTGTTCCATCAGCCTTTACAATGCGACATACGATATGGAGTTTACTGTTCTTTAAATCTAGATAATCTTCTGTACTCGCAGGAATGTAGAATTCTATTGGAGCACCCTCTCTAATGGTAGTCATTGGTTGATAGTCTGCATTATAACTTTTTTCTACAGCAGTTTGCGTTGGTGGTATGTGAAACCATTCTAATGGACAAAAGAATAATTATGAATTAAAGACATGATTAAAAATATCTTTCTCATGTTTTGTTGATGTTATCCGTTTAGCTGCCTTTCGCCTTCTGACACGTTTTGCTCGTTTCGATCTCTTTTGTCCTCGTAACCCACCACCAAACATACGTTGTGCTACTCGACCTGTAACATCTTTCGCGATATCTTTTTTGCAGCGCTTTTAAGATGTGGTGCAACGATTTTAGCCCCTGTCTTAAGCAGTGGAATAGCTTTGCGAGCCAATGATCCCAGTATTGAACCAATACCATCTCCATATTGTATTCGCGCTCCTTTAAATCTTGGTAATTCTCCACCCACTTGACGAAGAAAATGGTTGCGATATATAGATGGATTGTGTGTGTATGCTTTCATAATGCTTTTGGTCGAAAATGAAGTTTACAGATCACCTTTCCAGTTTGAAATGGAACATTATGGCCTTAATATTCATTTCTATCACGTCAAATTTGGATGCGTTTACAGGAACATAATGAGGTTCTCCATAACTTTTCATGATAATGTCTCTATCATGTCCTTGTATTCCAACAGAACGTAGCAAAGGGACAAAATAATCACCAACAACTTGTGGCTCACAAATACTACAGTAGACATAAAGTGTATAAAATCCTTGTTTCACATCGGCTTTATGTTCAGCTGTACACGTTTCAGTATACCATTGATCTGGGATAAATCCTAAAATCTCAGCTAATCCACTTCAAAGCCATACTTTAGAAATAGAAAAACGCGTTGTCTAATTTTATCATACTTTATCCGAATAGCTTCTTTTAGGTCATCTTTCATAGAATTAGTCGTTTGACTGCATGACATATCTCTTGTATGGATCTGTAGTAACCATAAGGAATATTGATTGTGTCAAGAACAACATCTGTCAGTGATTGTTGTCGATACTGAATAGAATAGTCCATTCCATGTCTCATTGTTGTCCATGTATGTGGATACTGAATTTCAGCCAAAGCCACTTCATATTTTTTGTTCAGATAGATGGTTCGAGGCAAACGAATTTCATAATTCGAAGTCTTGTTGTTGGGATAATAGTTCATACTAGCATTGCTGGGTAAAGTAATATAAAAACTTGTTGACTTCATGACAGCTAAATCGTTTATGTGATGTAGATAGACTAGATGTGTATATACATTACTTCATGTTTGACACTCTTCATCCTCACTCTCTACATTGCTGTCTACATTGTTGTCTAAATTGCTATGTACATGATCTAAATTGGTATCTACTACTTCTCCCTGACAACAAGCACTAACACACCTAACTTTTACAGGAATAGTATTTTTATTTCCAATTTCTTCACAACAACAACACCATAACTCTTTAATCCATGTTAAAAAGTTTCCCATCCTTCTGGAAACAACCTTTGTTGACGTTGTTGTATCTCTTTTGTAATATTTTCACGAGTTGTCTTTTTGCCAAAAACAGTTTTTGGAATATTAGCGTCTACAATTTCCTCAATAAACTGCTTCCAACCACGTGGTGGTTCTCGTCGTTCTTTTCTTTTTGTAGCAACAATGCTTCTTTCAACAAATCAATAATGTTAGAATTTGTAATGACAGTACCTGTTTTTAAAACAAGTTCATTTTTATCTGTCCATCTCGTACCATATTTCTTAAGTTCTGCCAGAAGTTGTGTTAGTTTTACATGATAAATAGGTTGAAAATGGTTTAGAAACTGTTGGGACTTTTCTGATTTTTCTGCATTAGATGCTGTAACAGATTTTTGTCGTTGTTGTTGTGATTGAATTGTTCGTAAACGACGTCCAAGCACTTGAGACATTTCTATTGCTTTTTCACGAGTTCGTTTCCCACGTAAAGATTTATTCACTTTCGTTTTGATTTCAACATCTTTTCCCTTCTTTTCTAACAACATTTTATATTCATATTCAGGAATGAAAACCACGTTCAAAGTATGTTTCATTTTAACAGCAACTGAGCTAACAAAGATAATGCAAATTTGGCAATAGCCCCAATAAATCCCCCTTTCTAATTAACCAACTTCTTTTTTCTTCGAAGTGATATCTTCTTATCTGCCAGTGTACGTAGGGTATGACGTTCACGCTTGAATACCTTATACCTTTTTGAGCTTAGGGGTAAATGTCCTCGCAATATATTCAAACAAATCTCAAACAAGCTAGTTAATTCCTCCTTAGTAGCTTGTTGTAGCAAGGATTTACGTCGTTTAGGCCCGCTGCGTGCGAGCAAGTGAAGGAAAGGTTGATTCGCTTGAATACGTTTAGACATCTTGGCTGCAAATGGTTAAGTGACTTGGTTCTTGTTCATACGCTACCTTATCAACATATACGTAATGTGTATCTTTTGGTAAAATGCCTGTACGAATATGTAGTTTATCATTTGTCTTCGGCTTCAAATCAATGGATAAATAGCCATGAGGTTTGCTGGTCGCAACTTGTAGGCTTCTATGGGAAATTGATTTTCCAGGATACATTTGTCGCGCTTATGTACTTATTTGTTGACTGTCTCTAGGATTTTTTAACAGAATGATGTAATGTGTATTCAAACTTATATTTCGCATTTCTTTACCATGATGAAACAAATTATGCACAATAAAAATAATGCCTAGATTTTGATGACTGCTGCCAACACTAAAGAGACGTGTCATGCGCTCATCACTATGGCATTTGGTCATTAAGTCATCACTGATGAGTAAGTTTGGTTTTTTCGGATTAAAACGCTCTTCAATGTCATCTGGAATGCCTTGGTAAAATTCCACACCTTTCATTCCCTTATACAAAGGCTGATCCGCTGCATAGAGCCATAAAATGGTTTTTGGAGAGGGTTTAATTAACTTTTGTTCTAGAATTTCTCTAACTAGAGAAGTTTTACCACTGCCTGTAGGTCCAGAGACCAAACACGTGAATGGATGCTTCATTTTTGAATATCTGTTTCTTTCACCCAACTGTTAAACTTCTTTGGCCAACCTAACCACTTCACAAATAATTCTTTAACACCTCGTCTTTTTCGTGTTTTCAAGACCTTTTCAATTCTGTAGACTGATTCAATATCTTTTGTCACTTTCTGCAGTTCTTCTTCATAGAAATGTCCATCAATATCTTCATCCAAAAGGTCTTTCACACGATACAAGTGTATTCCTTGCTTCTTACAACGATGTGTGATAATGAAGACTTCTTGCGTCCACTTTATAGGATAATCCCATTGAAATACATATTTCATGTGTGAAATGCGAACCTGATCACCAATTTTAAATTTGTAGGGTGTTTTCTTCTTTGGTTTTAATTTCAATTTGTCTACATACATATACTTCCACACTTTTGATTCTATGTCTTTACGAATATCTGCAGGAGCATACTTATTAGGGAGGGAGCCATGAGGTCTATGGTTGTAATTATACACTAAGTCTGGAAGGATGTCAATATATCGATACGTTTGATTATGAAGGAAATATCGATACATCATTCCCTTTAGAGTACGAATGACTCTCTCAGCAAAGTTGGCTTTGGTTTCATTCTTTGTCGTATAGGCATGTATTCCCTCCTTCTTCAAAAATGCTTTTACCCATCTGTTTTTAAATTCAGTTCCTTTATCTGACCTTAGAGTTCGTGGTCTTCGTTGTGGTACATGAAAATTCTTTTGAAAGGCTTCTATGACGCTGGTATGTGATTTATTAGGTAATGGTTGCACCCATGAATATTTGGAAAACACATCAATGACAGCCAATAAAAAGTGGGTGTCATCATTATAGGAAGCTATGTTTCCCATGTCAGCTAAATCAATATCCCGCATGTCATCAATTCCACGTGTAATGACACGTTGCCTTTTAAACCTGTATTTTACAGGTTGTAGTAAACTGAAGGCATCCTGATCCTGCAACCATTTCTTCACTTGTGAATGAGTGACTGGTTGATCATGTTTTTTAATATGTGATAAAGTTTGTAAGGACCAGCAAATGCCCCGGGTTGACCAGGTTTAAAGTAAATATTGGTTAAGTAGTCTTTCCACGTCGACATGTTAACACTAAATAATCAACACTTGTTAACATATCTTGCATTTTATTTTATCAACATATCTTGCATTTTATCAACACATCTTAAATTTTATTTTATCAACATATCTTACAAATCAAGTATTGATACAATGGTGTGAATAATTGGAGTCCATTGATCTTCAATGTATATTAACCAACTACTTAATTCATCAAATGTGATAGCATGTACACCATATTTTTCACAACGTTGATTTGCATTATCTAACACTTTATCTAAATGAATGTAATATTTAGCTTCATTCCAGTATGTATAGACACATGTAGAATGACACATATGTTCTGAACACTCTTCATTTTGACAAGCAGGACATACTTAACATGCAAACTTTTTTACAGCTAATAACATTTCTTCACAATATGTTTTTTGCACAATATATTTTCTCAATGTAATGTCGGCCATTATACTGCAATGTAGATTAACCACTCTCTCACTTCATCAAACTGTCTTGGATCAATTTGAGCGAAGTGATATGCTGCTTCCACATCTAACTCCTCAGCTCCACCAATGTTTGAAAACACACACTCTTTGATGAAATCCTCGCGTAAGTTTGGTACGTTCAACGTGGAATGCGCAAGTTCCCAATAAATGTCAAAGTGCTGCAGTTGTTGTTGAATAGATCCAAAACGTGCCAGTTCACTTATCATGTAGTCCACATACTTGTCCTTGAAACACGTTTCTACATCCATCTTTCACATGTTCATATAAGACGTCATTTGACGGCTGGTAAGCAAATGACTCTCAGTCTTACTCCGAAGAAGCAGTTAGTGAGCCGCAATTGTTGCAGAAGTTGTCTGGTTCACACAACTTGCAATTGTACTTGTGGCAGTGACAATCATAATCCTCAGCCTATCCATAAGCACCACAATATTCACAGGTAAGTCCAAGTTGATTTTGCACATCCATATTCTCCAATTGAACTTCAGCCAGTCTTTTCTTGGATAACTTTGACACTTTCATCCGATTGTCCTTTTGCAGCTTGATAGGAGTTTTCTTGCCATGACATTCCGTACATGGCAATAAGGTTGAGTTAATGCTATCCATCTCCTGAAGCAATGTCTCCCATTCACCATTCATGTTGATGTAAAACTTGTATTCTTTCCCTTCAAACAGTGATGCTTGCACAAAACTCACATAGCGCATATCCAAGTATGAAATGACTTCAAGCCATTTCGTTTGCGTTAAGTACAGTTTGAAGCCAATGTCGCGTAATCTTGTTAAGTTCAGGTGCACAATCTTCCACAAGGATGGTGATAAAGCAAGCCATATCTCTCCGCGTTTGATTCGAATAAATAATCCAAACTGTCCATGCTCCACAGTAATGGTTAAGTTTGCACTAATTTTAAAGCTGCTTGTCTTCTCCATGGCTGCGCGTCGAATGGTGACTGCACTTGACACCTCACTCCTTTTATATGGACATTACATGTATGTTTTCATGAGATGTTTGCAAAATCGCGGAGTGATCTCGTTGAAACCATCCAGAAAGGCTGTTGGCAAACCGTCTGTTAGAGATTGTCTCATGACGATCACTAAAAAGTCTCCTCGTTTGCTACTCCCAATTATCCATTGAAAGAGCATTGGCGTGGGGAAATGTCCTTTTTCATAGAGGTAAGCCATCATATCATACACCTTAATACGTTCTTCAAGGTACTTGAAGTCATGTAGCATGACCTTTGCACATTTGGAATCGCAATCCTCATCAACACACTTATGGCGCCGGTAGACATAAGTCTTAAAAAGTTCCTCATGAAGACTTCTAATAAGTTGAACGAAACGTCGGATCATGGCTTCGGAGAACTGTGGTTCTGACGCGGGAAGATGCTCTATGTTTCCTTCTAGCATGTAGATAAGCTGAATGACAGTGTTCACTTCTTCCGTTAGGTACACGTATGTGTGTTGATCTAAAAAGCCTTCTTCACATAAACGCCATAAAATGTTGCAATCGATCAGAGGAATCACTGCTTGAAAGTTTCGTTTCAACAGCGTGACGTCTTCCTCAGTAACAGGAATAGTTTTGCTCAATTCAAATTTAGATTTGAGCTGCTTGTAATCGTCATCGCTGTCGTCATCGTCGTCATTGTCGTCGCTGTCGTCATTGTCGTCATCACCGTCGTTGTCATCGTCGTCGTCACCGTCGTTGTTGTCATCGCTTGACATGACCACTTCTTCCTCAAGAAGCTCTAGATGCGCCTGTAACTTTGTACTTAGTGGCTTGGCGCTACCATTTACAAGCGCATTTGCAACCCAGAACGGGTAGTGAGATCCCTCAGGATCGAGCATTGCTTGCTGTACTTGTGGAGCACCTAACGCTTCTTCAGGCCTAGTTTGCTGTACTGTAGACACGTCTGACGGAGCCCCTAATGCTTCCTCCAAGGCTTTTTCAGCTTCTGCTAGTGTACTTAGGAAGGCAGCAGTCTCCTCTGCAGTTAAAACTGTAAAAGCCACTGTTTCATTGCTAAACAGGCTATCAATTTCCATGTTGTTGGCCGTGGCTGCTTTTCGAGATGTCTCCATAATGGTTTGGTAATGCAATGGCCATAGGGGTGTCGAACGGACCTTTTTATACTACTGTCGGTGAGCCGTGAGCCAGCGGCTAAAAAGTCGAGCGGCCGGGGGGGGGGGGGGGGGCGATGGGGGGGTGTTCCTGTCGACCTGCTGTACGGTTGGCCCCGGGGGGCCTGTCGACCAGTTGGTCGCAAGCTTGAGTCGATCTGTGTGACGTCATTGATGGGTCGAAATTCTCGACAGGCTAGCTCTAATCATGTCTCTATGAGTCCCTCTGCTTCAAAAAAAACAACAGTTGGAGAGCTCCCTACCCGTTCGTCCGACTGTCTGGCTCTCTGGGTGTCCGGGTGCCCGGGTGTCCGGGTGCCTGGGTGCCCGGGTGTTCGGGTGCCCGGGTGCCATTTTGTCCGGGTGCCCACTCTCCCTATTACGTCATAAGGACGTTCATATGGCGTTCATATGACCTCCATATGACCTCCATATCACGTCCATATGACGTCCATATGACGTTCATATGACGCCCATATTACCTACATATGACCTCCATATGACCTCCATATGACGTCCATATGTAACATCTCGTGACGTCAATATGACGTCCATATGACAACCATATGACGTCCATATGACAACCATATGACGTCCACATGACGTCCATATGACACCATGGGGCTTCTAAAACACCTCCTGACGTCATTTGACGTCACTTCCTGTTTTAGAAGCCCACTTTTATCCTACTGTTAGCGACCCGCATGTTTTTGTCGTAGCAGGTTCCCGGGACTAAGTCAAGTTCATTTTGTATTAATGTTATGTGTTGTAATGAAACATGCGTGCTTATTTGAGATCTATAGACTTTAAACTTTTAGTTCTTGTTTTCTAGACCCAAAATTAACTAGAAAGAAGAATGCTTTTAGCTGTTAACGATTAGATTTATTTTAGCTTTGCTATAATTTTTAAAATTTTATGTACCGCTGTGCTGCGGCATTTATGCCTAAATGGCGTAATCTCATTATTATTATTATTATTATTATTATTATTATTATTATTATTATTATTATTATTATTATTATTATTATTTGCTTAACTAACGTGTAAATAACCGACCGTCAATAAGTAAATACTTTGGGTGAAAGATTATTTTTTGTCTCACAAAAGTGATTATAAATCGACTGTGTAAATTATAAATGACGCCTCATTGTGAGACAGAACAAAAGCTACCTTCATTACAAATTAATAAGAGATGTCGCTATATAACATACAGTCCCAAATATCACCATTTACACAACAGCGCAATTGTCATTACAGGAATCGTGAATATTTTAACCAAATAAGGAAGGATGTCAGAGAATGGTGGGTGGTTGAATTTATGTGCGTCCTGGCCCGTTTAATTTGAGCAATGGCTAACAGGCTCTTGTAGATGCGCTCTACCAGTGTATCGCTACGGCGGGCAAAGGGGATGTAGATGAAACGAGGCAGCTCCCCCCCCCCCACCCCCACCGAGTGCATCGCCCAACTTCCCTTATACAGATAAAAAGTCTTTCTCGCTGGAAATCGCCATTCACTCAACGAAGAAATTGAGAAATACCATCGGGTAGTTTCAATGACAGCTATTTTAGCAAGCATCTAGAAGTATTTGCATATCACTGGATTTTGAATATCATGAAACTGTTTATTGACTTGGTGCAATTCGCGATTTTTCACTGGATGTCAGGGTTCAAGGCTAACTTTAACCCGTAGGCACAGGAGACACTCCTGGAAACGGAGTACGTTTTTTTACTAATTAATAGCAACGTATTCTATTGTATTAACTCCCATATGCTGACTGAAAGAAAACTTTGAAAAGCAGAAATCAAAAACTGTAAAGAGTTCCCCCGCTACTCCGAACGGCTTTAGTGCCACCCCGGCCCGGTATCGCTTTATTTCGGTTTGTTTTATAATGGTAACGATTTGAATCTGCGTACAAAGGGGTTATCTATTTAGTAACAAAGAGCGCAGAAAAATATGTAGATCCATTCAAAACGGTTTAAACGAGCTCTGATGCCACCTCGAGGCTCTGGTGTCACCTCGCAGAGCTCTGATGTCACCCCGCAGACCTCTGATACCACCCCGAGGCTCTGGTGTCACCCCGAGGCTCTGGTGTCACCCCGAGGCTCTGATGCCACCCCGAGGCTCTGGTGTCACCCCTGCCCAATACTCTCAAATTTTGCCTGTTTATGTGTCTATAAATATTTCATTTGGCGAAGAATGTGATTTTCTTCCTAACTTAGGTCAAACGAAAGCTTTGAAAAGCAGAAATACGTTCTAAAAATGGAAAGAACTCCCCCGTCACCCGAGGCTTTGATCCCGATGGTCCTGCCGCTTCGGAGAAAGAAAAAGTGTACGAAAACCTCGTCTGGAGTTTTTTTTCCAAAAGTTTGCTTTTTATTATTGTTATAGTGGTTTATTTCCACTGCCACTGACTTAATCTAACATTTGAGACGAAACAAATTGGGTTTTCAGTGCCGCCTTTCCCCCTCCCCCCCAGACTTTTTTTTCGGAAAGTATGCTTTTTGCAATTGTTAGAATGGTTTATTTTTAACACTAATTGTTGTAAAAATTTAAAACGATAAACAAAAGCACATCCTCATTCCTCCAGTTTCATATTTTCCATTAAAATATGCATATTCTGATTGCTAGAAGTGTTTATTTTCACTAAAAATACTTTTAAAAACTAAAATTTAAGAATAAACCTGAAACTCTCACGAAAACGTCATTGCCGCTTCAACGTCAAAACCGCCTCAATTTCAGATGAGTTTTAACTTCAAAGGAGGTAGAAAAACCAAAAAAAAAAAAAAAAACAAAAAAAAAAAAAACAAAAAAACAATTTGTTTGTTTAGCGTGGGGGATAGGATACAATTTTAGCCGACACCAAAAAGAGAAATTTCGCTTGAAAAATTTTATGCATAGGCATATATACTAACATGCATGTTTATGGAAAAAGCGGTAAGGTATTGCGATAAACATATTAAAGAATATAAAAAGTTCCCATGCCAACACTGGCGTCGTCGCTAAACGGGGTGGCAGTAGATATGCTGCGTCCACAGTGCCTGATGCCACCCCAGCTGTCGTCGCCGGATGTCGTGGCAGGAGAGTAAAAGCGACAACAACCCTTTTCAGTTTGTAGGTGATATACGAATCGTGCAACAAACCAACCGATAATATAGGATTCGCTCGCACCCTCCGTTTAGACTGCACTCCCCCCCCCCCCCCCCGCACCACAAAGAAAGATCTGCTTTTGAATGCTGTATAACTGCAGATACTGAAAACAATCAAGATCCTTTTCCTATACTAGTCCTAGACTGTACAAACGGTGTCATATGGAAGTTAGGGCTATCTTTCTCATTACCTCCTTCTCTTTTCAAAAATATGAAATCCTGATCCCACATACGCCACCACACGATCAAATATTTATAATTTATTTTTAATGCCATATACTTTACGACTCTGTCAAGTTGGCTTTTAGTCCTGCCGTGTGAGTATTATTCCAGTTTATGCAATAACTGTTATTTTGTTAATATCATTTTTTCCTTAATTACTAATAATTTATTAGTCAACATTACATACATTACGCACGCTACAGATTAATGTCACTATTACAGCGCGATGTGACCTTATCTTAACAATACGCCTCTGTCAATACTGTCGTTTTTTAGAAATTCAAGCTTTTTTGTTAGTATACTTAGCACTTTGTACGTGTGTGATAGATTCGTGCCTGTTGAGGTCGATCAATACCTTCCTTTTGCGCCTCATTGTAGTTTGAGAAACGACACAAAACGAAACACAAAATGGGGCCTCATTCGGAGGATTTTCTTTTCCAGAGTTGTGAAGAAATAATTTGATTTTGTCATAATATTTGAATGTTATTGTATATATTTGCATTTTCTTTCGCCTTTATTACCTAAAAAAGTTTCATTTAAACCAACAAACTAATCCGGAGTGGGGGATAGGTAAAAAAATTCCTGTCTCGTTTCGATTCGCAAACCACAGGTAACGCCCAGCAAACATTAAGACGTCAGAATGACGTCGGGTCGGCGTCGTAACCCGACGTTTCCGACGTCGGACTGACGTGCCGGTTTTGGCTGTATATGAAATGGAACCGACGTCGGGTTTTCAACGTCAGAATGACGTCGGGTTCCGACCTGAAACTGACGTCGGGTTTACCACCTTGAAACGGCCAGTCTTAGACACGCCTTACAAAAATAGTCTAGAGTTATATAATTAATAGATATTTATTATATGCCTGGAGGTCCGCGTACAAAGAAATGATAGAAAAAAACGAGCATGCAGTTTTCATAGGCCAGATTGCACGGTTCCCCCCTATAAGCATATTCATAATGCGATCAGATGTAAACAGTAAACAAAAAAAACAAAAAAAAAAAACACGTGTTTTCGGTGAAGAGAAAGTGGGTCACAATGAACTGCAACCGTCCTCAAAATCGATGCATGAGTTATTACTGTGACGATATTTACAGCGCAGCCTGAAAACGAAACGTCATCTAATTACAAATGCCATATAATTACGCCATCTGTGTATTTGTTGCGTTGTTATTTCGCGATTTGAGTTGAAATGAGTTACTTCCGTTGAACTGACAAAAATAAGAAGGAACGTTCGAAAGGGAGAAAATACTTGTTTATGAGGCGGGCTTGTGAGGTTACTTCTTAAACCACATGAGTTTAAGGCACATAAATTAAAGTGTACTATCACTGATGACAGAAAGGAAGGCATTTTTGAAGGTAAATATTTATTTTAAAGGGAAAATTGTTTGTAATTTTACACACGTCCTTCGGGTGATTTTGTGTGCATTGATTTGAAATTAATAAAGATATAACTGATATAATGACGCGGCTAGGGGGGGGGGGGGGGGTTATTACGTCAGAAATAATCATTACATTTAGCAAATAAATACTTAATATTTAATAATAATACTTAAAAGTGCAAAAACCGAGTCAAATATCAATGCTCGCTGACCACAGTACCGATTACGCGTCACCCCATCTGAGCATACTGAATGCAAAAATAGTGCGTGGTAAAATTTTGAAGAACGACATAAAAATAGCAAAAGTAGGCATATAATAAAAGTAATACATCATTCTGAGTGCGTACGATATTGTTTTTTTGCCTTCAGCCTACGGGCGTGTACGGACCTCCCCCTTCGGGGTCGGTCCGTACGGCCCTACGGCTTCAGGCAAAAAACAATATCGTTCGCACTCAGAATTAAGTATTACTATTTTATAATCATTCAACTGCTGTTGTGAAATACATACGAAAGTATTTTCCATGTAAATTTTTACAATCTAGGAAGAAAAATACCGACGCGCCATCAAAATTCTAAAATTTACATGTAAAAATTACGTTTTTTGTTCCTTTTTTCAAAATGACTTCCATTTCTTATCTATTGAACACTTTGTAAGTGAATAATAAATGAAATGTTTTTACTGTATAAGTACAAACCATGGACAGATTACGTAAAATGTTCATGTGTTAATGTGCAATGTGTCTGTGTGGGGTTAGAGGCGTGGCATCTAGATATAAGTTTCATTCAACACGAAGACAATTACGCAGGTCAAACATGGCATCCATGGCTCTATGGCGCCATAACAATATTATACGAGACTGGTTTTCAAGAAAGGCATCCATCTCATCTCACTTCCGCTTTTTGAATTTCAAGTTAAAATCAAATGAATAAAATCAATAAACATCTGTAGGAAATTCGTTCCGACGTGAATTTGTCAAAAGGTACTCATTTAGAATTGCTCTTTTGTTACTGCGACTTTATAAAGTCCAATTCCAAGTTTTGAAACATTTTACTGACAAATATAAGAACTCTTTAAGAGTATATACAATGCACACATATATTTTGCAAGCATCACTACAGTGTACATTGAATTGAGACACAAAGTAACTACAAAGTGCCTTAATTTTTAGCCAAGTCCATTATCGTCGGTAGGCTCCACTCCCCACTTGTCGTCCGTTGCGTGTGTGTATGTGTGTGTGTGTGTGCGTGCGTGCGTGTGTGTGTGTGTGTAAACATTTGTTTTTCAAAATGCTACTCTTCGCACAATTCTGGTCTTATTGTTTTGAAATTTGGCAGGAATATTCCCTACAAAACAGTATGAGTATATTATACGTATTAAATATCTGAAATGCATGGGCAAAATGGGCATCTTTTCTCGGACGCATAATAAACGTAATTATGTATAAAAATATCCACATTTCTATAACCATATATTATACGTATAAAATGCGTGGAAAAAAAGATGCCCATATTGAACGAGCATATTATACGTGTATTTTCCAACGTATAATATGCGCATATCAAGGAACGTTTATTACACATATAAAATACGCGGGAAAATATATGCCCACTTTCAATGCGCATATTATACGTATTTTTTCCTACGCATATTGTACGCGTATCTAGGGATTCATATTATGCATATATTTTGCATGGTAAAAAAGATGCCCATATTTAAAACGCATATTAAACGCATTTTTACTCACGTATAAAAGACGCATATTTAACAACGTTTGTTACACGCGTTTTCACCCATGCATATTATGCGTGTAATATGTGACGCATATTAAGCATATATTTTACGAGGGATTTCCCATATGGGTATTCTCATGTAAAATACATGTATATAATGCGTGAAAATTTCTACGTAGTAACTGCATGGGAAAATATACGCATATTATACGTACTCTATCAATGTGGGCCTAGTGTCGTAGACCGGAAACAACCGCCATTGAGCGATGATATGTTTAAATTTTGCTAAATGCTGCATATTTTGGTGGAGGGCTGCCTTTTTTCTAACTATAATAAAAGTTAGACATGGGAATGCCAATTTCACAAAAATTTTTATGCTGAAAATTGTTTTAAGGAGTACTTTATAACTGCACTATAGTGATAAAGGTTCATGTGCATAATACATATGGGACTGCTATCTGGGTCATTACATTGGTGGGCAAACTCTGAAATGCATATAAAATAAGTTTTAAAAATGCGTGAAGTTCGTCCAATATCCGTTGGGAAATACACGTGTAAAAGGCGTTTAATAATCGGGAACAGGCGATCTCCCCCTGGTGCTTCCCCCCCTGGCGCTTTCCTTCCCCGGCGGTTTCCCCCTTGGCGGTCTCCCCCCCCCCCCCCCAGGCGGTCTGCCCCTGTCCTTCTCCCCCGCCCCACGGCAGATTTTTTTAAACTTACATCAGCAAAACTTGTACATTTCACTCTTTTTCCTTCTCCCCTCTCAAACTTGCTTTCCTTATTGATGTATGAAGACCAAAGGGTTATTGATGTTTCTTTAAGCTGTTCAGTTAAGTGATTGATATATTGAATTTTTGACCGAATCAATGAAACGTTGGATCTAGTGTTATGCTCATTGCATGCACAAGAATTGAAATTGTTTCTTAGCCATCACCGCCAGAGTAGGCTACTGACGGTGATGTTTTCCGAAGTAGTTTGGTTTATTTATGGATATCAGATTTGCGTCCGGAGAACGTAAATGGTTGTATAAAAGCTTACCAAAAAGTAGCCAAATTATCACACCAAGATGGAATTCATTACGACTGTACGGGGAAAGCAGTAATGTCGTGACACAGTAAAGCTAGTGATCTATAAATTAAATTTCGTGATCGCATTTGAAAGATCAGTTTACAGTAAGTGTTTGATTGTAATTTCGTAATTGGATTTTAAAGCAGATTAATTTCCTAGTGATAATTCTGTAAAAGTAGATGAAAGGTGAGGTTGAAAATTAAAAAAGGAATGAAATGTACAAGTTTTTCTGATTTAAGTTTTACTAACTAAAAATAATCTGCCATTTGGGGGGAGAAGGACGGGGGGATTCAGCCTACGGTGGGAGATCGCCAGGGGGGAGTTGGTAGGGGGGAGTCCACCGGGGGGGGGGGGGAGGGGAACCGTCGGGGGGTGGGGGAAGACCGCCTAGACCCCAATTTTGGTCTAATTGTAAGCTGTGTGGAAGATTACCCAGGGAACCCGACAAAATTTTAGCGGATATTATACGTGTAAAATACGTGGGCAAAATGGTAAAGTTAGTTGTAATATACGTGTATTTTGGCCATTTTGCTCATCGATAATGCGCATAAAATACGTATCCCCATTTTCCCACGTAAAAAATTATACGCATTTTACACGTAATTCCCACCGATTATTAGGGTCTAAGTGGTGCCCCCCCCCCCGACGAAACACACAAAAAACTCTTCTACAAATCCAGCCCGACTGCGTTGACAGTTTTCAGGAATGTACATTTGAAGTTTCTGCTTGCAGTTTGTTTTGCTCGTGTTTTTTGTTTGTTTGTAGTTTTTTGGCGGTTTGACTAATATGGTTTGTTACAGCAAGATTATATGAAAATCAGCATATAAAATACTTGTGTTTTATTCTTTCTTTTCTCTTTCTTTTCTTCTTCCTTTTCCCCTTCTCTCCCTTACCCCACCACCTTCCCTGATCCCAGGGATATCTTCTGTACAGCTATAGTATTTTTGTAATCTGTTCGGCAATAACTGGCTAAATAAACGGATAGCGTTAACAGAAACACAAACAATGCTGTTCGTCATACAGATTCATTCCGATTACTTCTGATCGCAATGTTGCACACCAACTCTGACTTCTGTCAAAATTGCTCGGTCTCTTCTTTCACCTATGTAATTGTTTAATTTTATAATTTTTCTCCTTTTACGACTGGGCCCAATGTCTACGGGCATTCTTGAAAAAAAAACCAGCATCAATACTCATAGACACAGGATATTTTTTTAACTAATGTCAAAGTTTTTCGAAGGCTCAGTTTCAGGTGCCTGTACTTTTTTCAGGGTGTTTTACAGTTCGGTATGAGTTAGGGGCCACCTGTGAAGTCTTCCATTGGATGTTGTTTTGAGGAGAACGCGCGTGTTGTAATGTTCACATCCTGTGGCCGGTTATAGACGCCTGAACGGTCAACCAATGCTGGGTCATGTAGCTTGGTTATGATTGGTCGCGATCAGAGATCAATGCGTAACTACTGTATGTAATACGACATCTTCAACACGACGTTGAATAAGCGTTGGGTGAACAAAGTTGTTTGAACATTGTTTTTGGTCGAAAAACGCAAACTTTCTCCGATATCTGATCGACGTCTTTGCTTCAACCTTGAATAGATTTCGGAAAATGGGCGTTGGGAGATGTCGATAAATCGACGTTGCACAGACGTCAAACTCACAACCAAAACAAAACATAAAAAAAACATACAAACAAACAAAGAACTACACTTGCTCACCCTGAAAGTGGACCTACCTACGAAATAAGGACCTACAGTATTTTTAAAATAGTCATGGAAATCGACCTAATACGTATTCTGAGTGATCAGATGACCCAAGCGTGGGGCTACTGTGATGGAGGGTGACCACACTGTGATTATCACTGCCTTTACGACGATTTCCGACGTCTATACAACGTCTCATTCCTGACATCGATACAGCATTGCTTTGCCGAGTGTACATAACGTTGAGGGATAAACGTTGTTTCAACTTCAATTTGTAATCCTTGGGCAACGAGTGTATCGAAAGGCTGAGCATAGACACTGTTTGGACTTCCACAAACAACCAAGTCCGAGGTTGATGCCACGTCAGTGCGACGTCTGTCAAACGTTGATGCAACGTCATGATGTTTACTGGTAGACGTCACGACCTGAAATGGACGTCAAATAGACGCAATATTTACTTGTTATATTCTGCATTCTCTGCTTCGATTTTTACTTAATAATAATGTGATAATGTGACTTCACTGTGACTCTTGTATGGCGCAATAATGGCAACTCTGCTTGGCACATAGCTTCTCCGTTCTAGGTAAATCCCATGCTAATGACACGTTCTCTTTAAATAAGCGGCGTTTTCCAAGTCTAATCAAGGTCTACATTTGATTCCCGGATTTGTTTTGGGCAAAAAGATTTGCAGATATACTTGGTTTAGTATCGACAGAACAAGTTACATGTCTGCAAAGATAACAATTACAGATAAATAAAACTTAACAGCGGCCGTGGTGGTACCACCATACGCCAAGCAAAACATATGGCATGGTTTGAGATTTGCTCCAAAAAACGAATATAATTAGATATCATCTGAAAACAGAAAAACAAGAAATTCATATACTAACACACGTCATTCTTTGAAAGGCAAGCTGTACTCAGCAGCACTGTTTAATTCCAAATGGATATTTTTTTATTGCTGATGAGAACTCCGAAATGTGAGTCAGCTGCTGGTATGATTGTTTGTGGAAATCATCAGCAGTTGCTTACTACATTCGGTTTGTTTACTTACTTTTGCACTGTACAGCTGGAAAACTCATGTGTTAATCCCAGATTTTAGAAATCCATTTTTTTCCAACCCCCACCCCCCCCCCCTCACACGGGCACCTTATGTATTTCAGCTGTACTTATCATATAGATGTCGTGGTGGCACCTCCTCAAGAGTATAAATGCCCAATCAACTTTCAAGATTTTTACACGCATTTTGTTACATCACAAAAAA